>JAJOZX010000637.1:380000-475000 GCA_023014485.1 Bathynomus jamesi | reverse complement strand
AGGATTTGCATACGCGTGTAAAACAGCATCAATATTCCGTTAGAACGGGACAGTCATCCAATGCCCTTTTTGTCCATTTGTCAGAGTTATCCCATTGTATTTATTGAAATAATGCTTCAGTTTTGTTTCACTCTAGCAACATTGTTAATAGAAATATTCTTGAGTCTGCTATTATCCAACATACAAATAACTTCAACATGAGCAAAGGTCTTTTACAACTCGATCCCGTTGTTTTGAATTCGTTCAGAACGGATTTAGACAAGAAGGGCAGAGTGCTAAAACTTTGGTAATTTTCCCTTATAAATTTGTATGCTCCTCTTACAATTTTTATTTCAATTTATTTTTATTTTTTTTTTAATTTTTTTTGTGACCTATATATCATTCAGGCATTATTTATAAAATTGGTTGTAAACAATCCATTTGATCTTGTGTTGAATTCGGGCAAAGTGCTAAAATTGGTAGTTTTCCTTACAAATTTGCATGCTCCTCCCACAATTTTTATTTCTATATTTTCTTTTAAACTATATATGGTCTTGAACTCTTTATTTACTTCAGTGTTCCTGAGGATGTCATTAGACGAAAGCGCTTGAGCACCACTCTGTTTCCTTTCCTTCGTGGTTTTATTCATCATAAATATTTTTCACGTGTTACTTTCGTGAAATAATTTTGATATATATATATACAGGCCCGGATTTAGCTATAGGCGAACTAGGCGATCGCCTAGGGCCTCGCGCCAAAGGGGGCCTCGCTCAAGCCGTTTTGCGCGTTCTGTTCAAGTGATATTAATGATTTAGAACTCTATGAAGAACTTAAAGTACTTTGCAGGTTTATACCTGAGAAAACAGATCTCGGAAATGCCCTTGTTTATACAGTGCAAAAACAACTAAGTGAGATTTATCCTAATGTTTATGTTGCACTTCGAATAGTATTAACCATCCCAGTTACTGTTGCTTCGGCTGAAAGAAGTTTCTCGCGTCTCAAACTTATTAAAACATATTTGCGTTCCACCATGTCTCAAGCGAGATTGCAATCATTAGCTATGTTATCAATAGAAAACGATATAACAAATTCATTAGATTATTCTCAATTAAGTGAAGAGTTTAGCTCGAAGAAAAGTAGAAAAGCATTGCTGTAATATTCAAGGAGCATCTGAACCAAATATTAAAGCATTAATATTTAGCCTGATAAGTCGATCGCTCACTATTATAAAAAATGAAATGTCAACATCTCTTATACATCACATATGAAAAACGTTTGTATACTATGGAAAGTCATTACCTATAATATTATATAAATCTTAGAAATCATTGTCTTATATTTTCGATACAAATTGATTCATATTATAATTTATACTTATTTGTATAGTTTATTTATTTTCTTATACATTTTCCATGCGTGATTATTTTGGTTTGGTTTAATTTTTAAGTGCTGGCATAGTTCTGTCTATGCGGGATTCTAATATTGCTGGTATAGTACCGATAATTAAGTCCATATTTTCATATATAGGCCTAGGGCCTCGCAACTTCTAGATCCGGCCCTGTATATATATATATATATATATACATATATATATATATTAGTGGTGGACCGGATATCCGCATCCGCATCTGCGGATATCCGTTTCATTTTTAACATCCGCATCCGCACTTCTGACTGCGGATGTTATGCGGATATTACCTCTAATAAATTATGCAATTTACAATATATATATATATATATATATATATATATATATATAGAGTATATATAACCAACTTCAGCTAGTTACAGAATTAGCATCCATTACATTTTAAATAAGTTATAGAACGTGATACCCATCCTCAAGCATTGCACAAATTATTATTATTAGGGCTACATTTTATAAATTTATTCAATATAATACTGAAAGCTATACTGGGCATATTGTTACAACTTAAAATAATTAACTGATGAAGTTACAATCATATACTGTGTATATATATATATATATACTGTATATATGATGAAAAAAACCACGAAGCAAAGGAAACAGAGTGGTGAAGTAAATAAAGTAAATAAAGAGTTCAAGACCATATATATGTTACAAAAAAAAAATATATATAATAAATATAGAAATAAAAATTGTGGGAGGAGCATACAAATTTGTAAGGAAAACTACCAATTTTAGCACTTTTCCCGAATTCAACACAAGATCAAATGAATTGTTTACAACCAATTTTATAGATAATGCCTGAATGATATATAGGTCATAAAAAAAATAAAATAAAAAATGAAACTAAAAATAACTTGAAAAATAAAAATTGTAAGAGGAGCATACAAATTTATAAGGGAAAATTACTAAAAGTTTTAGCACTCTGCCCTTCTTGTCTGAATCCGTTCTGAACTAATTCAAAACAACAGGATCGAGTTGAAAAAGACCTTTGCTCATGTTGAAGTTATTTGTATGTTGGATAATAGCAGACTCAAGAATATTTCTATTAACAATGTTGCTAGAGTGAAACAAAACTGAAGCATTATTCCAATAAATACAATGGGATAACTCTGGCAAATGGACAATAAGGGCACTGGATGACTGTCCTGTTCTAACGGAATATTGATACTATTTTACACGCGTGTGCAAATCCTTTCCCGTCTGACCAATGTAAAAGGAATCACATTGTTTACAACCAATTTTATAGATAATGCCTGAATTATTGGTAGGGCTATTTTTTGCTATGATATTTTTCACAACATTGTTATTCGAAAATACTACATTAATATCCAAAAGTTTAAGTACATTAGCAATGCCTAAAAAGCCCGGGAAAAATGGAAGTACCAAAATATTCTTTGACAAAGTGCGAGTGTTATTATTCACACGATAGAAGGTTCGTTTTGCCTTGTTAAGACAAGCTTCCATAAACGCAGGTGGGTAGCACAGATCACTTCCAATACCGTTGATTTTTTCCAATTCGGCATCGATGTATTCCCGACTGGCGATCCTAAGAGCGCGGAGAAACATTGAAGAAAATATGGCCTTCTTAATGGGGGTGTCATGTCCAGAGTAAAAGTGTACGTAGGACAAATTGTTTGTTTTTTCCGATAGATACTAAACTTAAAACCTGAGCTTTCCCTATGTACACGCACATCCAAAAACGGGATTGAGTTGTCTTGTTCCACTTCTAAACTAAACTTAATGGAGGGGACTTGTTCATTTAACCGAAGGAGGAAGTCATCCAGGTCACGATTCATGGGCCAGATACACAAAATATCGTCGACGTACCGCAACCATGGGATGCCAACCCCCAGGATTCTCGGAATGTAAGTAATTTCGGAAAACTCCATATAAATATTGGAGAGGAGGGGCGACAAGGGGTTGCCCATGGCCATCCCAAAAACCTGTTGATAATACTCGCTATTGAAAGTGAATTTACAGTCTTAGATGCAAAGCTTAATAAGTTCCAAAATGATGTGTGCAGGTAGTGGCAGGTTGTACTTATGTAATTCTCGGGAGAGAAAGTCAAGCATATCGTCAATCGGCACTTTTGTAAACAATGCACAAACGTCAAAACTGATCAATCTATCGTTGGTTTCAGTGCGTACATTATTCAATTTTTCAGTAAGATCCATGGAATTTTTTACATGTGAATCAGAGATAGTTCCGAGAATGGGGGATAAGACTTTGACAAGCCATTTGGAGAGTTTATAGGTAATAGAGCCCACCAGGCTAATAATAGGGCGCATAGGGTTGCCAGGTTTGTGGGTTTCAATAAGACCGTAAAGGTAGGTAAGAGAAGGTGAAGTGGACATGAAAAGGGGAACTAAGTCCTTATGATATTTGAGAATGCGTTTCAAACCACTATTGAATGATTTGATGACGTCATCCTGCGGGTTCTTCCCAAGTTTTCTCTATGTGGCGGGGTCCTGGAGCAGCTCGTTCATCTTTCTAATGTAGTCCACTTTGTCCATAATAAATATAGTGTTAGCCTTGTCTGCTTTAGTAATATGGAGCTCACCATCTTTTTTTAATTGTGAGAGGCTATTGCGAAAACGTTAAGGAAAGTTATTTTCGTAAGTACTATTCGCAGCACTATAGACAAGGCCTTTAACTATGTTAACCAAAGACTGAGGAAGATTACACTGTTTTTCAAAACAAGCAAGACTATAACAAATGTGTAAAGCAGAAGATTTTTTAACAATAAAAAAGACATACCAAATCCAAGGGTACTTTTTGCATCGTTACTAATGTTTTTCGAAGAAAGGTTCAAAACACATTTTGAGCTTGCTTTTTTACTCCATTGACTATTTCGAATGAGACTTTTAATTTTGTGATCCAAAATGTTACGAAGTGAAAAAGTTCTCCGACGCAAATCGTTGTAAATTTCATCAAACAAAGGTTGGATCCACGGTTGGGGAATAACGGTCACAAAATTACGTTTGGAAATGTGTAAATTTTTGAAGGCGGACCACTCATTTTGTCTGGTGACTTCAATATGTTTTTTTTTAAATTAATCTGTTGAAGTTGTTCAACGGATGGTCGTCAATTTGTCTGAGGCGAATCTATCGGTAAAAAACAAACAATTTGTCCTACGTACACTTTTACTGTAGACATGACACCCGATTAAGAAGGCCATATTTTCTTCAATGTTTCTCCGCGCTCTTAGGATCGCCTGTCCGGAATATATCGATGCCGAATTGGAAAAAATCAACGGTATTGGAAGTGATCTGTGCTACCCACCTGCGTTTATGGAATCTTGTCTTAACAAGGCAAAACGAAGCTTCTATCGTGTAATTAATAACACTCGCACTTTGTCAAAGAATATTTTAGTACTTCCATTTTCCCCGGGCTTTTTAGGCATTGCTAATGTACTTAAACTTTTGAATATTAATGTAGTTTTTTCGTATAACAATATTGTGAAAAATATCATAGCAAAAAATAACCCTACCAATAATTCAGGCATTATCTATAAAATTGGTTGTAAACAGTGTGATTCCTTTTACATTGGTCAGACGGGAAAGGATTTGCATACGCGTGTAAAACAGCATCAATATTCCGTTAGAACGGGACAGTCATCCAATGCCCTTTTTGTCCATTTGTCAGAGTTATCCCATTGTATTTATTGAAATAATGCTTCAGTTTTGTTTCACTCTAGCAACATTGTTAATAGAAATATTCTTGAGTCTGCTATTATCCAACATACAAATAACTTCAACATGAGCAAAGGTCTTTTACAACTCGATCCCGTTGTTTTGAATTCGTTCAGAACGGATTTAGACAAGAAGGGCAGAGTGCTAAAACTTTGGTAATTTTCCCTTATAAATTTGTATGCTCCTCTTACAATTTTTATTTTTCAATTTATTTTTATTGTTTTTTTAATTTTTTTTGTGACCTATATATCATTCAGGCATTATTTATAAAATTGGTTGTAAACAATCCATTTGATCTTGTGTTGAATTCGGGCAAAGTGCTAAAATTGGTAGTTTTCCTTACAAATTTGCATGCTCCTCCCACAATTTTTATTTCTATATTTTCTTTTAAACTATATATGGTCTTGAACTCTTTATTTACTTCAGTGTTCCTGAGGATGTCATTAGACGAAAGCGCTTGAGCACCACTCTGTTTCCTTTTCTTCGTGGTTTTATTCATCATAAATATTTTTCACGTGTTACTTTCGTGAAATAATTTTGATATATATATATACAGGCCCGGATTTAGCTATAGGCGAACTAGGCGATCGCCTAGGGCCTCGCGCCAAAGGGGGCCTCGCTCAAGCCGTTTTGCGCGTTCTGTTCAAGTGATATTAATGATTTAGAACTCTATGAAGAACTTAAAGTACTTTGCAGGTTTATACCTGAGAAAAGATCTCGGAAATGCCCTTGTTTATACAGTGCAAAAACAACTAAGTGAGATTTATCCTAATGTTTATGTTGCACTTCGAATAGTATTAACCATCCCAGTTACTGTTGCTTCGGCTGAAAGAAGTTTCTCGCGTCTCAAACTTATTAAAACATATTTGCGTTCCACCATGTCTCAAGCGAGATTGCAATCATTAGCTATGTTATCAATAGAAAACGATATAACAAATTCATTAGATTATTCTCAATTAAGTGAAGAGTTTAGCTCGAAGAAAAGTAGAAAAGCATTGCTGTAATATTCAAGGAGCATCTGAACCAAATATTAAAGCATTAATATTTAGCCTGATAAGTCGATCGCTCACTATTATAAAAAATGAAATGTCAACATCTCTTATACATCACATATGAAAAACGTTTGTATACTATGGAAAGTCATTACCTATAATATTATATAAATCTTAGAAATCATTGTCTTATATTTTCGATACAAATTGATTCATATTATAATTTATACTTATTTGTATAGTTTATTTATATTTCTTATACATTTTCCATGCGTGATTATTTTGGTTTGGTTTAATTTTTAAGTGCTGGCATAGTTCTGTCTATGCGGGATTCTAATATTGCTGGTATAGTACCGATAATTAAGTCCATATTTTCATATATATAGGCCTAGGGCCTCGCAACTTCTAGATCCGGCCCTGTATATATATATATATATATACACATATATATATATATTAGTGGTGGACCGGATATCCGCATCCGCATCTGCGGATATCCGTTTCATTTTTAACATCCGCATCCGCACTTCTGACTGCGGATGTTATGCGGATATTACCTCTAATAAATTATGCAATTTACAATTAAATTAGCTTATAAAGTAGCTTATAAAGCCCAGTCATGCACACTTCATGTAAAGTATTAATTACACTGTACAACAGTGAAAAAAAATGGAAATGAGATCATTTTTATGGCTAATTATATGCGTAGATTGCGAAAATAACACTCATTTATTTGTATCACCCACCGATTTTATGAAAATTACCCTATTTCATTGTATTATTTTGAGAACCACTGGTTCTCTGAATGCATCTTTTACATTTTGTTCAGTCACGCATATGCTGTGGTGGTGGTGTTCGGCTCTGTGTTTCCACTTTGATTTTATGAAAAATTTCTTTCATTAATCATTTAAAACAAAATTGTCAGCCATATTTTATCATAAATCGGTGCTATAAGTGAGTATTATTGAATAACAGCTATCAAATTATGTATATTTCACCGACAACGTCTATACTGTGTGAAATTGCAAATTGATCTATCATTTTCTTATTTTACAGGTTTTTATTGATGTTATGCTACAATGCCTAGAGAGTGCAAAAATTCGCCAGACAGTTTTTGTTATATTTGTGGGACATTAACGTTAAAACATTATAAAAGTAAGTTCACTTCTCATGTGAAAAAGCTTTATGAATTATACTTCACATGCAAATTTGGTGATCAGGACAAGCACTGGGCGCCTCATATCTGCTGTGTGAGATGTACAAGCTCATTATCTGCATGGTTCAAAGGCACCGGTCCTAGTCTGGGATTCGGTGTCAGAATGGTATAGAGAGAGCCGCTGGACCATTCAATTGATTGCTATTTCTGCTTAACGAACATCACAGGTTTGTCTTTTATTTTTCTGAATATACTTCAAATTTGGTGTTTTTAGCACATTTTAGCATATCCTGCTCTGCATAATGTATTACACAATTATGCTAGCTTAGGTAGTCATCAATTTCTATTGTCTCACATTACAGGTTGCAACAGAAAAGGGAAAAAGGCTATAGTCTACCCAAATCTTCGTTCTGCTATGCGTCCTGTGGAACATTCTACAGATATACCCATCCCTCGTCCTCCAGCTGAAATGCCGACCGATAACACAGACTCTGACAAATCGGAATCAGACGGCGAATGCTATGAAGCTCAAGTCGAGTCCAAGAAAGAAAAATATCTCATCACGCAGCCTGAACTCAATGATTTGGTCTGTGATTTAATACGTACCAAGCAACAAAGTGAACTGCTGGCCTCACGTCTACAAGAATGGAATCTGCTGGCGGAAGACGTACGAATTACAGCATTCCGAAAGCGCTCCTTGGATTTGCAGGAATATTTCACAATGAAGAACAATCTTTGTTATTGCATTGATATACATGGTCTGTTCGATGCTCTGGGTTTGTGCTATGAAACGAATCAGTGGAGATTGTTCATTGATGCATCTCTGTACAGTGTTAAGGGTGTACTGCTACACAATGGGAACACAATGCTTTCTGTTCCGAGCGCTCATTCAGTCGTCTTGAGAGAAACGTATGACAATGTTGCTTTTATTCTGGACTGTATAAAATACAACGAACATGAATGACTTATCTGCGCAGATTTGAAGGTTGTTGCTATTCTCAATGGATTGCAAACTGGCTACACGAAATACATGTGTTTCCTATGCAAGTGGGATAGCCGAGCAAGGTCTGAACATACACACGCTCAGTATGGCCGCCGCGAGACAATTCCTTACCTGGATCTCAATGTTATTCACGAACCACTAGTACAAAAGGAAAAGGTTATCTTGCCGCCACTTCACATAAAACTAGGGCTGATGAAACAATTTGCAAAGGCATTGAAACAGGATAAGCCTGCCTTCAAATATCTAAAGGAAAAATTCCCAAAAATAAGTGATGCCAAGATTAAAGAATGCATATTCGTCGGTCCTCAAATTCGCAAACTCATGCTAGACGAACACTTTGAAGCGGTGATGGATGAGGTTGAGTTGGCAGCCTGGCGTGCATTCAAAAACGTGTGCAGCGATCTACTAGGGAAGACTAAATACGACAGCTATGCTGCACTTGTGGATCAACTTATCAACTCATACCAACGTCTCGGATGTAAGATGTCATTGAAAATTCATTTTTTGCATTCACATCTCTCATTCTTTCCGAAAAACGCATCTGCTGTTAGCGACGAACACGGGGAGAGATTCCACCAGGATATAGCCACAATGGAGAGCCGATACAAAGGGAAGTGGCGTCCTGCTATGCTGGCCGATTTCTGCTGGAATTTAAAGCGTGACCAACCAGAAGCATCACACAAACGCCAGCATAAATACAAATAATGAGTTGAAAACAGTATAATACGAGAGTTTTGTTAATTTTGTGCATATATGTTGAAGTATAACAATAATTAAACTGTTCCATATGATAAAGCCTATCTGTTTATCAATATATTCTTATTTTTTGATATGAAGATTTTAAGCAGTCATTACAAAAAAATGTGACGTGGTAGAAAAAAACTATTTTCAGATTTGGAATCAGCACACTCGAAATATTAAGAATGGCCGAATGTTATTTCCGTTTTTTTTCTGAACCGAAAATTTGTTGTAGTATTATTAATGAACAAACAAATATATAAACCTCAAAATATAAATACCTGGTAACAGAAAATTGAATGAAATTTGTTTCATTGAATTTTCTCTGGCTGAAACTCTTGAGAAAGTTATTATTTTTATCATAATAAAAACATTAATATTAATTTTAATTCTTAGGCATTGCCTGCATTAATAGTAATATCACGAAATTTGAAAAATTGTCATGTATTCATAATTCTATATTATATTGATAGATGAACTAAATATCCGCATCCGCATCTGCATCCGCAGATGTTGAAAAACTGACATCCGGTCCACCGCTAATATATATATATCTTACCTTACTTTATGAACCTTATGTTGTTTCTTGCGTTGGTCTCTCTTCACACTGAGGTCAAGCTGGTGGCCCCGCCTCTAGGTCTGGCTTGGTGGAGGAGCGAGTTGTTTTCTTGCGCTCTCCACCGCACATAGCCAGGCACGCCCGGCTCATCTGGTACCGTCCTGAGCCAGGCATCCAGTCTTCTCTTGAAGACTTCAACTTTGACCCCCGTTACGCTTCTGAGGTCCTTTGGAAACTGGTTGAAAAGTCTTTGCCCCCTGACAACCAAGCTATTTTCCTTCAGTGTTGAGGAGGTCCCTTGTCGGGCCTTTAATTTGGGAACACTATACATTCTGCCTTTCCTATTTTCCAGTGTTGTTTGAATGGTAATTCGGTTTAGTTTTAGGTTTGGTACCAGTTTTTCGATCATTTTCCATATGTAGATTATGGTGTACCTATCTCTTCTTCTCTCCAGGGAGTACAGATTTAGTTTACGTAGTCTTTCCCTGTAGTTGAGTCCTTTGCAGCCATCAATCTTGGCTGTGAAATGTCTGCGTTTCTTCTAGTTTATTAGTTTCTTCCTTTTTATATGAGGACGTCAAAACTGAGCAGTATTCAAGTTTTAGTATAATCAGTGTTTTTAGCAGGGGAATCATTACTGTCCTGCCCCTTCTCTTGAACGTTCTTTGTACCTGTCCCGCGACTGTTTTTGCTTTATTTATCGGTATCTGATTTTGTGTTTCGAATTTCGCATCATCTGTCATTACTACCCCGAGATCGATCGCTTTCGTGCTTCTCTGAATTTCCTGTCTATCTGGAGCATAATATGCGGTCTGTTTAAGTTCCTCCTTTCTACCATATCTCAAGAGCTGAAATTTATCGGTGTTAAGTGACATGTTGTTTTCTGACCATTTGTATATCTTGTTCGTGTCTCTCTGCAAGCCCTCCACTTCATTTACATCGCTGATTTTTCTGCTGATCTTTGTATCGTTTGCAAAGGATGTTACTATACTGTTGCTGTTTACTCCGCTGTCTATGTCTGTTAGCATGATAATGAACAGGAGTGGGGCCAGTACTCTCTCTTGTGGTACTGAGCTACGTACTTCCGATTCTGATGATGATATACCTTGAATTTTGACGACCTGCAGACGTTCTCTGAGGAAGTTGTAGATCCATTTTTGTACTTTGTCTGTTATTCCCATATATTTAATTTTATGTGCTATTATACCATGATCACTTTTGTCGAAAGCTTTAGCAAAATCTGTGTATATAACATCGTAGTTGTCATTGCCTTGAAGTGCATCTCGGATATTGTTGTAGTGTTCTATTAGTTGTGGTAGGCATGATCTACCTGATCGGAATCCATGCTGAGTTTCGTTGAATCTTTCCCGTGTCTCCAGGAATTCACAAATTTTCTCTCTAACTATTCTCTCAAATACCTTGGTGAGGTGGGACGTCAATAACACTGGTCTATAGTTCTTTGCTTGAGATCTGTCCCCTCCTTTATGTATAGGGACAGTGTTTGCTCTTTTCAAGATTCTCGGTATTTCTCCAGTGTCTATAGCTCTCGCTACATCTTCTGGGATAAAATCAAAGTCTGTTATATACTCTCCTTGCAATTCCTCTTCAAAGAATGCATCTATATCAGGAATCGCTTTGTCACTTTTTGGGGTACTGAAAACTGATTCATATTGGGCTCTCAATGTTTCAGATATTTCTTTTGGATCGTCGGTTAGTTCATTTTTCCTTTATTGCTTCTACCGCCTTTTCCTCTTCCCTCTCTGTATGATCCTTAATCAGGGCTTGTATTTTCCTATCGATACTCTCCAGTTTTGTTTGTATTACTTTCCTGTCATTTTCTCCGCAGTTGCCTAACTTTGCCTCCACTCTTTCTTTTGAGGAATAGTCTTCTCTTTTGCCTTTCTAGCCAGCTCCTCTTTCCTTTTGGCTGTGATTTCGGAGCATATTTTTCTAGCATATTTTTCTAAATTTCTCAGCGTTTTTTCTTCCACGGTTGTTAGCATTTCTTCAGTTGTTTTATTCTCGAAAATTGTTCTCCACTCTCTCTCTCTCTCTCTCTCTCTCTCTCTCTCTCTCTATATATATATATATATATATATATACACACACACACACATAAACCTTCCCACAACACATCGAGTGTCAACAAACAGGAACCAAATTTTTATCTGGCTGCATACCAGTTCGTCATTAATTTTAGAGTTACACAAGTCGAATAATTTTTAAAAAATTGTAAAACCGTTTCCATGGGCCATATGCATGAGAAAAAACAGTACATGCCACAGACATTGCTGTAGTAACTCTGGAACCCATAAGGATTCCGCAGTATTTGGCGAATTTGCTGTTCGAGAAATTTTATAATAATAGCATCATTCCATGGATGTCCTCCCAGTGAATTAAAGTAGTACATTCGCTCTCTATTTTCAAAATAAAAGGCTATCCAATGGATCTCTTTACCAGTGATAACGTCCGTATTGAAACTAAGTGCGCCGCAGTCCCTCGTGGTTGGGAGTTTCAACGTCTCATTCTTTGCAAACTTGGAGCGTGTGAATCGATCACTCTTCATCACTCTCTGGAGTGTAACCGTGTCCATTTTAAAAATTCTGTGACTACGGTCTTAAACCTGTCAACTTCGATTAGTGCTTGCGATTCGAGGTAAACTACTATGCTAATAGGTGCGACAAGAGGTTTGTCGAATTCTAACCTGACTGAGATGTTTCTGTTCTTCTGTGGGCTTATGTTTGTGTTTATATTTGCAGATAAATCTGGCGAGAGGTCAAATAGGTACAGGTTCGAATTCTGGACGAATTCCTTCTGCGTTACGCCGATTCCTATTCTGTCGCAAGTACGACACTGTGTGCAAGGTTGCTATACGCTCTCGAGCAAAGTGGAAACTCGTCATCTGTAGAATAATTCGTTTCCAATGTCCCACTTAACAGAGTTATATTTTTAAAACCGAAATCTTCGAATTTTAATGCCGTTTTTTTGTATTTGCCATTCACAGAAGCGTGTTCCTGCATTCCAATTAATATTCTTTTAGATAGAGTTCCAAGAACAACATTTTCTATCTGCTTCGATGATAAACCTGAGTGTACCGTATACATCTTAAGCTGAACTCTATTAATTGGGTATTTTATTGTGGCGCGTAGTAGATTTTTGTCATTTTCCAGCTGCTTAGCAGAGCTTAATTTCACACGACGCATGCGGAGATATGTCTCCATAATATGAATCACCACAGGCTTCTAGCTCTCTTTTTGGTCAGCACCCAAATTTAAGCAAATCTCAGGGCTCGTACTGGTGAGCTTTATTGTCATATCGACCCCTATTCACAAGCAGCTTCTCCTGGAATGTAAAATCTGTGTGGAGGCGTCCAAAACATTCATATATCTTCTTTTTAGAATTTTTTAATTTGGCCTTTATACTACTTTCATCTTTAGCTCGATAATAACCTTCGGCTGTTAAAAAGGTATCCTTAGCTTCTTTTGAAAAGTTGAGGACATTTTCCAGATCGGCCCGTAGGTGATAGTAGCCAGACCCTGCCGAGACTTTGACCTGATTTAAATACACGTCCCACACTGACTCAATATGGAGTGTAGAAAGTTTGTGTCTGGGTATACAATGTAATCGTTTCCGCAATCCGTTCCATCTGAATGTGCTATTCGTAGTGTAGCGAACATGTGCACACAGCTTGGGTCAAAAAAGTAAGGGCCTGAGCTCGGGATCACGAGCTCTATAGGAGCACTCGGCGAGTTAATAGTGTTTAGCGGATTAACTGTAATAAAGTCGCTATGCTCTATAGATATTTGTGTCGGGGGCATGTCAAAGAAGGCCAGCTCCGATTTACAACATTGTAAACTACTTGGATGGATGAAACGTGCCATGGCGCGTCAGAAATAGTGCCACCTCTCTCGACAAGTAGCAATTAGTCTATGATTCATGAGAGCAACGTCCTTAGCTTATATCAGTTAAAAAGTAGTCAACCATAGGTTTCATGCGCTTAGAACACTTCTTTTTTGATGTCCCTTTGCGTTTAACTCCACGAGTTGGTAACCGCTTCTTCTGCTTCTTCCTCCGTACAGTGCGCTTGTTCTTCCCACCACCAGGCATTTTTCTCTTTGCATCTATGACAATTTCGTCCCGTGTACGCTTTAAGTGTTTTTTTAGAGCTTCTTTCGGCTTAGCACCAGCCATTATGTCTTCCACCGTGTAAAGACCTGATTGTAACACTTTCCTGCCGAGATATCTGCCACCACTCTTCAGCAAAGGGACAGCCGTACGCAGTATGGTTGAAAAAATGGACCCAATCCACTCCCGCGCTGGTATCTCACCCCTCGATAGACTATGAACGGCCTTCGGATCATTCTATCACTTTTTCCCCTCAATCGTTCTTATTTATAAGGAAATACTGGTTAAAAGGTTAGTTTAGACTTTGACATAATGAGGCTTGTCGTATGCAATGCTCAAGCTCTTTCCTCTATGATTGGGAATGTGGGCGAGCAGCAGCCATGGAACTGATGTTCCACGATATTGCTGTAAATATAACACATGTGCGGGGGAGGATCTCCAGCGTCCAATTTTTCCAATTTTAGTTGATACAATAAGCTGCACAAGTCATGTTATGACTCATTAAAAGTATCTCTTTGGAAAACTGCCCCATATCTGCCCTAGGTTATAATTTTCAACAGTGTTTTGTCTTTAACATTTCTGTTAGCTTCGACTTTAGTCAAAATATGTACCGGGATATCTTTGTTTACGATTTCGGATACTAAATCAGCCGTAAGATTTCTAAAATTTTTTAAATTTTAGACACTTTTTTTCCTAAATTAAATTTCACCTTCTGCAGCTCCTCGCCATAAAAGCTCCCTGCAATTTTTTCCCCATTCAAATCTTCAACATAATACAACACCACCTCGTCTTTAGGTCTCATAGACCTAACTTCAAAAATTTCTCGTGTCCAACCTTGCTCAAATCCTTTCGCGAATTTATTCCCCGAACACGACAACCTTACATAATCATTGATTTTGAAACGCACAGAGCGTGGTGGCGCTCTACGAATATCTTTCCTCACCTCACGTTCTGTGTACGTAGCTCTTTCTAAAATTTCGCTTGGTGTTGTACCAATCGTTCGGTGGTGTGAACGGTTGTAGGATGAAGCCAGCGAATCCAGAATGTCTATATATCTGTATGTGTTTTTATGTGTGAAATAGCGATATATGCGTTCCTTTATGTACGTTGAACTCTTTCAGCTAAAGATGTCTTATGTATAGAGTTGCTAGTGTAATAATTGATATTAAACTCTGCCAACATGTTCTGAAAAGCTCGGCCTATAAATTCTTTTCCCATGTCCGTACAAAAATAGCCAGGAATCCTGTTTTCCCTCAACATCAACGCTTTGGTGGCTTTAGCAACTGTTTCAGGCGATTTATTTTTCAGTGGAATTATCCACAAATGTCTAGAGAATACATCTCTTATGAATAGCATGTATCGGTAGCCTCCATTACACACTGAACATCTCTGCATGTCTCTTATATCCACCTACCAAATAGAATCAACCGAGGCTGCTGTTGTTTTGGCCGTTTTAAACCTTTTTCTCACCGGCTTATGAAGTATATATGCCTTCTGATCCCGCAAAAACCTCTCAACATCTTTTTTCCCTATTCCCTCATTATAAACGCCTTATACAGTCAATTAACACCACCGTAGGATGCTGGATTAGAAATGCCATAATAACGTTTTCTTAATATGTATTTTAAAGGTGCGTGGATAGGGTTGCCCGTTGCTGTTTCGTCGCTTCATCCTCTTCAGAGGTGTTATCGCTGGGGGCGAAGGCGTGTTCAGCTGTGGTGCATGCGAGGCTTGTCCCAAGTCTTTTAATCTGTTAAGATTACCTATCAGTGTTTTAAGGATGTTTAATTGCTGCAGTCTTGCTTTAATATGTTCCCATCCTGCTGGTGAGGACCTATCCCATTTTCTCACCAAGTCATATACGATGTCAGTGATGTTCGAACCCTGTACCTTTAACCCTTCAACAATAACCTCACCTGTATCGCTCCATTGTATAATGGGATCCTCACTCAATAGATTATAAAGACTTAAGCCTTTATTCCTCAATGTATGTGGGATACTGTTTTTTAATTCATGCTCGATATGTTGCGGACTCGCGCCGTTGTTCTTTGGCTTCGTCTCTAGCCTCGGACCCGGGTCCTTTGCTTCCACGCTCAACATTATCAGTGCTGTGTCTGATAACTACGGAGACATCGGCTACTTATAATTTTCCTACTCATGAAGAAGTTTCTGCAGAGCTTCTTGGTATAAGATTCTTTTCTCATCAGAATTTTCACCCTTCAATAGGTCTATCAATTCACTTTCAATTCTTTTAAGTCTGCTTTTAAGGGGTTCTAGAACCATATATGGGCTCTTTGCGCTTTGTAGTGAAGTATACACCTCGTGTGGAATCACGACTACTTTCTTCATTATATTAAACTAGTCAATAACGGCCTCAAAACTGAAAATAAGATAGGTAGGAATGAGCCCCCTCTTTGTACAATAATTCGCTTTTTCTTCCCCACAGTTTGACTTTTACGAGCGAGTGTGTGTATTATGTTCTTGTGACGATGTAGGCGAGCCTTCTGAGGGGGTTTCATTAGTACATTACATTTCACAGATGCATTTTAAAAGGCCGGAGTCGATATTTTTAACAGTCAGCTGTTGCAGTGCCCGTGGCAGCTGATGATAGATTTTTATTAATTCACGGTATTGCCTGTCATTCTGGGATATACTGTACACCGTTTCAAACTCGTTTGGCAATATATTCGTTCTTAGAAGCAACATAAACGTGTTTCGCGGGTGGTCACAAACCAAATATCCGTAACGTTAGCTTGGAGCGTCTTTATAAACTTCAAAAAACTCCTTACGCTGATTCGGTAACATTTGATTGGCTAATGGCCCAATTTGTGCCACATCCTTACATTGTGCGAATAAGACTGGATATTGTGTATTTAGTGACACATCGCGCATGTATCTATTTTTGAAAAATAGATTCTGATTGATGAAAAATACGCTTATGATAAGATGGTGTGAGAACAATGTAAATGTCTCGGCAAACGTTTTATCCATTTCTAGCATGAGATTGTCAATTACAATGACCGTGTGCTCACTACCCTTTATAGAACTAACATCATAAACACCTTTGTGGAACAAAATATCATCTTGGTACTCGTTGAACACGGGCTTGCATGTCGAATAACACCATATAACTTTATGCACAAAATTTGAGAACATCTCCCCCTTATCTTTAATGATTTTAAGCATAAACACGCTTTTGCCACATGCTGTAGGGCCGGATGTAATTTTTCTACAGAATTCACCTCCAACACGTCACACTCTTAAGTGGAACATTTAAAAAATATGATAAAATTTTAAGTGATGCTCCTTATATTCTACAGTCTTATTTTTCTTCTACCTCAGAACCGTGAATGATGATGATGAGGTACTGTGCCAGCAACATGTCCCCATCATAGATATTGCAGATGAGGTTGATGACACCGACGACAGTGTAGTTGTTGTTGAGGCTATGGACTGTACTATCAACCCCGCTAGCGTTCCAGAACCCCCAGCAGCGACCACTGCAGCACCCCCACGCGGTAATTCGAAGAGAAAGCGGGTTCATGGCAACGTTGCTGAATCGCCTTCCACGTCTGGTGTAAAGCGCGCTAGGAGTGCGTCGGTTGTTAGACCGACAGTAATAGAGCCCCAGCCTTATATGTCTTACGACAGAGCTCCCACAGTAGTTCCTTCTACAAATATAACTGTGACTCCTTATTCCTGTTCAATACCGTCCGTACCCTTCACAGCAGCATCTCATTCTGTAGACAGTGGCATAGCATTCGAGCTGGTACGCACCGCCATCCCCAACCCAGCCCTGATTAGAAACCGGTACGTAATCAGGGTCGACCCTCGAACCATGTATAGCAGCGGTGTTGAACACGGACTGCGGCGTGTAGTTGAACGTATTGTGGAGTTTGCCCTTCAGAATAGTGAGGGACGTGAAACCAGAACGCGACTGTCCTTAGGGTTCGGGTCAGATGACGGTGATGGAGATGATCTTTGGGTAGTAATACCCTACAGGCGCTTGGTTTTTGTAGATGTAGATTACATTTTGGGTCTTATAATGCAGGCCCCTCAAAACAGCATCGTATTCGCCATGGACAACTTCACGATAGATATAGACCACGTTTTCCGTGTTGCGGGACATACGACCACGCCTTATACTCTTAACTTTGGCAGTTATCAAATATTCAGAAACTACACAAACCTCGATCGCGGTTGCGGCTTTACAGCAATAGTCTTGGCTCATATGTTTACTGTACTAAATACGGCTGCATATAATATCTGGTTGCCGACGATATTGCAGCGTGTTCGTAAACTGGCCGCAGACTGCAAGCTCGAGTTTGACTGTAATATTAGGGTGTGTCAATTTTGGGGGTGAAATGACTAAATTGAAAATCATGTGATTTGGTAGCAATTTAATGTAATCATTTGGCATACAAAATAATATCCTTGCTTCAAAAACAATAAAAAATAACTCCTACCTACATCAATTTTAATTAAAAAATTCCATTTTTCAATAAATTCGTAACAAAATAACAAATGTGCGCAAACATCCAATCAACATTTAAAGTGGCAATAAGATATCATTCAGAGTCTTTATTTGAAAGTAACCAATGCAGTCATGTCCTTTTTGCTGCGGTTCCTTGACATCAGCATTCGGCTTGCTACTTGCGCTTTGATGTAGCCTTCTCGTCTCTCGTGACCTCTCGTGACTGTAAACTTGACTAGCTGCTCTGTGACCATTTTCACACATCCCTCCACACTCTGAATGTGAGAAGGCCACTTTGGCAATTGTACTGGGGCCTCTTTAAGTTGTGTTAAATCTTTGTTTGTTATACATGTTGTCAGTGGTGGCTCCAAAACTTCCGAACTCAAGTTAACTAATTCTGACAATTTCGTGGCATTGACGTTTATCGGAGGTACCTTCCTTGTCTGAACAGAGCAGTCTCCCAGCTGGTCATCATCTAGTGATGTTCCTCTAAGCTTTAGAATGATTTCCACAGCCTCAGTTCGCTCTTTGGTACATTGGCTGCAGACTATTGCTTGCAAAACTGCCTCTGGCCTAGCATACCAAGCGGACCTTCTCACCACAGGTAACACGATGTCCACCACTACTTTCCTTTGGGTTCTCAGTAGCTGTAATTGAAACAAGATGTGGTTGGGCCCCTCCATCCACATTGGATTAAGTTTTACATTGAACCAGTGAGGAAGATAAAACCCAATAATAACTTCGACAATCAACATCAAATTCTGTAGTATTTTGCCCTTCAGTGCATGTTTGGAAACCCAAATCCCGCAGAAACGAATCGCTGTAGTTAACCAACGACTGTGACTTACGGGTCCAATCTCCAAGAGAGCCAGATTTTGAGGCAACTCTCCTGATCTGATTGCTTGAACAATACGATAAGCGTAAGATTGATCCGTGCTGAGGTCTTTGATAACTTCTTCAGACAACACTGGAAGGGGAGGGCCTACTTCGACCTTTGGAAATTTTGTATTTATTTCTAATTCCGTTGCTTCATCTAGCATGTTGCCAAGGGGGCATGACCACTTGTTGTTGCTCTTTGTAGGACCATCAAGTTCCTGGATGAGACGACAAAGAGGTAGTTCCCCTGTGTGCAAATCACATACAATCCAAACAAGCCTTCTTCCAAGTTTTTTCTCTAAATGCGTCATAACACCGCCCTGCCATCCAGTGTTCACCGAAGTTGAGTCTCCACCAACGGCCTGCAGTGAACTGTCAAGTCTTCTTTCTTGAAGCCAACATATTTGATCAGCAATTGCCTCTGCATGTTTCTTGCCTTCTACTTCTGCTTCAAGAACAAAGTGAAACAAATAGCGGCCACCAGGTTCGGAACTCACAGAGTAGTGTTCTTCTTTGATGAGACCGGGAAACTTTCTGTCCATTCCCTCTACCTCTAGGAGAACTTTTGTGTCATCTCTTCTTCCATCAAACAAAAGGCAAGAGAGACCTTCCTCCTACAAATCTTTTTCATGCTGATCAGATATTTCCTTCATTATTTTTTCTTGTGCTCTTCTTATCTTATTATGATCTATCACTAAGGATGTATGCTCTCGGCTGATGAGGCCTGCATCTATCCAAGCGGCAGTGGCAATCTCTGCAGTCTCTCGTAGCCCCGTATGGTGGCGAATACTGGCAAGGGCAATGTTTGAGATGTCTTTAGTGTTGTATTTCATTCTCTTCGGCGAAGGTTCAGATGGCATTTTGGAGCTATCATCTGATGTTGCTTCTTTCTGTTCATCTGAAGAGCTTTCAAAGAAGTGAGAAACCTCTTGATAGAGCTCTTCATCTCTTTGGGTGGCTTCTTCACTCTTCTTTTTCTTCCTTTCTTCCCTCTCTCGGATTTTCTCTTTTTTCTTAGCAATAACAATCTGTTTTTTGGTTTCTGAATAATCTGCCGAACCAATCTGCATACTTCCTTGGCCTCCTGCCTTTGTTCTCTGCGCCTTTATGAAAGCCAGCTCCAAAACAGGGATCTTCTTCTCACGAGGACAGCGACAATCAATGTGAGGGTGAGGTTCTCTTCTGCATGAGGGAGAACAATTGGTCTCAGAACACAACTCTATGGGACACTGGCAGTTAAAAATGTCAAGAGGAGTATCAAGTGTGTGCAGAAATTTATTTTTCTTTGCTAGTTTTCCTTTACCAAGTGATGTCTCAACTGCTTTGTGCCACAGCTTTGTTAATTTTAGCTCAATAGTTCTATACTGATTGAGTACAGGTGGTTTGAATAACACATTAGCTTTTTTCCACTGATGCAGAAGAGGGGGAATCATGTCCTTTATGAGCTCTTTCTCTGTGTAGTTCCTTCTATCCCTTGCATTTTGTTCACGAAGGAGTAACCCTAGTCTCAGCATGTCTCGCACTATTGGTAGTTCTGATATGGGAAGCTCCTTGCCTGTACCGACTAACAGGCTCAAGTGGCATGACGACTGCCTCTTGTCTTCAATTTTAGCATCTTAGGAATATCTGAAAAGAAAGAAAAACATTTAAGTATTTTATATCAATTACGATGTTTCAAAGTTTAGTCATTCGATGTTCTAAAATTCGATAAAAAAATATTTCATAGGATTACAACATAATTAGACAGAAGAATATGATAATAATAAATAATTGTAATAATCAATAACCCGTACTTACAGTTAAACTGTAGTATTCGTCTAGTAGAATAACTATGAAGTAGGTACAAGAGCAATAACAGCAAACCACCGTCTATGGCATCTAAGAGGCAACTGAGGACTGAGAGTGAGGGACAGTTCTATTCATGTTGTGACTTGTACATTGTACAACAACTATATGACCTTGAAAACACTCCATATGCGATCAGTGGGATAATTCTGTGACAGATGAATAGTTAATCAATTTATGTCCTATTATTTAGTAAAAGAGTCAATTTCTGAAACTTTAAGGTAAAATTGATGTAGGTAAGGGTTATTTTATTTTATTTTGGTTGGCCAATTTCAAGTTTTGACATGAAAAGACACCATATTTTCACTACCAAAATTGATTTGAAAAAAGTTGACAAAATTGACACACCCTACTGTAATATGGGTCCTGAAGAGTTGAGAAGGGTAGAGTTGAAATGAATGTTCGTATAGTTGTATTTGGAATGGATGATCGTCGTAGGACTGTGTATGTTTTTAAAAGCAGTGTGAAGGATTGTACAAGATCTCTACTTATTTTAGGGCTGTCAAGGACAACGTATCTCCCCATCCGCAATATGAGGAGTCTTTACGCGAGTTATGATAATAGTCGAAAATATGGCAGGCACCACGATTTATGTGAGTGTTGCCTGGAGTTTGCGGATGATATAGTGAAACATTGTAGGGATTACCATATGGTACGCGAGCAGTGTAAAAGTTCCAAATGTGAATGTCGAGTAGTTGAAGCTGAGAAGAGAGACTATAATGTGTGTAGACGCACGTTTTTCAATAATAACTGTTTTGAATTCCATAAATCAAATGGTACATGCAGGAAAATGAGAATCTGCGAATGCGGCATGTTTCATATGATGGATAATTGGGGAAAATTCGTGCACAAATGTGATGAAATTCACTGTTCTACATGCCATGAGAAACATAAGGCTGATGGTATAAAGCATGTATGTTGTATGAAAGATGCCAAACCCAAAAATAAACTTTGCATAACTGTATACTACGATATAGAGACATACACGAATGCAGAAACCAAAGAGGTTATCCCACATCTACTTTTTAGCCAGACTATCTGCGACGAGTGCATGAACGTCAAGTGTGATGAATGCCACAAATGTTGTAGACAAACAAACGTTTTTAAAACGAGCGCACACAACACCCCTGTGAAACTCTTTGTGTCCTATATTGTCAAGTTAGCGGACAAGTTAAAAAAAATGACTGTGTATATTCTTGACCATAACGGCGCAAAATTTGATACACAATTCCTTTACAAAGAACTGCTTCAACACGAATCATCGGAGATATTTACAGGCAATCCCTTGAAAAGAGGAAAATAGCTTATATACATGAAAATAAGAGGTAATGTCCAGTTTAAAGACACTTTGTTATTCACACTTTGTAAATTAGCCAAGCCACTCAAGGTGATGGGCGTAGCCGCCGAAGTTTCAAAAGGGTATTTTCCTTACACTTTCCTCACTAGCGACACTTTAAATTACGTATGGCTACCACCCTCCAAACATTACTTTCACTATGCCAACATGAGTGATAGTGAGCGTGAAGATTTTGAGAGGTTCTACAACAGTTGTAATGAAGATAATCCTTACAATAGAGCGGATGAATGTGAGCGTTATTGCGTGATTGACGTACACGTATTTAGAGTATGTTTCCAGGCCTTTCGAAGGATGTACAGTTGCCCGCATATGTAATGTTCTTCACCTCAGGCGACTCCGTACATGTGGCAACGCCGCAGCGATAGTCAAAGTACCCCAACAGGGGGAAGGTGGGGTGGAGGGGAACAGCCAAGTCCAACAACATATAACATTGACATACAGGTAAGGCGCCGTTCAAAAATTACGTAACGCTAATTTTTCTAAAACCTGACCCCCAACTGTAACGTTCCTTAACGTGTGGGGTGAGAGGTTGGGGAAATGTTACATAACATCTTAAAGGGTGCCTGGTCTAGCGTTACAGAAGGTTCCTGGTGGATTTGGGGTAATGTAATATCGGAGTTCAACGCTCTTCACGATCATATTAATCGTTTATCTTTATGAACACGATGTTTACTAGTCTTATACAGTAACACTGTTTCATTATGATACCGCATGTCTATATGAACAGATTCCACAATACAACTTTTTATATACTAGTGAATTTGAACCAAAAATAGACATTACACAACCATCCTCCACACTCCCTCATTACCCTTTCCCACCCACCAGTCTCGCGTATATTAAATCATTATGTAACAATACTAATAAAGCTGTTTGTAGAGTCCGTGTGCAGCTTTAAACCTTTACTAACTTACGAGTCTACGCAATTATATTACACTGGTATGCATCAATTTTGCTGTCAAGGGTTTTGTAAGTGATTCTTATAGAGGTTTTCCTGCTGATTTCGAATCTGCAATCCGTTTTTCTCAATCAGCTCAGGTTATCCGGCTATGGCCTCATAAGTAAAATAGAATTTTTCGTGATTTTGTCAAAGCGGAATTGGAACAGTAACATCTATCATCACTTGTTTCACTTGTATAATATCTTTTTTTACTTTTCAGCATATAGATAAAATATTTCATAATGAATAGAGCGTGTAAAAATGATCCCAATAGATTCTGATACATATGTGGGACGGTTACCATGCCAAATAACCAGTCCCAAATCACTAAATTTGTGAAGACAATGTATAGAGCATACTTTGGAATTAAGCTAGGGGAACAGGACAAAAATTTCGCCCCTCATATGTGCTGCAAGA
Source organism: Bathynomus jamesi (assembly GCA_023014485.1). Taxonomy (NCBI): domain Eukaryota; kingdom Metazoa; phylum Arthropoda; class Malacostraca; order Isopoda; family Cirolanidae; genus Bathynomus; species Bathynomus jamesi. The sequence continues at coordinate 451,415 of JAJOZX010000637.1, read as the reverse complement.
CGTGCATTGAAAATTTGAGAAGATGGAGCAAAGGCAGAGCGAAATCTTTGCCTTTTGGAATTCCCATGATTTGGAGAGAAGGAAAGGATCACGTGACAGATTGCTATTTCTGCATGACAAACCTCCAAGGTCGGCTTATAAATTTATTTTTCTTAAATATTTTGAAATCCTCGTATGAAACTTGACATAATATTCACCATAATGTAATATTCACCATATATAGCATAATATTCACCATAATGTAATATTCACCATATATAGCATAATATTCACCATAATGGTAATCATACATTTACATATACATATTGTTATAGAAAATACATTTACACATACATATTGTTATACAAGTTACATTTACATATACAATGATTGTATATTTTCTTTCTTTTTCATTCATATTGTCCCCGAAGGGACAATATGAATGAAAAAGAAAGAAAATATACAGACTCCATCGACCTATTTCATACCTTACAGACCGCAGCCTTCCCTCACGAGCCGCCACTGTCTGAATGCTTCTTCTATTTCATATGCAAGTTTTATATCCATGTTTCTGTGTTTCTATTTTCAGGAGTTAACAAGAAGAATAAACACATTGTTGTATACCCTGACATTCCTTCTGCTATGAGACCTGTACCCCATGGTCCTGGAATTCCAATACCCGACCCACCTCAAACCCTGGACTTCGATGATTCTGATGATGAATCAATGACCAATGCCAATGACCAGTCCCAGTCATATATACCTCAAAATACCGCTTCAAATGAGCCGAGGCCTCTCAACCAGGCCAAACTTAATGATCTTACCAGGGATTTAGGACTTTCCAAATTCGCTGCCGAGATCTTGGGCTCACGACTTCGAGAGGACAACTTGCTGGCTCCGGGAACAACATTCTCCTGGTATAGGAAACGAGAGGAAGAATTCCGCAAGGCAAGTTTTTTGCAGTGCACGAAAATACCTCTTCCTTAGTGTACTGCTGTAATGTTGAGGGGCTAATCGAATCCTTGGGCCTGCCATATAACGCATCAGAATGGAGGCTATTTATAGACTCGTCTAAACGAAGTTTGAAAGCAGTACTTCTCAACATTGGGAATAGGGTTGCATCAGTCCCTGTAGCACATTCCGTACAACTTACTGAGAGCTACGATAACATGAAAATTTTACTGGATGCTCTCGTATACGACCAACATAACTGGAGGATCTGTGGAGATTTGAAGGTAATACTAATATCATAAGTAAACTATTGCTATTGACTATGTTGTTTTTCCAAAAGTTATTTGAGAGCGTATAAGAACACTTAACTTCCCCACAGAAGTGATACAGTCCAATGCATAGATTTTTTTATCTGATAGAACAAATTCTCTAAATTTTTTAAATATTTTCATTTTTTTTCAGATTGTGGCATTTGTATTGGGAATGCAAGGGGGATACACGAAATACCCATGTTTCCTCTGCAAATGGGATAGCCGAGCCGATGAGAAGCACTATGCACAGCGTGAATGGGCATCCAGAGAGAATTTTGAACCTGGGTCGCATAATGTCGTTTCAGTGCCCCTTGTACCACCAACAAAAATTTTGCTCCCACCACTTCATATTAAGCTGGGCTTGATGAAAAATTTCATCAAATCAATGAATAAGGAGGGTTCAGCATTCCGATATCTCGAGAGTAAATTTCCTCATATATCTGATGCTAAACTAAATGCTGGGGTTTTTGATGGTCCTCAAATTCGAACTTTGATCAAGGATACTCAGTTCGAAAACGCAATGACTCCAACTGAGAAGAATGCCTGGCAGGCATTCAAATCAGTTGTCACTGATTTTCTTGGCAAGCGTAGAAGTCCAGAATACGAGTCCGTTGTCGAAAACTTGATGGAAGCTTTCAAAGCTCATGGGTCGCGCATGTCCATAAAAATGCACTTTTTGTGGTCCCACTTGGACTATTTTCCTGAAAATTGCGGGGATTATAGTGAGGAACAGGGTGAACGATTTCACCAAGATATCAAAATAATGGAAGAGAGGTACCAGGGAAACTGGGATATCAATATGCTGGCGGACTATTGCTGGTGTTTGAAGCGAGACGTGCCCGAAGAAAAACACAGACGGAAAGCCAAAAAACTTCATTCCTTCCTCAATAAACTTTTTTCCATATTGATTGTATGAATAAAAGTATTTATTCACACAATGTTTTCATTTTTCACGAGTGTTCTTATAATATTACTCGTATCTACAGTGTTTAAGCTAAAAAAATCAATAAATTTGGGGATAAAATTGGACTTATAATAAATGGCCAATAGAGAAAAAACCTGACTTGATTGAGGAAAACCAATGTCATTTTCGAATTCAGCATGGTCGAATTATATAATATGAGTTGAAAAAACCCTCACAGCAGACAAAAATATTTTATATGCATACCAGTGTTATATATGTATTGACATTGAGCGAGAAAAAATTGAGACAGTGTGAGAGAGAGTGAGGTAGAGGGGCAGAGAGAGTTCGTGGGAGATGGGTTATCGATTGTTACACAAAGAACTCGTTAACAGTTTCGATCTGAATAACAGTACCTGATTATCAAAATCACATAAGAATAATCCCGGTTATACTAGCATAAACATACTTATATATACTTGTAAATTCATACAATATTATACTAATGTTTATGAAATGACGATGATGAGCCAAACCGTGGTGTTGACATGGTTACTTGCTATCGCCGTCCAGGAGAGACTACATATAGGCGTGTCGGTGGAAACCGTAAGGTGATGGTTGCATGAAGCAGGATATCACCACCGGTTTGTTGCTGATGCCTATTATATTAATAATGTTTTCCAGATTGTATTTGTATTATCAACGTGGAGAGATAATGATTTAATCACGATGAACAGATAAACCCATTAATGTTTTCCAGATTTCCTGTTACATTATCAATGTGGAGATATTATTAGAGCTTAACAAGGAATATATACAATATATACAATAAAACATCAATTCTTTATTACAACAAATATGCAATGGTTGAGAATGTTTCACTAAATAGTTTCTCATACAAAATGCTCACAATGGTACACCTATACCCAGTTCATAGTTAGTATTTGGTCCATTCTCCATTATTGTCTATTAATCTTGTAATCTGTGTGGCATAGATGCAACATGGTTATGTATGATGTGTGGGTTCCTTCGAAACATCTCCCACTCAGCCATAAAGTGATCCAGCAGGGTGCGGCTGGTCCGCTCCTGCCCAGGCTCCCACGAGTTTACCACATTCCCCCACACGTTCTCAGTGGGGTCGAGGTCACACTCCTTTCTAGGTCACTCCAGTAGTTCTAGATTTCACTGCTCCTCAAACCACCTTCTAACAGTCCTGCGGTGTGGATGGGAGAGTTGTCCTGCAAATGGATTTTAAATATTAAAAGTAAAATTATATCTCATTCATACGCTTCATCAGTAACCCACAACTCGAGATAGGTTTTAACCCCTATGTATTAGGGGTTTCTCTCAGCTAAATGTAATTGTTCGCCGTTATACAAATAATACAGTCTGCAGTTATCCAGAATGAAATCCTGAAGTGTTGTTATAGTGCTCTCTTTTTTGGCAGGAGTATGGTGGTGACATCCTGCTCCATGCAACCGTCTCCTTTCGGTGTCCACTGACACGTCCATATGTAGTGTCTCCCGGATGGCGATTACGTTAGTAGTATGACCGCAAAAGGTTAGAGTGCAATGCAATTGCAAATGTTGCAATGAGTGCCAGTGCCAACGCCCTCCCCCCTTGTTGCAAGCTGTGGGAGTCCACCTGACCCTTTTGGTGGAGAAGATGGGACGGACTCACCCCCCAAAGGGGTATACCTAACCTAAGAGAGAGAGAGGAGATGGAGATAGAGGAAGAGACCATACAGCTTCCACGAAAGGCAGAAGCTCAATGACTGATCATGGTAGTAACACCTGACTTAGAACTCGAAATCCACTAGTTGGCGTAGAAGCCAGTGCCTCCAGGCATTATCAGCCAGTTGGCACAGTGTATACATCGCCTGAACCCCCAAGAAGCGCACACAAACGTACGTAGATCCCCTATTATTAAACACACACAGCTATATACTAATTATTTATTTATAGATGAGTTTCCAGAGAGAGAGAGCGGCGTCTATTTACTTTTGTCATTCATCTCTTATACAAAATGTCTTCATAAAACAGCATTTATTTTTATTCCAAGAACGACAAAAAATACCCGAATTGTTCATTCTGACCAAGGACAAACTTTTCACTCCACCTTAGACCTACAGTTTAACGGGGAATCCAGCTCACCAGCACCCCAGCTTCTTAACCACTAGGTCACCCAGGGTACCCATTTTATCTGCCAACCAATTGTGCGGAAGGATGATCGTTTACCGCGCGCCGGGTGCATTCGCCGCTAGGCGGGACTTTGAATTAAAAGCAATTGACTGAAAATACAAGCAATATAATTCACCACACACACACACACACACACACACACACACACACACACACATTCTTAAATAACTACAAGAAAAATTTTATATTAATCAATAAACATTTCAACTAAGCTCACCGAAAGCGTCTATTTACCTACGCCATTCAATTCTATATACCTTCTAGATTTTTATGAGAGAGAGAAAGAGCGTATATTAAATTTGGTAAATTATTCTCATAGAATAACATTCAGCAATCCTTTCTATATACTTGTATATTATTTTTATGAAGATATTCCCGCCAATTCAAAGTTAATTAACTGTTAATTTTTATAAAAATAAAGTAAAATACATTTACATTAAAGGATGTTTATCAGGCGCCAATCTCTCGACACCATAAACCTTGGTGGACTAATGCGATGCTATCCCCTTCCATTTCTGTTAATTATTTTAAAAATTATTTTCAGCTTTAGGGGGTTGTAAAATCCTTCACATATATATATATATATATATATATATATATATATATATATGAAGGATATATTAGCACCGGTAATAAAATGAATATTTATCATAGCCCAATCTCTCGACACCATAAACTTTAAACCGATGCGATCTGCCCCGATTTCCAAATTTATTTTTAAAAATTATTTTCAGTTTTAGATGGTTGTAAAATCCTTCATATAAAGTTTTATTTTCCAAACAAAGCGTCTCTCTCTCTCTCTCTCTCTCTCTCTCTCTCTCTCTCTCTACGAATCATTTCTGGAAGAAACCTATGGAATGGGTAAGGTAAATTTGACTCGCCCTAGAATTCACGGCTCAGCCAATTACAGCCCAGTGGGCGGATCCTGAGAACGGCCCAGGACTTCAGGTTGGTGGGTAGTAGCGCTTACACGTTATGTCCCACCCAAATTTCACCGACTGCCAATAGGAAACTCGTGATTCGGCTATTGTAGGTGTTTATAATTAGGTTCGCGTATATAAAAGGGGGCATTTTCATCTGGATTCCACAACAGTTGTATTTTTCAAAGAATAACCACAGAGATATATCGTCATGAGCCAATCACAACAGCTTTACAGCTACCCGCAGCTGTTTGTGACGGCGAGAAAGAATCGATCGTTGAAGACGGCATTGAAATGTAAGTAATTAATTTAATTTGTGGGTTAAGCGGAAGGCCGGGCTATGTATATATAACTTTTCATTCAGTGCCAGTGTTAGTTAATTTATAAAAAGCCATAATAAAGGCGTTTTGAAAAAATAGTTTGTAATTTAAGCGGAAGGCCGGGCTATGTATATTTATCGTTTCATTGAGTGCAAGTGTTATAATTTATAAAAATTTTTAATAAAACGATGTGAAAGGATATCTACCCAGGATTCGAGACCCGGTGCTGGCAGACGATGCGTAGCACACCCAGCTAATCTTCCTTCCTGATAACGTCATTTAGACAGATGATTTATTATACGATAAATGTATCATTTGAAAGTGAAATTTTATTAACGCTTGTTTCTCATAACTTAAAAATTTATAAAAAGTTCTTCAAGTAGGGTTTTAGAATTGCTAAAACTTTAAAGAATTGTCTGCGGTCCCAGGTTCGAGACCCAGTGCTGACAGATGATGCGTAGCACATCCAGCTAATCTTACTTTTGAGACCTGTTAGGATATGTGCTATGTGATTATTTGCCCCGGGCGACCTAATCGGTAATTTTCTCTTATTGTATCTCTCTCTTTTCATATATATATATATATATATATGGATGCATGTGTTAACAACCGGGCTCGTTACCCAGTGCTGGCATATGATACGTAGCACATCCAGCTAATCTTACTTTTGAGCCCTGTTAGGATATCTGCTTTGTGATTATAATTTGCCCCTGGCGCCCTAATCGGCATTTTCTCTTATTGTAACTCTCTCTTCCCATATATAATATATTATATATAATATATATATATATATATATGGATGTATGTGTTAAAAACCCGGGCCAGGGTTCTTTACCCGGTGCTGGCTGATGATGCGTAGTACACACAGCTAATCTTCCTTTTGAGCTGTAAATTAGTGTATTTTTAACACCTTGCAGCTCTCTCTCTTCATATATATATATATATATATATATATAATATATATATGTATTTGTACCTCTGTGTGTGTTTTGGTGAAAAACAATAGATTCTTAATTATTGTCCATTCTGTGTCGCCTTCGTGGTTATTTCGGCATATATATATATATATATATATATATATATATATATATATATATATATATATATGCTATGGTTGTAATAATACATTCCTACACTCACAATTTATCGTAAATGTTTCATTAGCGGTTATCCTCAATTTCAGCCTAGTTTGCATTAGTACTGAGCTAGAATTTCTGAATACAAATCGATTTATGAAAAATGGACTTTAATTAAAAAGGATTCAGTATGGACAAATCATGTTAATTTCTCCTTAAAGGACCGATGCGAACTTGATCGTGTTATAGCTACTTTTCTCGACAGCTTTGATGAAAAACAAATGAATGAAGGCGATTTGCAGGCTTTACCGCGCAGCCAACCCAGTGACCTGAATACCGAGGTCGAGGTATTGGCTCACATCCGGTCCAACGAATGCCAGGTCATCGAGGAACTAATGTAAGTTTTTTTTGTGGTTAAGAACAAAACACATTGTATTTTCATTCAATTTATTAAATGGTAGAAAGCATGTTTTAGTACAATTCAGCTTACAGAGCTAGCGTCCATTAAATAAGACTAACATTAATGGAGAAATTTTACAGTTACAATTATATTTACACACGTAAAACTTTACGCACAAATGGGTACCTTTTTTATCTGTCTGCATACCAATTCATCATTCATTTCAGTGTGTCGCACAAATCGAATAATTTTAAAAAATTTATAAATCCCTCCCACGTGACATGTGCAGGAGAAATGAAAGACAGTACATGCCACAAGTATTACTAAAATATCCTTGGAAACGGTAAGGATTCCAGACAATTTTAGGGACGTGTAGCTGTTCGATAAATTATACGACAACAGGGTCACTCCAGGGCTGAGTGCCGAGTGAATCAAAATAGTACAGTCTTTCCCTATTTTTAAAATAGATTGCAAACAAGTGAATCCCCCGCCCCCACAATGTCTGTATTGACGATAAGACTACACTAATCTCTCGTAGTTGGCAATTTCAACGTTTCATTCTTCGCAAACACACCGATAAATTTGAAGCGTGTGACTCGGTCACTTTTCATTACTCTCTGGAGTGTACTCGCGTCCATTTTAAAAGTCTGTGACAACGTTCCTGAAGCGGTCGAGCTTTATTAGAGCTTGTGATTCGAAGTATACTAGTACACTAATAGGTGCGTCTATAGGGTCGGCGAATTCCAATCTGACTGAGATGTTTCCACTTTGTTGTGGACTTAAGTGTGTATTTACAATAGCAGATAAGTCAGGGGAAATATCAAATGAGAAAAGGTTAAATTGACCGACAAATTCTTTCTGCGTTACGCTACTCACAAGCTCGTCACAGCCACCGGTAATATGGGCCAGATTACTATAAGCTCCAGAGCCGGATTTAGACGTGTGGAGGCCCTGGGCAGCCTCCATGTGGAGGCCCCCCTACCTTAGGGGAAGACATAATTGAAGTCATCCATAAGATTCATAATATAATTAACATACATACACTTTCAAAACATCGTGCACTCTTGTGTCTGTCCATTCCACTCATTTCTGCAAAAAATGAAAGCCTCGGGTTACTCGGGTATTCCATTATAGTGAGAGTAGGCCTAAAAGAGTAATAAAACAAAATAATAATCAGTACACAACAAATAGTAATTGGTAAAAGTTTATGTACTACAGTGGTATTGGATGCGCGTGTTTTTTTGTTGATCATCTATCGGTTTTTTCTAGTTTCGGGTTTTTTCTATTTTGATAATGGCTTGTCAATATGTGGAGGCCCCCAAGATGTGGAGGCCCGTGGGCAGCTGCCCACTTTGCCCACTCCTAAATCCAGCCCTGATAAGCTCTCTCGCAGAGCGGGAACACAGCGTCTGATGAGTAATCCGTAACCATAGTCCCGTCCAATGCAACGCCATTTACGTATAGTTATACTTTTAATGCCGAAATTCTCGAATTTGAAGGCGCTCTTTTTATATTTTTCATTCGTTGAAGCGTGATCCTGCATTCCAATTAATATCCTTTTCGGTAGAACTCCCAGGGCCACGTTTTCTTGCTGCTTCGAGGCCAACCCGGCGGGCACCGTGTATAGTTTAATCTGTACTCTGTTAATTGGGTATTTTACTGTTGCGTGTAATACATTTTTTCAATTTCTACATATTTCAGCGAACTTAATTTCACTCGCCATACGCGCAGATGTTTGGATATTTTACTGTTGCGTGTAATAAATTTTTTTCAATTTCTACATATTTCGGCGAACTTAATTTCACTCGCCATATGCGCAGATATGTTTCCATAATGTGAATCACAACAGGCTTTGCGCCCTCTTATTGATCAGGTCCCAGATTTATGCAGATCTCAGGATTCGTGCGGTTGTTTTAAATTCATATCCACCCCATTCATAAGCAGTTTCTCCTGGAACGTGAAGTCTGTATGCAGACGTTCAAAACACTCGTATATCTTCCTTTTAGAATTTTTAAATTTATCCTTTACACTATTTTCGTCTTTAGTCTGATAATAACCCTCGGCAGTTAAAAAGGTATCCTTCGCTTCTTTTGAAAACTTGGGGACATTTTCCAGATAGGCTCGTAGGTGATAATAACCCGTTCCTGCCGAGATGTTGAACTGATTTAAATACACGTCACACTGACTGAATGTGGAGTGTAGAAAGTTGGTTTCAGGGTATGCAGAGTAATTATCATCGCAATCCGTTCCATCTGAATGGGCTGTACGCAGTTTAACGTATATGTGCATGCAGCTTGGATAAAAAAAGTATGGACCTGAGCTGGGTATCACGAATTCTATAGGGGCACTCGGTGAACTAATTGTGTTTAATGGTTAATTGTAATAAAGTCACCATGCTCAATAGAAACCTGTGTTGGGGGGCACATCAAAGAGGGACAGCTCCGATTTACAACATTGTGAGCTACACGGATGGAAGAAGCGCGCCATGACGAGTCAGAAATAGTGCCACCTCTCTCGACAAGTAGTAGTCAGTCTATGATTCGTGAGAGTAGTGTCATCAGCTTATATCAGTTAAAAAATTGATCAGCCATAGGCTTCATTCGCTTAGAACGCTTCTTTTTTTATGTTCTTTTACGTTTAGCGCCACGTGTTGGTAACCCTTTCTTCCGGACAGCCCTCTTCTTCTTCTTTCTGCCACCACGCATTTTTCTCTTTGCATCTTTGATGATTTCGTCCCGTGTACGTTTCAAATGTTGTTTTTAGAGCTTCTTTAGGTTTAGTTCCACCCATTATGTCTTCTACCGCGTTAAAACCTGATTGTAACGCCTTCCTCTCGAGGTATCTAGCCACCCCTCTTCAACAATGGGAGAGCCGTGCGTAGTATGCTTGAAAAAATGGAGCCAAGCCCACTCCCACGCTGATATCTCACCCCTCGATAGACTGTGAAAGGCCTTCGGGTCATTATAACTGAATGCGAGGAGAGTGTAGCTTCACTGTAAAGCTCTCATCACCGAATGGGAAATGTTTTCCCTCAATCATTCTTATATATAGTGAGATATTGGTTAATAGATTAGTCGCAACATTCACATAATGGGGCTGCTCCACGATATTGCTGTAAATATAGCACATGTCTGTGGATGGATAGCTTTCACCCAGTTTCTCCAATTTCAACTGATACATTAAGCTCGACGAGTCATGTTGTGCCTCGTGAAAGGTGTCTCTTTGGAGGGCTGCTCTATATCGACCCTTGGCCGCAATTATAAACAGCTCTTTGTTTATAATATTTCTACTAAGCGTTGATTTTAACTTCAACGTGCGTGCAGTCGTGTCTATGTTTACGACTTCAAAAAGTAAGTCGTTTGTCAGGTACGACTTTTCAAGACTCTTGTTTAAACCCTTCACAATGTCCGTGGCTGTCATAATGACCGATTCCTAGTGAGTGTTGTCTAAGGTTATGCCTAATTTTTCACACTCATCGACTCTTCTAAGGATCAGAAATATGATCTGTTCATTTTCAAGAGTTAAACATTTGGTGGCTGGCTGGAATTCACAAACACCAACTTCGTACGAATCACGTTCCAATTCAATGAGCCCATGGAGATCTGTTACAAATTTGGCCAGGGTGTTGTTAGGATGTACAGACAGAGAAGAAGAGGACGGGAATGTGACATAGAAGTGGTTAGGCGCCATGTTGCATACTATTTAAGCTTCATTATTGCAGCAGCTTTTATATACAGTAGGTGTTGAAGCTTTCTGGGTAACCCAGCCATTTCACCAGGTAGATTTTTCTCTTTCCTGAACCTTTGTTGCCTAAAATTTTTTCAATTTTAAACATTTTTTCCTAAATTAAATGCCACTTTCTGCAATTCCTCGCGGTAAAAGCCTCCTGCAATTTCCTCCCCATTCAAATTTTCAACGTAATACATCATTATCTCACCTTTAGGTCTCACAGCACTAACTTTCCTTTATGGTACGTTGAACTCTTTCAACTAAAGAGGCCTTATGTATAGAATTGCTTATGTAGTAACTGATATTAAACTCTGTCAGCATGTTTTGAAAAGCTCGGCCTACAAATTCTTTCCATATATCCATACAAAAATAGCCAGGAACCCTGGTTTCTTTCAACATCAGCGTTTTGGTAGCTTTAGCAATTGTTTCAGGCGAATTATGATATTTTTCAGAGGAATTAGCCACAGATATCTAGAGAATACATCTATTATGAATAGGATGTAGCGGTAGGGCGGGTCGTACTCAGGTGACAACATGAATCTGAAGGAAATCCTACCATCAGGGGTGTCTAAATTATGTGTTTTTACATGGGGAATTCAAATATGAGCTTCTTTTTTGGATAGGATAACTCTAACCTACATCATTTTGTATTTCTAAATTGCCAATTTTACCCTTTTGAACTCCTTTATAATATATTAAAAGATATAAGGTAAATCATTTATATTGACAAGGCCAAATCAACTTTACATATATTTATTAATAGGTGAACTGCATGTATATCACTGGATATAATTACAAAGATCATTCTCCTGACATCTTGAACTTTGCCAGGTTGCACAAATCCTGCTTTGACTCAGACTTGGACATCAGCTTCCTTGCTGGTCTCCTGAGCCCTGATCCCTCCATCCCTCTTTTCCTGTGAGAAGTACTTAGCAGAAGCCTCAGTCACCATTTTAACAACCCTCTCAATGCTTTGTGTGTGGCAAGGCCAGTTGCGCACCTCCATGGGGGTGTTGATGAAGTTTTTCACCTCTGAGGTGCTTAGAGAGCAGGTGAGAGGTGGCTCTGACACACCTTCTGACCAGCTGATCAAGTTACCGATGCTGGAAGCATCACAATTGATGTCAGGTGTCCTTCTGCTCCTAACAGAGGAGTCCCCCAGCTGAGTGTCCGGGTCCCCCTCTCCCCTGATGGCCAGGATTCTCTCCACCCCTTCAATCCTCTCCTTCTGATCCTCAGAGCAGAGTAGTGTTTGGAGGATGACTTCACTGTGGGCATACCAAGCAGATCTTCTCACAGTTGGCATCACAATATCCAGCACCTCCTTTCTCTGGGACTTGAGGCAGTCCAGCTGAAAGAGGATGTGCCTAGGCCCTTCGATCCAGGAGTGCTTGACCTTCACGTTGAACCAACATGGGTAATACACTCCAATGATGAATTCCACAATGAATTGCAGAATCTTCAGGTTCTTTCCTTTAAGTCCGTGCTTTGACACCCAGAGCCTGAGAAGTCTGTTCGCTGTGGTGAGCCAGCGGCTGTGGTTTACTGGTCCTATCTCTAACAGAGCCAGCCCTGCAGGAAGTACTCCATCCCTGACTGCACAGACAATTTTATAGCCATAGTATTGATCAGTTGAGAGATCTTGAATGACCTTGTCAGGAAGCTTGATCAGTGGAGGGCCAACAGAGATTCGGGTGAAGTTTGGATTGATATCAAATTCTGTAGCAGAATCAAGGAGCTTTCCTATTGGCCCGGATAATTTTTTGTCTGACAGAGTAGGGCCATCAAGGTCAACAATGAGATGGCGCAGGGGAAGTTCAACAGTGTGCAGGTTGCACACCAACCAGACCAGCTTTAAACCCAGGTGCAGCTCCAGCTTCCGCATTACTCCAGCTTTCACACCAGTGTTGACATTTGTTGAGTCTCCTCCAATGGCCAACAAGGTCTTATCATAATCCATCTCTTTCAGCCAGGCAAACAGGACCTTAGCAATCTTCTCCGCATGTGACTCCTCTTTAGTTGCTTTCTCTGGGGTAAAGTGGAACAGATAGTAGCTGCCAGGCTCACTAACAACACTATAGTGTTCTTCCTTGATCTTTGCGGGAAAAGATTGGTCACTGCCCTCAGCTTCCATCGTCACATTGGTCAGGTCAATCCGCCCATCAAAGAGGATGCAAGAGATCCCCCCCTCCTCCCTGCACTTCTTCTCGAACTGTTCCCCCAGCTCTCTCTCATCAACTTCTCCTGTGCTCTCTTGACCTTGCTCTTATCAATCACTTTATTGTCTTCTGTGATGATTCCTGCGTCAATCAGAGCTGCTGTTGCTATCGCTGCAGTTGGCCTCAGCCCTATGCCATACCTTACACTAGCAAGGGCAATGTTTTGAATCTCATCATAGTTTTTCTGTACCTTTGCCGAAGCTGCTGGCTCAGGGTCAGTTTGAGGGAAGAGCTCAACTTCAGGAACAAACTCATCTTCATCACCACTTCTCTCCAATTCCAGATCCTCATCACCATCTGCCAAAAATCTCTTAACATCCTTCCTGGCTGCCTTCTCTGCTACTGCAGCACTTTCCTCCTTGCTCCTTCTCCTTTTCTCTGCCTTCCTTTCCATCCACTGCCTTTTCAATGTTCATATACCAAACTGTATGATAATTACAATTAAGTGGAATGGCACACCTTTTTATTTGAGTATTTAAATATTATTATTATTATATGAATTACATTATATGTGTTTATATGAATTAGTTAGAACAATGCTCTATGAGAGATAACGTGAGCAGCCATGATAGAAAACGTGAGAAGACATATTCTGGGGTAAATACAATAGTAAAATAATCAACAATTTAATAATAATCAACTGCAAAATGATGTAGGTTAGGGTTATCAGAATTAAATATTTTCTTCAGAATTGTGTTCTATACACCAAAATATATCATTTGAACACCCCTCTCCATTGATTTAAAACAGATGCATAGTATGACCCGCCCTAAATTATGGCGGTAGCCATCATAATGCACTGAATATCTTTGCATGTCTGTTAAACCCGCTTGCCAAATAGAGTCAATCGAAGACGCTATTGTCCTGGCCGTTTTAAACCTTTTTTCTAACCGGCTTATGAAGTGTGTAAGCATCCTGCTCCCGCGAAAACCTCTCAACATCTTTTTTCCCTACTCCATAATTGTAAACACCTCTCTACAGTCTATCAAAACCGCCATAGGAGGCTGGGCTAGAAATGTTAGAAAACGTTTTCTTAATATGTTAGCCATTTGCGTATTTTAAAGACACCTGGATAGGGTTGGCCGTTGTTGTTTGGTTTCTTCTTTCTCCTCTTCAGAGATGCTACTGTTGGGGGTGATGGCGTACTCACTTGTGACACATGCGAGACTTGCTCCAAGTCTTTTAACCTCTTCACATTTCCTATCAATGTTTTGGGGATATTTATTTGTTGTAGTCTTGCTTTAATATGATTCCATCCTGTTGGTGAGGGCTTGTCCCACTTTCTCACCAGATCATGGACAATGTCGACGATATTGGATCCCTGTACCCTTGTTCCTTCAACAATGACCTCGCCTGTATCGGTCCACTCTATGATGTGGTCCTCACTCAAAAGATTATAAAGACTTAGGCCTTTAGTCCTCAATGTATGTGGGAGACTGCTTTTTAATACATGCTCAATGTATTGCGTTCCGTTATCCTTTGGCTGGTCATCTCTAACGTCGGGCGTCAGGTCCTCTGTCGCCATGCTCATCGTTGCTTGCGCTAATAACCACGGGGATCTCTGTCGGATTCTTATAATCTTCGTACTCATGAAGAAATTTTTGCAGAGCCCATTTGTACAAGATCCTTTTCTCATCAGGTGACTTTTCACTGTTTAATAGGGCTAACAACTCGCTTTCCATTCTATTAAGTCTACTTTTACGGGGTTCTAGAACCGTGTCTGGATTCTTTGAACTTTGAAGTGAAGTATACACCTCATGCGGAATCACTACCACTTCATTATATTAATCTAGTCAGTAAAGGTCCCAAAACTGAAAATAAGATGGGGAGGAATGATTCTCCTCTTTGTAAAATAATTCGCTTTTTCTTCCCGACAGTTTGACTTTTACGAGCGAACGCACGTATTATGTTCTTGTAACGACGACGTAGGCGAGCCGTCTGAAGGGGTTTCATTGGCACATTACAGTTTATGACATTAAGACAGATTTCACAGATGCATTTTAAAAAGTCGGAGTCGATATCTTTAACAAACAGCTGCTGCAATGCCCGGGGCAATCGTTGATAGATTTTTATTAATTCACGATATTTCTTCAGCCTATTTGTCATTCTGGAATATACACCGCCGTTTCAGGATCATTTGGGAATATATTCGTTCTTAGAAGCACCCTAAACGTGTTTCGCGGGTGAAGGTCACAAAGCAAATATCCGTAACGCTGACGTTTGGCTTCTTTATAAACCTCCAAAAACTCCTTACGCTGATTCGGGAACATTTGATTGGTTAATACCCCAATTTGTGACATATCTGGATGTTGTGCGAATAAGACTAGATATTGTTTATTTAACGACACATCGAGCATGTATCTATTTTTGAAAAATAGATTCTGATTGATGAAGAATACGCTTATATTAAGATGGTGGGAGAACACTGTAAATGTATCGGCAAACGTTTTATTCATTTCCAACATGAGATCGTCAATTACAGTGACTGTATGTTCATTTCCCTTTAACGAATTAACGTCATATTCGCCTTTGTGGAACAAAATATCATCTTGGTGCTCGTTGAACACACTTTGATACGTCGAATAGCACCATATTACTTTATGCACAAATTTTGAGAACACCTCCCCCTTATCTTTAATGATTTTAAGCATAAACACAGTTTTTACACATCCTGTGGGGCCAGATATAATACATGTGGAGGGGCTTGTGAACCTGAATTTTTCTACAGATTCCATCTCTAACACGTCACACCCCTAAGTGGATCATTTACAAAATATAACAAAATTTAAGTGCTGCTCCTTATATTCTTGTTTTTCTTCTTCCACAGAACCGTGAATGACGACGATGTACAGCCCCCCATCATTGATATTACAGATGACCCCGATGACCACGTAGCTACAGACTCCATCCCCGCTGACGAGCCCTCAATAGCGATACCTGTAGCGATACCTGTAGCATTTACGCCAGGTAAAATGCGTGCAAGGATTGCGCCGGTTGCTAGACCTCCATTAATAGAGCCCCAACCCTCTATGCCTTACGACACAACCGCCAGAATAGTACCTTCCTCAAATATACCCCCTCATTCCTGTTCAATTCCGTGTACTTCCTCCACACCAGCAGCAGCAGCTTCTCTTGCTGTGGAGGATGGTATTATAACATTCGAGTTGGTACGCACCGCTACCCCCACCCCTGCCTTGACTAGAAATCGGTACGTGATCAGGGTTGATCCAGGATCCCTGTATACCAACGGTGGTGGACTGCGACGCGTAGTTGAACGTATTTTGGAGTTTGCCCTTTAGAACCGCGACGAACGTGAAGTTCGGACGAGGTTGTCCTTCAGGATCGGTTCAGATGACGGAGATGCAGATGATTTTTGGGTAGTAATACTTCAGACGCTTGGCAACTGTAGACAGAATATAACTTGGGCCGCATAATGTAGGCCTCTGAAAGTAGTACAGCCTTCAATATGGACAACTTCATGGTAGATATTGATAGAATATTCGGGGTTGCGGGTCATAGTGCCAGACCTTATACTCTTAATTTCAATTCTCCGATTATTTACAGAAAGCATTTAAACATCGGTCGTGGTTACGGCTTTATAGCAATAGTCTTAGCTCATATGTTCACTGTGCTAAATACAATCGCGTATAATATCTGGCTGCCTACGGTTGTGCAGCGTGCCCATAAACTGGCTTCAGATTGTAAACTTGAGTTTGAGTGTAATGTGTGTCCAGAAGAGCTGAGAAGGGTAGACCAGGAAATGAATATTGGTATAGTTGTATTTGGAATGGATGATCGTCGGAGGACTGTGTATGACTTAAAAAGCTGTGTGAGAGATTGTATAATACCTCTACTTATTTTAGGATTGTCAGGAACATCGTATCTCCCCATCCGTAATATAAGGACTCTCTACGCTAGTTATGATAAAAGTCGAAAATATGGAAGGCATCATGATTTGTGTAAGGGATGTCTCTCGAGTTTGCGGATGATATAGTGAAACCTTGTAAGGAATGCTACATTGTATGTGAGCAGTGTAAAAGCCCCAAATGTGAAAGTCGTGTAGTTGAAGCTGAAAAGAGGGAATGTAATGTGTTTAGACGTACATTTTTCAATAATAATTTTTTGAGCTCCATAAATCGACACTTGCAGGAAAATGAGACTCTGTGAATGTGGCATGTTTCACATGATGGATAATTGGAGTGAAGCATGTATGTTATATGAAAGATGCTAAGCCTAAAAATAGACCTTGTATAATCGTGTACTACGATATAGAAACATACACGAACACTGAAACCAAAGAGTTTATTCCACATCTAATTTTAAGCCAGACTATCTGTGATGAGTGCATGGAGATCGAGTGTGATGAGTGTCACAAATGTGGTAAACGGACAAACATTTTTAAAACGATTGCACACGACATCCCTGTGAAATTCTTTGTATCCTATATTGTCAAGTTAGCGGACAAGTTAAAAAAAATGACTGTGTATATTCTTGCCCATAACGGAGCAAAATTTGATACACAGTTCCTTTATAGGGAATTGCTTGAACACGAGTCATCGGAGATATTTATAGGCGACCCATTGAAAAGAGGCAACACATACATACATTTGCGGATAAGAGGTAATGTTCAGTTTAAAGACATCCTGCTGTTCACACCTTGTAAATTAGCAAAGCTGCCCAAGGTCATGGGCGTAGCCGCTGAAGTTTCAAAAGGATATTTTCCTTCCACATTCCTCACTAACGAACATTACTTTAACTGCACCAACATGAGTGATAGTGAGCGTGAAGATTTTGACCGCTACTACAACAGTTTTAATGAAACTAGTCCATACAATACAGCTGATGAATGTGAACGGTATTGCGTGAATAATGTGCGCGTGCTTAGAGTATGTTTCCAGGCCTTTAGAAGGATATACATAGCTCGTTTCAAATGTGATCCGCTGTAAGTCGCAACCACGATCGCCTCATTATGTTTTACGATGTTCAAGAATAACTTCATGCCTAAAGACACCTTAGCCGTCATTCACAGAAACAATCCCGACAGTTATAGGCACAAGGCTATTTACTGGCTCACACACCTACAGCAACAGACCGAGGTATACATAAAACATGCCCGCAACATGGGTGAAGTACCCATTAAAGTCAATGGTGGTGTGTTTTTTGGGTTGATGGTCTAAGTGAGGATTCAACCACTGGTGGGAAGACTGTGTACTCCTTTAACGGTTGCTAGTGGCATGGATGCCCACGTCCTGAGTGTGCCGTCACAGGGGACCTCCATGGAAGATCCCCCGCCGACAGCCTCGCATGGACCCGTAACCGCGATCAACTTATAGGCTACCAGTTCACTCACAAAATCGCGTGGGAGCATGAGTATGATACACGGATGGAAACAGATGACCAGTACCCTGAAGAAGCAAGGGCCGTCAAACGTTCAATGGTGTTGGAACCCCTCAAATGCGGCGATAGCTTGTTTGGAGGGCGTACAAACCCATTCAAGCTATACTTTCCGCCTACGGAGGGCGTAAAGTTCCATTACTACGACTTTTGTTCTTTATATCCCTACGTGATGAAGAACAATCCGTACCTCGTAGGTGCGCCTGAAAAACTAGTGTGCCCCGCCATGCCAGCCATCGACGAGTTCTCAGCTAACTTGAATGAGCGCTACTTTGGACTCTCTTTCGTAGACGTGCTACCCCCTCGCGATTTATGGATGCCGACCTTACCCGTCGTTATAGATCACAAGCACATGTTTCCCTGAGCGTGAAGTGCGCAAAGGAGAACAATGGGGATTGTAATCATACAACCAGCCAGCATAAGATCAGAGGTGTATATACAAGCCCTGAGCTGAACCTTGCCGTTCGCCATGGGTAAAGAATATTGACGATACATGAGGTGTGGAAGTTTCAGAAGCTACCCAACCTTTTCTCGCAATATATAAACGCTTTTTTTGAAGGATAAGCTAGAAACATCGGGGTATCCGCGAGAGGTTGATACCGAAGATGAAAAAACGGCTTATATTCAGGGTTACCGTGCCCGTGAAGGTATACGGCTTGACCTTTCTCAAGTTGTTAAGAATCCTGGCAAGCGCTTTAGTTCAAAGTTGTGTCTAAACAGTCTTTGTGGAAAATTTGCACAGAATACTGGTAAAGGGAACGTTCATTTGCCACAAAGTTATAGTGGAGTCTGGGATTATGCGAACGCTCTCGATAAAGAGGTTATGGAGATCGTGAATGTAGGTAAAACTTACATAATAAAGTACAACAACACCGAACTGACCACAGATACCTCACTGGTTACAAACATACCTGAAGCCAGCTTCACAACGGCCTACGCCCGCATCAAGCTTTGGGGACTACTGCACTCTCTTGGGCGGAGGTTGCTGTACGCTGACAAAGATAGCGTAATATTCACAGCGAGGGAGGGTGAATACATGCCGCCTATTGGGTAATTCCTCGGGGAGTTAACAGACGAGATGAAGGATGAGTATGGTGATGGTGCATACGCTGACTCATTTGTATCAACAGGGCCAAAAACTTATGGCGTACGGGTGAGGATGAGTGGGGATATGAAATATATCGTGAAAGCTGAGGGTATCACGCTCAACCATGCGAACCGACGAGTCGTTAACTTTGACTTGTTGAAGGCTCTAGTGTGCTTGGAAGATGAGAGCGACCAGCCACCCCAACTGACTGTGGGGACCCACAATTTTCGGGCGCAGAAACTGGTGTGTATGTGAAGGAATTTAGGGGTATGAAGGTATGCCGTAACATCTAAGGAAACGGTACTAGGTGCCTGGTACCTATGAGACCGTACCCTTTGGATACCTTAATCCTTGATTGTTTATATATATATATATATGTATGTATGTATTTTTAACGATATGTTTATTTATTACATATATTTGTTTCAATTAGGGTTTCATTTTCTCCTTTTTGTGAGTGCGTGTGTACAATCCTAAGCTCCGCCCACTGTGAGCTCGGTCATGTGACTCCTGCTACTACCTGGGCATATCTCTACCCGGTGTGCTCAGTTGACCTCTGCAAACCCTGGAGCTCAGACGTGTATTTACTCACGTAGACGAAAAAAATGGTGATGACTACTTTTGATATTGCGTGTTCGACGTTTATGAAATGTATTCGGTAAAGTCGGAAGATGTGGTGAATACTGAAAGACGACCTATCCCACCCTCCTTTGAGACTTTTAAGGCTACATTGAGTCGCGCGAAGGAACAAGATGTTCAAATACTCTACGGATATTCTGGCGAGAGTATTGCCGGATTTCGCGGCACAAACAACGTAATGGACTACGTTGTAGGGCTAAACTGTATAAAAGCGTACATATACCGTGAGGTGAAAGAAACAACGTGTGCAGAAGAGAAGCAATGGATATGGATAATGAGTCTTGTTGATGAGTGGTGTGACAGGCGGTATTATGTCATGCTGCATCATACGAGTACGGGTGCCCTGTGGCTGAGAATGTAAACCTTGTCTTCATGGACAACCTAAATTACTTTTACCACTACATTCATATATACAGTATATCATGACGAGGTTCGCAGTGAGGTTGTGGCTAAAGGCCGTGTGAGTTTTTGATAGAGTTTAGAGACGAGTATCGAGTGTTAAACAAAAAGGATAAATACGGTTACGTTTCTCTCAAAAAGTGCACCGGACTGTTAATGTGTGAGAACGTCTAGTGCGCATAAAACATTAAAACTGAAATTATCCCATGTGTCGGAAAATTGCCAGGCATAATCGTTACAAGTACTTTGTGATTCATACTAGAACAAATCCGTACACGATTCAACAGTTTATGGTGTGACTCGCTCTCCCGTCGAGCCGATCCGCCCACCCGTGGCTCATAGTTATCTCAGAGCTTGAACCGACTGGACGTGCACTCCTCGAATACGATGGAACTTCCTTTGAAAGCATTCTCAATGCCGCGTAGGATGTGTCCGTGACGAAGTCATTGCGCGTGTTCAGGTGTGAAACCGGCACCATTAACTCGAGTCTTCGTGAGAGTTCAGAAGTGGGGTTAGGACCGTTATAAAATACCTGCAGATGTAGGTACAAGAAGAGAATAGATTAGTGATGCCCCTCATATGCAATTGTTTGTACGTTGCGTATAAATAACGATCAGCCATGCATTGATATACGATTGATGTGGAAGAATGCATCTGATAATAACGTTCTTGTCCCTACGCGAAACCGTTTCATGCTCGACAGAATATTTGAAATCGTCGGATTCCGCAAGCTGAAGCTTATATTAGATGCGCGTGTTATGGATATGATTTATTTTGACACGGTTCTTAAATACGCATACACCGCTCTGCTCGACGGATGTATCGAATGTAGGAATGAACATGGCGAGAATGGTCTAGAGCTGGACGCTTATTTAAAAGGTTTAGACTCTTCGAAATATCATGAACTTTGGTACAAAGGACTTGAGCGGTACAGAGCAGAGCTCGCCTACACTGTTCACCCTGAAAAATTGTACCTCTATATAATGAGCAGCTGTCGTTACGACTTGGAAGATTATTTAAATTGCCGCTATGCGTTGTGAATAAGAGTTCACGATTGAAAAGCTCGGGGCGGTAAGCAAAAACCCTCGATTGGAAAGGAGTGTTTATAAACTTGTATTTAAAAATAATGTGGTGGCTAACGATACCCTCTTTGTGCGTGCTTTTGAATGTATTCTATCCGTGTTTAAAGATAACTTGCCAACCGAATGTAAAGTGGGCACAAAAATAGTATTGAACGATATGAAGGCCATTTACATCGAATATAGGCGCCCGCACACCTTGAGCGGTGAAATAATGTTAAATTGTATTTACTGCGTAGTGCAAAGCAATAATGATGTGAATGTAGACTCGATTACGTATGAGTTTAGTGTTTTAGTTAAGCCCAGTAGAACGAATGTATTTTGATGTATACTTATTTTCAATATATTTAATTATTTAATATAATTGTTGGCATATATATATATTTTTTTTTATATACTAATTGTTGATGATTATACTTCATCGTTTTGTATATTATTATTTTTATTTTCAATATATTTAATTATTTAATATAACTGTGTGTTATATATATATATATATATATATATATATATATATATATATATATTTCTCCTGTACTGTTATATTGATGGTTATACTCCATCGTCTTGTATTATATTATTTCTTATTTTTTTATTATATATATTCCTTCGTTCGTATTTATTATGCTATTATTATTTTTTATTTTTTCATCATATATATTCCAACGTTTGTATAGGATTGTTTATTTATTTTCTAAATATTTCGTGAAATTGATTCCAATAATTCGTCTAAATAAACAGAATGATGTAATGGTGTTTTATTTAATTCTTTTGGTTGTATATATAAACGATATTATTATGTAATTATATGTATACCAAATGGCTGGTTAGGCCTTCTGAACCGACTGACGGATTTTTAATCCAACTGTCAAGAATATCTGAATAGCGCAATCTGGCAGCTGAAAAGTTAATTACTATATACACCTGCCTTCTAGATCTTCTACGTCAACTAGCGGGTTAAGCCAACTGCCGGATTAAGCCAACTGTCGGATAATGCCAAGTGGCGAAAAGCCAACTGTCAAGAATATATGCTCTAAGTAAATAGCGCAATCTGGCAACTCAACCCTAATAATGTACACCTGAACAAGCCATTTACGCCTTCTAAGTCAGATTAAGCCTTCTAAGCCAACTGGTTGGTTAGGAGCTTATAAGACAGCTGGCGTTCGGATGAACTCTCATTATGCGTCTGGCAGGGTCCAGGCGAACACCCCTCTCTCCTTCTTAAGTTAAGGCTTAAGTTAGGTTTCCCTTTGGGGGTGAGGCGGTCCCACCTTCTTCCCCAAAGACCCTCCTCCTTTCTCTCCCTCTCTTAGGTTAGGTATACCCCTTTGGGGGTGAGGCCGTCCCAACTTCTCCCCCAAAGAGGTTAGGGGAACTCCCCCAGCAAGCTGTGGGGGTTAACCTTCATTGCCGCTTGGGAGATAACCCCTCCCCTTGTTGCATAACCCCCTTCCCCTTTGTTGCATAACCTCTTGCAACATTGGTCAACATTTGCAATTGCATTGCACTCTAACCTTTTGCGGTCATACTATTTACGTTGTTGATAGGGTTGTTCTGCACTTCGTTGACTATTATCCGGTCTTCTTCTGGGGTGGTCTTTCTTGGTGCCCCACACTTAGGACGCTCTAGCAGATTCCCAGTCTCCTGCCATCTCTGCACCCAGCGTCGAACAGTAGGCTTCGAAATTCCCAGTTCCATGGCTATGTCAGCAACAGAGAGATCTACTTCCCGCATACCAATTATCCGGCCTCACTGTGCAATTTTATCTTGAGCTGGATTCATTTTCAGAGTCGGTGTTCGTGAGGGTGGGGGAGGAAATGAAATATATCGTGAAGGCTAAAGGCATCACTCTTAACCAGGCGAACCGGCGGATCGTCAACTTTGATTCGCTGAAGGAGCTGGTGAGTTTAGAAGATGAGAGTGACCACCCACCCCAACTGACTGTAGGGACTCATAACTTTCGCGCACAGAAGCTGGGGGGGCGTGAAGGAGCTTAGGGGGACGAAAGTGTATCGTAGCACATACAGGAAACGATACCAGGTACCTGGCATCGACGATACTGCTGAGGCGTGAATATTTGTTATATAATTGACATGTTAGAGTATATTTACATGTTAACGAAATTTTAGTTCATTTATTTTTCTATTTACTACATGTACTTAATTATGTCTCAGCTGGCTTTTCATTTTCTCGTTTTTTTTTTTTTGTGTGGTGTGTGTATGTACAAGAAAAACTCTAAGCACCACCCACTGCATGTTCCTGCCCAATAAAAAGAGTCACGTGACTCCTGCTGCTAATCGGGACATGTCTCCTCCCTGCGTACTCAGTTGACCCAGGCAAGCCCTGGTACTCAGGCGTGTCTTTTTACCTGTTAAGGAATTCTCGCGTAGAAAAAAAAATAACGATGGCGGCCAATGATATTGCATGCTCTACATTCCTGAAGTGGTACTCGCTAAAGTCTACAGATGTGGTGAACACCCAAAGAATTTCTAGTCATCCTTCCTTTGAAACCTTTAAGACCACATTAAATCGTGCGAAGCGTGAGGAACACAACGTTCAAATACTCTGTGGATATTCTGGTGAGAGCATTGCGGGATTTCGCGGCACAGAAGATGTAATGGATTATGCCGCAGGATTAAACTGCAACAGGGAGCTCATATATCGTGAAGTAAAAGCATCCACGTTTGCAGAAGAGAAACAAAGGAGCTGGGTTGTGAACCTTGTTGATGATTGGTGTGACAGGAGATATTATATCATGTTACATCATACCGAGTACTCGCACACTGCGGTGGTTAATGTAAATCTTGTGATTATGACAGTTTGAAATATTTCTATCACTACATCCATGTATATTATGACGAGGTGCGCAGTGAAATTGTGGCTAAAGGCTTGCGCGAGTTTTTAGTAGAGTTTAGGGACGAGTATAGTTGTCCAGCAAAAAGGACAAGTATGGACACATGTTTCTCTCAAATATATCGCTGGAGTGTTAATAAAATGTGCATAGTTCGAGAAAGTACAATGGTGAATACCCCTGAACGGAGATGCATGGTGCGCATTCCGGGGCGTGGGTGTGATAAAACATTAAAACCCATATTACTTCATGTATCGCATATGGAAAAATTCTCAAAACATCTACCCAGTATAATGGGATACAAATATTCGGATGATTCAACAACAGGGCGCAGCGAATCTTTCATGTTGGAACAATCTTGTACGCGAATCACTAACGCCTGGAATCGTTCATGACGCAACCGTGTGTGACTTATACCTACCCCACGCCTCCCACCTCCCCAACCACCCGAACGGTCCCTCTGAGTCCAAAAACAACGCGCCGGCTGCACATAGTCGCCTCAGAGGTTGAAACGTCTGGACGTTTTCTCCTCGCAGAATCAATAGGAAACTATTAAAAGATGGAGCTTCCGTGGAGCAGCATCCTCAATGCAGGATACGTGTCCGTGCTGAAGTCTGTGCGTGTATTCAGGCGTAATACAGGTGCCGTTAATTATGTACTTGAAACGAAATGTAGACATTCAAACTCTGGTAGACGCAATGTTATTTATTTAAGTGTTGAAGAGATGAATAGGATCTTCGTTTTGATTGAGAAGTAGGGCGAGGACCGTTATAAAATACCTGCAGGTGTAGGCACAAAAAGAGAGCAGATTAGCGATGCACCCTCATACGTCATTATTTGTACGCTATGCGTAAATCGTGATACAAACCAGCCCTGCGTTGATATATGGTTGATGTGGAAGAATGCTGCTGACAATAACACCCTTATCCCCACGCGAAGCCGTTTCATTCTTGACAGAATGTTTGAAGTCGTCGGCTTCCGTAAATTGAAACCTATATTAAACGCACGTGTTACTGATATGGGCTATTTTGACACGGTGCTCGATGATTTTACCAAGTGCAGAGACGAACAAGGCGCACAAAGGACAAGAACGATACAGGGCTGAGCTCACCTTCACTGTTCACCCTGAAGAATTTTTTCTGTATATAAGATGCAGTTGTCGGCACGATTTAGAAACATATTTTAATTGCTGATATGTGTTGTGAGGAAGAATTTACAGTTCAAAAGGTCGGCGCGGAAAGAATAAACACCCGTTTGGAAAGGAGTGTTTATAAACTCGAATTTAATGGTTGACCGTATTCTATCCACGTTTAAAGAGCGTGATAGTTTGACTCACAATTGTAAAGTGGGTTCAAAAATAGCGTTAAACGAGTTGAAAGCCCTTCATATTGAATATACTGTAGATACCCGCATACTTTAAGTGGTGAATTAATGTTAAATCGCATTTATTGTGTAGTACAGAGCAATTAGGATGTGTGGTCTCGATTACGTGCGAGTTTACTATTTTATTAAAGCGTGGTAGAACTTACAGTAAAGCATGTATTTCCATTTTGCCGTTGGGTGTTTTGTTTTATATAGAATTCTTCTGTACTAACTGTATTATTTTTTGTGTTGATGCGTATATATATATATATATATATATATATATATATCAGTGGCGACTCCTGCACTCGGGCTTCTCGGGCTGAGCCCGAGAGGCAAGGGGCAAGGAGAAGCATGAGAGATAAAATTGTGTATTTATAGATTTAAGTTCTAAAAAAAAAGTTTTAAATACAAATTGTAAAAATGGTTTTTGGCTGGTAGTATGTTACTATTTTTCTGTCTAGCCTTCGTCACGCAAGCAAATTTTGAGCGCATTTAGATACACTTACTACCTATAAAAAAACTATATTGACACATTAAGTTTTCGTGTAATCTTTCAAGATCCTTTACTCGGGCGCAAGACATTACGCCCGAGAAAGTATAAGTAATATCGTATATTTAAAGTTCTTTTAATGAATAATTATTTGCTTGCATACGGTTACATAATAGTCCTTCTTCTAATTCTCATTAAATAAAATACGTTTTTCCTCCTATTAATTTTTTTTATAAAGTAAAAACCATTTCAACTCGGGCTTATATCCTTCGGCCTTGTAGAGGCACAATTTTTAATTCTGGCGATACATGGTAACTTTTAAGTTTCGAGAAGCGTGCCTTCAACTGCCTGAGAGGAAAAGGTTTTAAATTTGGCTATTTTATTCATTGCTATGCACATAAGTTAAATTTAGTGTTAAGTAAAATGTCAGAGAAAGTTAATGGGGCTAAAATGTTCTTTTCCAATGTACGTGCTTTCAGTAAATTTGCTTCTTCAAGTACAAACGAAAAGCTGTATTTGGAGAGCTTAATATCAGCATTCCATCACTTTGTGAAACAAGGTGGTGCTATAGATCTAGAACAGTGTCAACAATAAAAATGCAGCGTGAAACTCTGAAAAATGCATTTCAAAAGATTTTAGATGACAATGCAAGATGGGATGAAGATACTCTTAATCAAACTGATAATCTACTTATAAAATTGCATGATTTCACTTTTCTGTTTTTTATTAACTTTGAAAATATAGTCACAAGCCGAAAAACTATTTCATCTTCCGCAATGCAAGCAGCTTGACATGAAGTTTGCACAACAGAAAGTAAATGACTTTATAGAATTTATTGAGTGCGCTCGTACTGATAAAGCGTATAATAAAGTTTTTCAAGAAACAATGGCAGACTTCGAACAATCCGAAGACCTGCCTTCTCCCCCGAGAAAAAGAGCTAGAGGCAAACAAATGAACTATAAAGCAATATATTTCGAAATAATTGACATTATACTAATGTCAATGAGGGAACGATTTGATTGCATTCAGGAGTTTGCGTTCTTTGAGTTGATTGATGTGACCAAATTTCCAGAATTTGCTGAAAATTTTCCAATGCATCATCTTAATGCTTTACAAACTAAATATCCAAATGTAATTGACTCCAAATCCTTAGTTAACGAATTGAAATATCTTTATCGTGACTGACTTTAGAAAATGCAAATCTGCAAATGAAATTTTAGAAGTCTTTCACGAACTAGGATTATTGTCTGCGATGTCGGAAACCACAAAGCTGATTCAGCTCCTCCTTACCATACCTGTAACTTCTGTTTCAAATGAAAGAAGTTTCTCTGTTCTCGATCGAATTAGATTATATTTAAGAAACACAATGGCTCAAGAACGGCTCTCGTCCGTGGCTATGATTTCAATTGAAAAAGAAATACTTATTGATTTAGAAAGCAAAAAGGAATTACATGACCGAATATTAAAGGAATTTGCTTTAAAACCAAGACGCTTGGACTTTATGTTCAAGTAAATAAAATTCAAATAATTTTTTTACCGAGGTATGTATTTATTTATTTTATTGATAATCTTAAGTTATTGTCATGCATTTAAATGTCGGCTCATATGTAGACTTGAAAATTTAAAAAGAGCCCGAGTATTCTTGAAGAGCTGGAGTCGCCACTGATATATATATATATATATTAGACTGGCCCGCCAAAACTTTTATTTGAAAAGTGAAAGTCTCACCCCCTAAACTTGTTACCACCATCATAATATACTCGCACACTAAATTTCAATAATATCTGTGTACTTTTAGTGGTGCCGACAGCCTCTTGTATTTTTCATTTATTTATTACATTTATTCATCATATATTTATTTTGTAATTCGTATTACAAATATTGTGTAAACCATGCCTATTCACAAACTCGTGCATTGTGTTCCACATGTTTCACTCTGTAACTCTGTATGTTGAGTAGAAACACATCTTTTGACCTGACGTCATTACTGGTGACGTCATTGGCTACGGAGAAAAGTGGGAGGCTCGCTGTTCACGTCAGTATTGTTTAAGATGCAGTGAGAGATTGATGCGCAAGTGTTTTCCCTTAATATTTGCAGATTTTATCCTTCACCATGTCAGATTCAATTAAAACAAGAAGAAAAACTGAAATATGGTTGATTGGACAGCAAATTGACACAATTGCCAGTAATAAGCTTCCATCCAATGGAGATGCACTACGTCGGCTTTTCTGTCTCACAAACAGTAAAAAAACATTGAAAGCAGCATCCAACATAGTTTATGCTGAAATTTTTGAGATTTGGGACAAGGCGAAAATACCTACCAGAGCCAAAGAGCATGTACTAACGAAAACTAAAAATATGTATGAGAACTTCAGATCACTTCAAAAATCAAAATGAAACCGTAATCAAAATCAAATTAAAAAAGAAACTGAATTCCAAGGTAGTTTAGATAACCTTTTTTTATATTAGTCCAGTCAATCTAGGCTATATTTTTGGTCAACCTGAAGTAATTGTAACAGAAATGGTTTCATCTTTTTTGACATCCCCAAATATTCAAAAATAACATTAAAAACTTACCACCATTGGGTGATGCAATTTTTCAGAAAAATGGAATTTGCATTAACCCCTCACACCCCCAGGTTGGAGGTCAAAATGACACCATCTTGTATTTTTCGTCCACAGCTAACCTTTAACATTAATGTTTTTTCTTCAAATTTTCAGTAATCCTTCCTAGATGGTTAGCAAATATCTTTAGTTGATAAAAAATTACTCAGTCCATAGGGGACGCTCCTATCTCATGCTAAAAGACGAAAAACGGAACATCGCGCTGCGTCTCGACCGTGATTGTAGGCGTTATTGACCATTGCTCAAGTACTCAAGTAAAATTGACCATTGGACATCATAATCGTAGAGGCTTTGATTAGGTCTTTCAAATGAACCCCAGCACCACTAGTCTATCCTTCATAGTTTCGAAGATAATATATATTTTCATATTAACGACGTTCACTTGTTTTGATTTCGTTTTTTAGACATAACTCTTGGATAAACTGAGATATTGATCTGAAATTTAGTTTATAGAAAAAATAGCATGCTATGTCAACTCAAATCAATACATAACGATTTCACAGGGATAGGCATTTTGATATAGCCTATGCGTGATGGTGAGTTAGTAAAAATCTGGGTCTGTATTATTTTCGTCACTGTTCTCTGCATTCTCTATGTCCAAAGGGTGCTGACAGTTCAGACAAGAAACGCCTTGGCATTCACCACACAACGCTCAGCATTTCAGTCCATTCTTGAAACACGTACATCTCGCGTTCTGACACACTACCTTGCAGTTACATCTGAAAAGCTTTAGTAAGCTTTCTGGTGCTGGAGCTTTCGAGGTATAAACTCGTAGCAGTTTTCCTCTTTTCACAGTCCAACCCCATTCTTCTGGATCAAGATCTTCCAGTCCTCTCCAAACTTGCACTTGGAGGTAAACACGCAATGAATGGAATGATGCAGCTGCGGATGTTGGAGGCAAGCTCTCGGGAGCACAACTTTCATACTTGCAGCAACTTTCCGGTAGAATAAACAATAAGCAACAACTTTTCTCCAGCAGTAATAACTTCTTCTCTTGTTGATGCCGAGTTGTTGAAAACTTGGCTTAAGCGTTGAAAGCTTTCGTCTTTCTTAAACTTTTGCAGGGCCACATCTTTACCAATGGAGAACAATCTGGACGTTGTATCACACCCAAGTAAGGCGTGAATAAGCAAGATTGCTTAGCAAATCTTCGATCCTAATTTCGATTTAGCGTACTTGATGTCCTACATTTTGGTTTTCGCTTGAGTTTTTTGCTCTGATGTGAAAAATATTCTGTGACCATTTACATCAGCATGATGGGGCAGGAGAATGAGTAGATCGGTATCTTCTGCAATAATAACTGTTGGTTTACTTCTGGCAGATTCAATTGCTGTCTGTACAATCAAAAGGTCTGCATCACCAGATGATTGGATTGCTTTCATGTTTTCTTCGTTCATTTTAGTCGCCAACATTACTAGAAATCTCTGCTTGTTGTCGAGGTTAGTAAGAAACTCGTCTTTCTTCATATTTAGCTTCATTTCTCCTGTTAAACGTACAGGTATGCCCTGCTTGCCTTTGGTTCTGCAAATGTGGGTTGTGTCTTTAGTACAAGGCTTCCCGTCATACCCATCAAATACAACGACTGTTCCCTCTCCGTAATGCTTGAGGACGTATTCTACATAAGTTTTGCAAATCTCGTTGTATGTTCTTCCTTTTGTCCATTGTACTCTGTGGAGTAAGGATCTTCCATCGAGGACATATCTACAGAAGCTAAGGCTAACAAAGACCCTAAGATCCACTCTAAGGCTAGCCCGAGAGAAAGGAAAGAGTAGGGGGTTAAAAGAAAAGAGAATAAGGGGTTAAGTAAGGAGCAACACCTATCATTCATGGGTTAACATTCATTCAGAAAAAGAGGAAAAAAGTCTCACCATCATCATCCGCCGGCCACTAAAGTCAGAAAAATAGTCGGAGAAAATAGGAGTGAAAGATGAAAAGAAGTAAAATAAGAACGCTTACAAACCATGCAAACACAGTCTTAACTCACTGTCATACCATGCAAACTACAAACATGCAAGTAAAGAGTTACAGACATGCAAAGTAAGGAGATGAAAAAAAAAAAAGTAGGTAAGTTAAACAAAAAGTGGGTTAGTTTACGCTACGAGCTACATCTACGTTCGTGTTAGTCTAATTTTTTTTTTTTTTTTTTTTTATTGCTGGCATCACACGCTGGCATGTCACAAGCTGGCATTCATCGTCAACAGACTCATCCTCGAGCACCACCACCAGAGCTCCTGTTAACTTTCTTTTTTTTTAAACAACGTTAATACTTTTAAAATGTCTGTCAAGACGGTTCTTAAACATATTAACGCTGGTAGAATGAACGACTGACGCGGGAAGATTATTCCATTTATCAATTACTTTAAACGTAAAGAAGTTTTTAGCGATATTAGTAATGAAACGTCTGCCACGCAACTTAAATCCGTTATTGCGAGTATTACTATTATCGAAAGTGAACAATTTATCAAAATTTACGTTATCGATGTTATTAACGATTTTGAAAACTTCAATAAGCTCCCCCTTAATCTCCTAGTTTCGAGTGAATACAAGTCTAACTCTTTAATCCTATCTTCATAAGGCTTATTGCGCAATGACGGAATAAGTTTCGTGGCACGACGCTGAACCCTTTCTAACCTATCAATATTCTCACGCAAGTACGGGCACCAAAACTGAACTGCATATTCTAAATGAGGCCTGACTAGGGACTTCTAGAGGGGCAATATAATATCCTTCGATTTAAATTCGAAATTACGCGCTATGAAGCCTAACATCCTATTAGCTTTTGCGCAAGACTCCAGGCACTGGTTCCTAACCTTTAAATCTTTAGTTACGCGTACGCTTAAATCTACTTCCTCGTCAACGCTCGCTAACTCCCTATCATCCATCGTGTAGCGTAATTGTTGCGAGAACCTATATGCAAAACTTTACATTTATCTACGTTAAATTGCATCTGCCACTTATTCGTCCACTCCATAATCCTATCTACATCGTCTTGGATCCTATTTCTATCGTCCTCGTTAACAACCTTACCGCCTATTTTAGTATCGTCCGCGAATTTTGACACGTTACTAGTCAATCCTACATCTATGTCGTTAATGTAAATTACGAATAACAATGGGTCTAACACTGAACCCTGTGGGACACCGCTACCTACATCTAACCACCCCGATTCACTACCATTAACTACGACCCTCTGCCTCCTAGCACGAAGCCATTCTTCTAACCAATTAGCTACCTGACCGCGTATACCGTGCGCTTTAACCTTCGCAATTAGTCTCCTATGCGGAACTGTATCGAACGCCTTTTTAAAATCTAAATAAATAACGTCAGCTGCTCTATGCCTATCGTATTCGCGCACTATTTCGTTATAAAATTCTAACAAATTAGTTAAACAAGACCTATGGCGTCGAAACCCATGCTGACTACTATTAATCAAATCTCTACTTTCTAAGTGATCGATAATACGATCCCTAACTACGGATTCCAAAAGTTTACCGACAATTGACGTTAAGCTAATGGGCCTATAATTGCTAGCTACTGCGCGCGGTCGCCTTTTTAAAAATAGGCGTGACGTTAGCTAATTTAAAGTCTCAGGAATAATCGCCGTTTCGAGTGACTGATTAAAAATCTTCGTTAAGGGGCCTACGATAACGTCTTTCAAATCTTTCAAATGTCTGGATAAAAAGCGTCAGGGCCTGGAGCCTTGCTAACTTTTAGCCTATCGATATAATGCGCAATCTCACCTCGTAAACAGTTATTTCATCCAAATAGTCTCGCTACTAAATGGAACGATATCGTCCACGTCGGGGACATTATTTACGTCTTCTACGGTAAAAACTGTCGCAAAAAAGTTATTGAAAATACCCGCCATCGCCTGAGCGTCAGAAGCCAAAGCGCCATTAACATCCACTAGAGGGCCTATGTTATTTTTTACCGGCTTATTATGATTTTACGTATTCAAAAACTTTTTTGGATTATGTTTACTATCCGCAGCTATAAGTATCTCTAAATTACGCTTGGCATTCCTAACTGATCTTTTAACCTGACGTCTAAGCTCGATATATCTATTAAAGTTAGCTACCTGGCCATTGCGCTTACTAAGTCTATACGCTCTATTACGCTCGTTTATAAACTCTCCTATTTCCCTACTCCACCACTTCGGCTTACTACGATAACTAGCGCGCTTGGGCCTACGAGGAATAAACTCCCTTTCAATATTCCTAAAACTTTCTTTAAACGCCACCCAACGCAAATTTGTGTCATTACCCATAAATAAGTTATCCCAGTCCACTACTCTCATCCTATCCGCAAAACTATCAAAATTAGCCCTACGAAAATCAGGGACTTCTATTACGTTACTATCCTGGGTGTTTTCTATCAATAACTTAAACCTAAGAATTTGATGATCGCTACATCCTAAACTCTCGCCTACTTCTAAACCTTCGACTATATTCTCGCCGTTCTTCATCACCAAATCTAAAATATTATCACCGCACGTTGGTTCGGTAACTATCTGTCGTAAAAAGTTATCGTCCATAAACTCAACCAATCTCAAACCCTCTTCATTACCCGTAAAATTCTCGTAATTAACATTAGGGCAGTTGAAGTCTCCGACAATTATACTATTCCGATTGTCAATAAAATTACCAAGAAGTAAGTAAAATCTAGTATCTATATCGATGGGTTGAACGGGAGGTCTATAAACAACAACATTAAAACTAATACTACGCGCCCTAACTTCAACACAGATCGCATTAATTGCTGCCGGAAAATCTAACAACCTCGATAGCCCTAAGGGAATTACGAATGTACAGCAAAACGCCGCCACCAAATCTATGTAACCTATCATTAGTAGAGAGTTTAAAACCGGGTATATCAAGTTCCCCCAACAAGTCCCGAGTCACGGTATTTAACCAAGTTTCAGTGATAGCAACTATATCATAGTTGCCGGAATAAATTACCGCCTTAAATTCATTTAATTTATTTCTAATACTACGCGCGTTGCAATAAAAGACGTTTAAGTTATTTTTTACCACGGGCCCGCGTTTTAAACTATTTATCACGTCGGGCCCGCGTTTCCCGGACCCACAACGTTTAAAGAAGGCTTCGACCTATACAGCTTTCGCACGTTTTCGTCTATTAACCTACCTAGCCTAGCATTACCTATTTCATTAAAATGCACCCCCCATCTTTTATAAAAAGGCTAGCATCATTGAATTCGGACCACAGCTTTACGAAGGGTACACTTTCCTCAGCACAAATCTAATTTATTATTCAAAAATATTGTTTTGGATGTAATTCTAAGACCCAACCCGTGCCTAGGGGTAATACCTAGAACTAAAGACCTATCTGACCTCGCCTTCAGGGACCTAATTAACCCCCTATATCTCTCCAAAATGTCAGGCACTCTCGTATCGGGCCTATACGAGTCGTTGCCTCCTACCATCGTCACCAACATTGAGTGACGGGAAGCAACGTCAACCCTATCCACTTCGTCTCTGACTCTGTCAACCCTGGCCCCTGGGAGACAGACCCTCCTCCTATTGGTTGGATTCCGTTTAACGAACTCTTTGTCCATGTGGCGCACTAAAGAGTCCCCAATTAAAATAGTTTCCCCCTCATTCACGTCCCTTTCCAAATGGGCGAAAGGGTTCGAAACCTCGATAGGGGGGGGATTCCTATCACCTAATGTACGCGGCCTAGCTCCACCCTTAACCTCCCTAAATCCCTCGCTATCTACAGTACTACTCTCGGACTAACCTTAACCTCTTCCTCAACTCTATGTAACCTTCCCGACAAGCTACCTAAACTAGAAACTAAGTTACGCACCTCACCCTTCAAATTACTAACGTCTTCAACGTTAGTATTGGTTCGGCTTCCGTCAACCGTAACCCTAACTCTGCCCTCATCAAGCGTTGCAAGTCTATCCGCTACGTCACGTACACTGCGTTTTATGTCAACTAATTCCTCCATGAACTCGCAAAAGAAACATCTATCGGTAATCGCCATTGGACCGCCGTTATAATCCTTAAATTCCGAATACCACCGGTTAACCCTACACCTAACACACGACGCTTTCTGCGACGGCATCGCGGAGTTAAAAATTTAAACCGTCACAGGTATAAGTTAAATTAAGCCGGCACGCTATGAAAACTTCTAAATCGCTAAAAACCACTAATTCAATTACTTAACTATAACAACGTAAATTTAAACGCAAGTATATAAAATTCAAAACTATCCAAAAGTAAAATTCTTAGCAATATATAAAAGTAAATGCAAAATCAGAGAGCTCAGGAAATGCGTCCGTTCAGTACAGAGTCAGGCTGATGAATGAGTACAGAGTCAGGCAGTTGAAGACCAGATTGAATTTGCTAGCTGTGGTTTATTTGCTTCCCTTAACAAACCGTCTGTCTCTATAAGTGCAGGAGGAAATGTGCACAGCTCATACGAGAATGCTGTCTCTAAGTCTACAGCTGATCCCATACCTCTGACAGTGGTTATTAGTAGTGATGTTAAAAAACGGATTTTTTTTATGTCCATGTTGTTTTTTTGTTTTTTTACGTTTTTTTTGTTTTTTATTGTTTTTTTGTTTTTTTTTGTTTTTTTTTGTTTTTTTAATAATTAATATATGTACAGGGTGGGCCGTAAGTTTCCATACATAGGAAAAATAAACATTTTGTTATGGACAACCATTTTTATGTTTTTTTGAAAACACATTTCAATACGTGTTCCCCACTGTTGATGAACACGCATTAGCACAGTTGACGTTATGCTTGTAATGGCGTTGGTGATACGTTCCTTTAGATGATTTATGTCTCGTATCTTTTCCTGATACACCATGGCCTTCAAGTGCCCTCAAAGATAGAAATCAAGGGGGGTGAGATCTGGGGATCTGGGAGGCCACTCCACAGGACCACGCCGACCAATCCAAGCATCCGGAAACTGCTGATCCAAATACCGACGCACGTGAAGACCATAATGAGGTGGAGCTCCATCTTGCTGGAAGTAAACTGGGAAGTTACCTTCCTCGTTTAGCAGGGATGGGAAAATCTCTTCTTGCAACATGTTAAGATACCTTTCGGCATTAAGATTTCCACTGACAAAAATTGGTCCAATAATTCTGTCACCCCATATCCCGGCCCACACCATCACTTTACCGGCACCTTGCATCTTCGTCGGACTCAGCCAGTTAGGGTTAGCATTACTCCAGTAACGTATGTTTTGCCGATTAACCTCTCCATTGACGTAAAAATTTGCTTCATCAGTAAACAAGATCTTACGTCAAACGCATATTCTTAGGGTATCTGAAACATAAAAACAAACGTTTAATTTTTCCTATGTATGGAAACTTACGGCCCACCCTGTAGATATTGCCAATTTAATTATAAGGTATACTTTTGCAATGATATTTATTATAAAAATAAATAAATAAATAATAAAATAGGCCATATGGTACCAGTATAGAATGTCCTTTTCAGCCTTTTAAAGGAAAAACTGGCCTCTTTCTTGCACTGAAAGTCTTGTATCTTGAGATCCGTTAAACTTGCGAAAACACTGGCTGGGAGCTGACTGCCCATTGCCCAACCTTTCCAGGACTCTCCCATCCATGCCTCGGATTTTGAATCTCCCACTTAACTATCCTTTAGACCCGCGATGACATATTTTCCCCCCCGAGACCATCCATATATATACATACACATACACCCATATACATATATACCAATATATACATAAATACTTATATACACATATTTATATCTATTATATACCCCATACACACGCATACATCCAGAATTCCAGATACATGCGCACGCATACTCACATATACACCTACACAAACTCATACACCTCTATTTCGCCCTTTCATTATCTCCGAGATCATTTAGCACATACAGTAATATCCATACAGCCAAAAGAAACCGATTAAGCACAGACAGAGCAGCAAAGCTAGTATTTATATCCCAAAATGCAAAATTCCAAGAAAGTGAAGTAAAACATGGTGCTACATTGGCTTCGTCAACATCCAAATCTGCAATAAGTACCAGTACCTGTGATATTGAAACTATATGCTCTAATCAATCTAGTGATAATGATTCTTGAATGGAAATAGAATCAGATAATGAAAGTTAAACAGCATTAGGTTAACACAAAGGTTAAAGAAAGAGATGAATATTTTTATTTTTTTTATTTTTCTATTTGGAATATATATATATATATACACACACACTGGTATTCTTGCCAATCACAATTATATATATTGTTTTATACCAGTATTATGTAGTTTTTACTATGTATATTATACCAGTACCTGTGATATTGAAACTAGCATATATGCTCTACCCAATCTAGTGATGATTCTTCCATGGAAATGAAGGTTAAACAACATTAGGTTAACAAAAAGGTTCAAAAAAAGGTGAATATTTTTTTTTCTATCTGGAATATATATACTGGTACTCTTGCCAATCACAATTATGTATATTGTTTGAAACGAGGAAGAATGTTTTATGTTCTAGTTAAAAAATATACTATATACATATAAAAAATGAGGGTTTGTTTTTCCTTTCTATTATATACTTTTTGCGTGATTCAGTTTTTCTAAAAGATGACTATATATATTAGGTATAACTGTATAAGCATGGTAGTATAGTAAATTATAGGTAATACTAATATACTTATTAGATTAAAGGAAGAAAAATATGGAATAAGTTTAAAACAATAAAAAACAAAAAAAACAAAAAAAACAGACTATCTTCGTTTTAAACAAAAAAAACGACAAAAAAACAAAAAAAACGACACAATAAAAAACGATTCACATCACTAGTTATTAGACGTTGGAATAACAAGAGAGGATCAACGGGAATAACTTCTTCATCTATCTTAATAGATGATCTTGCTTTCATTGTTATGGCCACGTCTTTCTTCTTGAACGTATAATCTGCAACTGGTTTTCCGGACATTGAAGCAAGAATGTTGCTTCCAATAACCTTGGCATTGTCTACATTGACAGTTGAAATAGCAATTTCTCCTGTGTCAATGCTCATGAGTTCCTTTCGGTTGTCGAAGGGGTTTCTTGCCATAGCGTACGCCAAGATTTTCAATGAATCTTTGAAATCTCTTTCAAGTCGTGCCTCTCTTGTTTCTTTATGCTGCTCACTACCTTCATACGTTATATCTGTAACTTCCTGCATGGCACGGTTTATTTCTGCACAGGCTGGTGTCGACAGTAGCCAAACTGATTTTTGTACCTCAGTCATTCCTCGTCCGTGAGTTAGTCCACCTGTTGTTTTCAAACTCCTCATAAGAACTTGTTCTATAACCAGATCTGTTGAGAGTCCAGCTCAAAATCTATTACTTCTGCGAACAACATGATAGCCTTCTCTAAACTTTGCGTAAACATTTGGATGTGTCTCTTTTAGATTTAACATTTTTTGAAGATAGATGCGTGTTGACTTAGCATACGCAAAATGTCCAGACGCTGCGAAAAGTGGTAGCATGCTATACTCTACCAGTAAATGAAGAAGGAAGTTTCCTGTTCTTTCGGCTTTTATGAATGTGCATAGTATTTCGACTATTTCTATGTATTGGAACCACAGTTTTGCAATTCTCGAGGAATCTAAGCTATGTTTGTAGTTCTCCAGTTCCTCAATCATCTTTTTGAAGACCTCCTCCTGTTCTACATCTTCCGAACTTATTTCTCCTGAGATTGATTTATCAAGTAAATCTGAGATCTGTATTAAATCGATAAATCGAAGTTATCAGCAAAATTGAAAACATCTTCTGACTGAGTGTATTCTTCATCATTGTCTAACTTAATAGGGCACTCGTATATTTCTGGCATCATTATTGCATGAAGGGCACCTACAACTAGTAGATGACCACGAACGGCTCGAGATATTGCTTTCCAACCGTGTTTTCAGCATAGACAGTTTCTAACATTGTCTGCAGTCCGGAAGAAGTCATGAGATACCCAATAGATCCAAGGAAACTCATAGCAGTATGGAGCCCACCAAGTCGCAAAACTATTTCTTTCAAAGGGCTTGCATCATCAGACACAAAATGCATGGTTGACAAAATGCACGATTCGTCGCTGGATTGCATATCGATCATCGGCATGAATATAACGGAAGCCTGTCCAGGGTGCCCTCCTTTATGCACCATTTGCATAAAGCCATTCCACAGTGGTCGTTGAGGTTTCAGCATCCAGGCACAATTCCATAAAATGTTGAAGCAACTTGTTGGATCATCGGCATGAAATTGAAATTGATGCAAATCTTTGTATGTTAAGGCGCAAGAAGATTTTCTGCGCGAGCGAAATATGTGTTTCGATGCTGCAAATGTCCACGATCTCCTTTGATGTGACATCCATTCTTGGCACTAATTTTGTGGAAGCTACCTTGGGAGTAACTGTAACAATTATACCCATACCGTGGAATGTATTTAGACCATCGATTGTTCTAATATTGTGATCAACATTGTCACCAACATGTTGTATGAAAGATTCATTGTCAATTCCTTCAATTTCTGTCCCCTGATGATACGCTGCACTTCTCTCAAACTTCTGAACCTCTGAGTGGGAAGAGCAAAATCCGTGACTGTGTAAAGAGTTAATCAAAAACCTTGATCCAAATTGTCTATGCATTTGCACTCCCAAGCCAATCTGAAGTGGGGCAATTATTGCTTTTGGTCTGACTGCTTGCATTATTGCCTGCCCAATAGAGGCAATTCGTAGGTCACTGCTTTTGGCAACAAACATCTTTTCAAGCAGTAATCGTAAAGATTTGGGAAGAAATTCTTTGCAACGGGCACGAGATTCTGTCTTGGTGTGGAATACATTGTCGAAGAACTATCGCATTCTTTAATTTCACTTTTTAGCAGCTTTGCCGCAGTTTCAATAATGCGATTTTTTTCAGTTTCTACGTCATCTGATTTCTTGCTTTTATAGAAATCAAAGAGAATATTCTTGGTTTTTGATCTGAATGTGACAACATTATGTTTCCCATTAATCTCCGTGACAACAATTTCATCTTTAAAATGCTCCATCAAACTACTTTTCAGCCATTTGGAAGTATATGCATGACTTGATGAATCTTTCAGATGATCCTGCATTATTGACAAAAGATCATTGATTGTGGTTTGTTCATCATCATTTTCTCGCAAATAATTCGCCACAAAAGCAAAGGCAGACTCTTGAGATTCATCATAAGGCCGACCCCTTTTTAAACTTTGACTCGTTTGTGTGTTACTATTATACAGTTTTGGAATACCTTTTCCAATACGAAAGTTAGTACTACATGCTTGATGATACACCGCATCTCCTGAATGTAAATCATTTACAAAAGCTATACGCCCTTTTACATCACCTGCCCAGCCATCCTTGCGCTGTTCGCAAACTTTTAGAATACTGATATCAAACTCACGATTCTTGCACATCACTTGAAAAGCTTTATTGTCCCGTTTATCTCTTTCGGTGATGCGATTTTTGCAGAACAAACAATCCAATTTGTAATTAAACTCGTGATCAGATCTTAAACTAAGTTTAAATGCAGTGGCATCAGAAGATGTTGATGCTTTCTTTTTATTGTAAGATGCAATGTTCTTCTTATTAATATATGGATCTCTACATGATCTGTGTAGTTTGTCTCCAGCTGTGACAAAGATGTCACCGTCTCTTTCTCTGCTAGCATTACAAACACCCAAGGCACCTTTTTCTGTTAGTATCACATAAGAATCACGGTCATCTATGACTTCTTTACATATTGCATAGGTTTCGAAACGTTCAGAATCCATTTTGACTGTTTCATTAACTGTTTCCGATTTTTATGAAAACAACGTGATATGTACAGTTTTTCACGCTGATTTCAAAATTATAAACCATTTCATCGAGAAATACTTAGGTTAGGTTAGGTTAAGTTAGGCTTATTAGCATTTGATGTTTTCTAGGACACTGTTTTTGATTCGGTATTAAGTTATATTCTTGTAAAAAATTTACTGTATTTTCTTCTGTCTCAGTCTTCCTATATAATTCTATAAAATTAAATTTGTCAGTCATTGGAAAGTAAAAAGATGTTGAACTATAGTCTATGCTTGCAGCGGAAGAACAAAATAGCTGCGCAACGCAACCGTTTAAAAAATAGCCTAGCCTATGCTTGCAGTGATAGTCTATGTTTGCAGCGGAAGAACAAAATAGTTGCGCAAAGCCACCGTTTAAAAAATAGCCTAGCCTATGCTTGCAGTGATTATACCGTGCTAGTATTTTTTGTAGTATTCTATAAT
This sequence comes from Bathynomus jamesi, assembly GCA_023014485.1. Classification (NCBI taxonomy): domain Eukaryota; kingdom Metazoa; phylum Arthropoda; class Malacostraca; order Isopoda; family Cirolanidae; genus Bathynomus; species Bathynomus jamesi. The sequence continues at coordinate 410,208 of JAJOZX010000637.1, read as the reverse complement.
TTACTTTCATTTCGAAAAAACTTATTTTTAGAATCAGCGTATTATTTTAAAATTTCTATAGCCTACGCTGTTTCAAACATTTGCTAGTTTCTGCACATTATAACTTTCTGGTTATATATTTCTCGAGGAAATGGTTTATAATTTTGAAATCAGCGTGAAAAACTGTACATATCACGTTGTTTTCATAAATATCGGAAACAGATAATGAAACAGGAAAGATCCCCGGATTTTTCCAGTTTGAACCTCCCCTCCTTGTATAAAACCGCTATTAAACGCACTTGTATAAAACCGATGGATAACGCAGTTTCGAAAATGGCGTCTGACAGTGATGTGCGTCGTAAACAGAGAGCTGCTATTGAGTTCTTAACCGCAGAGAAGTAAACAGTTGGAAATATTCACAAACGTCTACAAAACGTTTACGCAGATGCTGTTGGTGGTCGAAGCCCAGTTGGACGCTGGTCTAAACGTGTGAGATCATCGGAGAGAGGGAGAGCCAGCCTCGAAGATGGGCCACGCAGCGGTCGCCCGGCATCGGCTGTGACATCTCACACTGTGCAACGTGTTAACAGCATCATTCGATCAAATCGGCGCGTCACATACAAGGAACTATCACTGGAGCTAGGAATGAAGGAAGTGTGAATACGATAATTCAGCAACTGGGATACTCAAAAGTGTGTTCACGGTTTGTTCCTCGCAAACTGACTGAAGATCACAAAGCCCAAAGAAAAGAAATTGCTTCTGAGTCGTTGGTTCGATACGAGACAGAAGTGGATGACTTTCTTTCACGAATTGTGACTGGGGAATGAGACTTGGGTACACCACTTTGAACCTGAAACAAAATGCCAATCCATGGAGTGGCATTACGCAGACTCCCCACGCAAGAAAAAGTTCAAAATGGCTCCCTCTGCAGGAAAGGTTATGGCCACCATCTTCTGGGACATGAAAGGGGTGATTCTGGTAGACATTATAAAGAAAGGACAAACAGTCAACTCAGAGGCATATATTGCTACTCTGCAGAGACTCCAGAGACGTATAAAGCGATTTCGACCTGAGAGAAAACTGAAAGACGTCCTTCTTTTGCACGATAACGCAAGACCGCACAACAATTTGCAAACAAAAGAGGCCATCACAAAAATGTGCTTGACTGTGTTACCCGACCCTCCATTCAGTCCGGATCTGGCAGCTTCAGACTTCCATTTGTTTGGGCCAATGAAGAATGGTATTCGTGGAAGAAAGTTTCAGAGTGACGATGAGGTTGTTGAGGAGGTTAAGAGGTGGCTCCAGCGGAACCCAGTAGACTTTTACCAGCAAGGAATAAAGGCCCTTCTTTCGAGGTGGAGGAAAGCCGTAGAAAGGGATGGAGACTATGTGGAAAAATAAAAACTTGTGAAAAAGGTATGTAACTACTCGTGTACAAAATTTCTGGAACTTACAAGGAAACTTGGAAAGAAAGAAAAAAGGTGGGGAAAAATATATTGAGTAGCCCTCGTACTGTACATATGTTAAATAACGCCATTTATTCCTGTTTTTGCGTCTAATGTAATTCTCCTCTACTGGGTGTATTGTTTTTGATTGGTTTGTTGATTGTATTGTTTTAGCCCTGTTTGTCCCCTAATATAAGGGGTTCCAAAAAACCTTAGCCCCCCCCCCATTTGCAGCTTACATGTTTACTTATATCGAAATAGTTTTTAGTGATTATAAAAATATATAAAATTCTTTATTTATTGCAGGTATTAAAATTACTCTAGCTGATAAAGTGATAATATAATGGCTTCTCAATTAATTGGTGATTCGGAGAGGCAACGTGTGATAGATCGCATACGAGCAATAACATTTCGGGAAGATCGTGATGCTGGAGCCACCTTTATAACACGTTCATGGGTTGCCAAAAAGTTGCGAAGAAGTGAGGATTTCGTCAAAAGAAATTGGAATAAAACTTTGGATGAATGCGAAATGGATACAACCAAATCTGGGTGCCCAAATTTGCCACTCTCTCAGGAAACAAATGACATCATTGAAAGCGGTACACGTAAGCGGAAAAAAAGCTGTGCTAAACTTTCTAGAGAGATCAAAGTGTTGAGAGGAAAGATCGTTAGTGGTGAGATCATTCGACTGTACCGTCATAGGCAAGGTTTAAAGCCTTGGCATGAACTTCCAAAGCCAAGAAAAACTCAACTTAACATCGATGACAGAATGTGGTTTGCCCATTATCTTGAAGATTGGGATGTGGATGATTTCATGCATTTAGCTGTCTCCGATGAATTTTTTGTTTACGTAACACGTCGGCCTAACTACCAAAATGATCGAGTGTGGGCCACAACACCAGATGAAATCGATGACAATGAACATTATCGCGAATTATTAAAAAGTCTAGACTGTGTTGGTGTGTTTGTTTTGTTCACTGCAAAGAAGCTCATGTGGGTGCTGAAGCCAAATGGTCAGAGTTGGGATGGACAGTATTTTCGTGATATTATTCTATCCCAGCCTGTCATTCCTTTTCTAAGAAACCCAAACAATGTTATGGATGTCGATCAGGTCACACTTCTGCACGATAAGGCCCCCTGCTTTAAGGCATTAGCCATTCAACAGTTGTTGCGGAACCATGAGATCGATTTCTTTGGAAATGAAGAATGGCCAGGAAATTCTCCTGACCTGAACGTCTGTGAACGCATTGGCTCAGTTATAAAGGACAAGGTTGAATGTCTCTTGTTTCAAGAACCTGCAGGAAATCGATTTTCGAAGGATACAATGACGCAACACATTGAAACTGTTTCAGCAAATTTGCGTAACGATCAAGATCTATTCACGTCACTTTTGGCAAGCTACCCAAAGCGAATTCAGGCTGTCTTGGAAGCCAATGGCAGGAACACCAAGTTTTAATTGTTTCTCATTAAATGCAGGATTAAATTCTCTTTTGTAAGGTATGTTTAGTTTTACTGTACCTCTAATGGTTTAGGCCATGGGCGGGGGGGGGGGCTAAGGTTTATTGGAGCCCCGTATACACATATTTTGCATCAAAACAAATAGGCAGAACGCTGTAGTTGTGTTTTTTACACCTTTTAAACAAACATTAATGGAAATGAAGGACTTATATATATATATAAACGATACAGTGTGTGTGTGTGTGTTGTGTGTGTGTGTGTGTGTGAGGCATAGCGATGATAATTCACGTTTATATATACGTAAATAGCTGTGTACGTCAAATAAGGCTGGCTGACTTCTAAACCAACTGTCTGTGGTGCTAAAGCCGCCCAGGAAGGCTAGTGAAGAATTCAAAATGCTTCGAGACGCAGAAGTGAAAGGATATCTCTACTCCTTCTGGTGTTTTATTTTAGGCTACCCACATTTACACACCCACATGCATATATATATATATATATATATTTTTTTTTTTTTTTGGGTGTGCCTGAGCAGCCAGTCTAGGTTACCCCTTGGAGTTCACATACATACAGCTCATATATATATATATATATATATATATATATATAAGAAACTTTATACACACACACACACACACACACACACACACACACACACACACACATATATATATATATATATATATAAATATATATATATAAATAATGTTATAATAATGTTACAATGTTTTAGACCAACAAAGACCCTAGGATCCACTCATGGCTGGTCTACCTAACTGTTTTTGTAATTGTGTATTGTGCATGTCCTCCGTGGTGGCGGAGGGGACCTACAATTTTACGTGGGATCCGAACCACAAGACCATAAGAACATAAGAAATTTTTATAGTGGGCACACTAGGGGCCACTTCGGCCCATCGAGGTGGCTCCACTATGTAAAAACTGCCTGTACATTGGCAACGACCAATTTTTACAAAACTAAATAATTATCAATTTAAAACTAATTAATTACACTATGCAACAAAGATTTTGTTACAGAAGACCAAATAGGTGCTCCTAGCTAATTTCGGTATGCTGATTTCAAATCTATAATTAGATTTTTTCTATCACGTCTAGATTTTGTGTAAAATGCAAATCACTTTTAGTAAAATTTTCTACCACGTCCAGATTTTGGTTTTAATCGGCTTAATGCCAGTAATATGAAACTTGCTTTTCAAGGTTAAAGCAATTTTTTTTGCCAACTATATACAAATTCGAACAATTTTGATAAATAAAATTTATCCCGAGTTGGCAACACTGAGTCAAGAGCATAGTAACGGGCAACGGCCCAACGGTCAGTCGCTACGTGACAGTCAAGCAGAACGGTTGTTGAAGCTCTCTGCTGATAAGCAAGTGACAGGTTGTGGTGACTTGTGTGTTTTTATAGCATTTGTTTTGTACTATGGTGTGTATTTCTTTTTATTTTGCACATCGTAATAATTACTTTCTACGTTTTTTCAGATATTGTATGGTAATTCAAAATGGCATCAAATAGACGTGCTTGTGTAAATCACCCAGACAACTTCTGCTTTGTCTGTGGACAATATACACCTAAGCCACAACGTAGAAACATAACAACAAAGATTAAACTTGCCTACAAGTGTTATTTTGACTGTAAGTTAGGAGACCAACAGAGGGACTGGGCACCATATATTTGCTGTGCACAGTGCAATGCAATGTTAATAGCTTGGATGAATGGTAAAAGAAAAGCTATGCCGTTCTCAGTCCCCATGGTTTGGCGTGAGCCGAAAAATCACTTCAATGATTGTTATTTTTGTTTGACAAAGATTGCTGGTTTCACAAAGAAAAACAAATCAAAGATCACGTACCCAAACTGCGAATCAGCAATGAAACCAGTACCACATGATGAAACAAATCCACCACCAGTTCCACCAGCAACGATAACAGACAGCAGTTCATCTGAAGATTCTGCTAGTGATATAGAAACAGGGAAAGATGGCATATATGTTCCAGATGCAAATATTTCCCCACATTTGTTAAGTCAAGCGGAGTTAAATGACTTAGTGCGCGATTTGGAATTACCAAAAGAAAAGGCAGAGTTGCTTGGTTCAAGACTTCAAGAATTTAATCTTCTCCAACCAAACACCAAAGTTTCCCATTTCCGCCAGCGCCATTTGCAGTTTTCATCATTTTACTTACAGGAAGAAAACGTTTGTTTCTGCCACGATATCAGTGGTCTGATGCAAGGGATTGGCTGTCGCTATGATCCAAAAGAATGGTGACTGTTCATTGACTCTAGTAAAGCTAGCCTTAAAGCTGTATTACTGCACAACGGCAATGAAAAACCTTCAATACCTGTAGCACATGCCACTGGCCTTAATGAGACTTATGAATCGATGAAACTGCTGCTAAGACTCATCAAATATAAGGACCACACATGGAATATTTGTGGCGACCTTAAAGTTGTATCATTACTTCTTGGGTTACAGTTGGGCTACACAAAGCATATGTGCTTTTTGTGTTTATGGAACAGCAGAGATGACAAGAACCACTACAAAAAACATGATTGGCCATCTAGAACTGAACATGTTGTTGGTAAATACAATGTGAAACACCCAGCACTTATTGACCCTCAGAAAGTACATCTTCCACCACTTCACATTAAACTTGGCCTTATGAAAAATTTCGTGAAGGGTATGGATCATCAAGGTAGTGGTTTCCAATATTTAAAGGATAAATTCAAAGGAATATTGACAGATGCTAAGCTAGAAGCTGGAGTTTTCACTGGACCACAGATCCGCAGTGTCATCCACGACTCATCGTTTCCATCTAACCTAAATGAGAATGAACTAGGAGCATGGACATCTTTCGTTGAAGTTGTCAAAAATTTTCTTGGAAACCACAAAGCTGAAAACCACCGTAAACTCGTAGAAAACATGCTTAAATCTTATGAAATAATGGGATGCAGAATGTCTTTGAAAATTCATTTTTTACATTCTCATCTTGACTTCTTCCCGGCCAACCTTGGGGCTGTAAGTGACGAGCATGGTGAGCGCTTCCACCAACAGATCTCAGTTATGGAAAACAGATACCAAGGTAATTTCAACCCAAATATGATGGGAGATTATTGTTGGTTCCTGCAGAAGGAGAGCTCGTCATCCTACAAGCGACAAAGGAAGAGGACACACCAAATCACTTAAGAACAGGAATTTGCCTTTCAGTAGTAACAACAAAATACTAACGCGCTTTGGGTGGATGGTTGGGCGCAGGGGTGGTAACTCCGCCAGCGGAATTCCGCTGTCTGTCTTAAGCCAGAATAAAGGAGGAAAGACATCCCTGTTCACTAATTATTTAAGTATGCTTAACATAAAACGTGGCACGGAAAAGTAGCTTAGACGGCTTTCGTAATAGAAGCGGGTGAGAAAAAAAATGAAAAATAGGGGTTTTCGTTTACACAAAATCTGGACGTGATAGAGAAATTTTGATATTAGATCTGAAATCAGCATCACCGCTTTAGTAGGAATCAGTAGTTCACGTGTCTGTAACAAAAAAAAAGTTGAAATTTGTTGCCTAGTGTTATCAATTTAAAACTAAAGATAGAATCTCTGGATCCAGAGGATAAAGTCATAATAGACTACTAACCACAAATATGTTACACTCTATATCTATTTATAACCGACATGCAAATATATCAGATCCAAAGAATCCAGTCAATTTCATTACGGTATACGTCAATACCAGTACCTTGCCAACCAAAACTAAGTCACGGTCCTTATCAATTGCGGACCAAGTCACAATTTACAACCATATACATTACAATATATATACTTAGGAGGAAAAGTGTAGGTGTGGCTGTAAAGACTGTACAGTAATGTAGAAATGTGTGTGCAGCTATTTTGGGTCTCTCATTTAAAGGTGTTTGTGGGGCAAGTGAAGATCATGAGTTTTTTAATACCTCACAGTACTATGGGTGCACCGCTCGGCTGAGGAATCTCTTTAAATGGGGTGTGTAAGGACAGAGAGTATCCCCTAACCCAAGATGCTGCCTCCCTATATCCCACAACACTTGTTGAGCTGTGGGATCTATCACCTAATTGTGCATAATATATATGAAATAAACTAGTACCACTCATGCAATAAAAATGGGCTTGAACACTATCAGATGTCCCTTGCAGACATCAAACTATCCAACCTTCTTTTGAAAGAATCAACTGTATCTGAAGTCACCACTTCCTCTGTCAGACTGTTCCAAAACTTAATTACTCTGTTTGTAAAACTATGTTTTCTTAAATTTGTTCTACATCTTGGCTTAAATAATTTCATGCTATGACCTGTAGTCTGGTTATTGTGATCTTTAATGAAAAGAGAATCAAAATCTATCTTATCCAACCCTTAATTTTACTACCTTAAACTATACCCAATCTATCAACATATACGTCTAATCGATTTTTAAGCATGTTTATAGACGTGCTACTAATTACTTCTACCGGCAAACTATTTCAGCTATTTACTATTCTATGCGTAAAAAAGTTTTTGGCAACTGCTGTCTCGAACCTTCTACTTGTCAACTTACACCCGTTATTTCTAGTCCTATTATATTGAGATATTTCGGAAAAGCTATCTCTATCTACGTTATCGAACCCATTCATAATTTTGAAAACCTGGATTAGATCACCCCTTAGCCTTCTAGTCTCGAGTGTAGTCAATTTTAACTCCTTAAGCCTATCCTCGTACGACTTTGACCTAAGCGACGGAATCATCTTAGTTGCTCGTCTTTGAACTCTTTCGCATATGCGGATTCCAAAATTGGATCGCGTACTCCAAATGGGGTCTAACTAATGACTTATAAAGAGGAACTATAATATCGCGCGATTTGTACTCAAAATTCCGAGCTATAAAACCTAACACTTTGTTCGCTTTATTGATCGCTGCTGTACTTTGTTTCGCTACTTTTAAATCACCAGTGACTATAACTCCTAAATCTTTTTCCTGCTCTACGCTTATCAACTCTTTCCCTGACATACTATACGCAAAATTACCGTTACGCGAACCTATATGTAAAATTTTGCACTTATCGACGTTAAATCTCATTTGCCATGTGACTGACCAATCAACGATTTTATTCAGATCATTCTGGAATTTACCTCAATCTTCGTCGTTAATCGCCCTACCACCCAGCTTCGTGTCATCCGCAAACTTTGAAACTGTACTGACTAGGCCGACATCTAAATCGTTAATATATATAAAAAGCAAAGGGCCCAATACAGAACCCTGAGGAACGCCACTTGCTACATTAGCCCAACACGACTCCGCTCCATCAACGACCACCCTCTGTTTCCTACCTCGCAACCACTCTTCTATCCAATTTATTACTACACCCCTGAATCCATGAGCCTTAGTTTTCTCAATGAGTCTTTTGTGTGGTACGGTGTCAAACGCTTTTTGAAAATCTAAATACACTACATCAACCACCCGATGACTATCGTAAACGTCAACCACGCTTTGGAAAAATTCTAAAAGATTAGTTAAGCAAGATTTGTTTCGCCTAAAACCGTGCTGCGTATTTCTAACTAAGTTATGCAATTCTAAGTGTTCGACTATACGATCCCTAATTATTGATTCCAGTAGCTTACCTACAACAGACGTTAAACTGATTGGCCTATAATTTCTATAATTTCCCGTCGCACCTTTATCACTTTTCATAAAGATACGTGTTACGTTTGCTAACTTGAAATTATCTGGTACGCACCCCTCAGAGATAGACGCATTAAAAATCTTTGTTAGCGGCACAACAATGCTATCTTTTAATTCTTTTAGTTGTATGGGATATATGGCATATAAGACCTAATATTACATTATTTTTGCTTTTTCTTTCCAGATTCTATTTAGGTACTTAGAATGTTAAAAGTTTGTATTAAAATACGTTATTTAATTTTAAAATATCAGTAATAAGTAAAATATAGTTAAAATCTTATTAAATTAAATTATGGCTACTAGAAAAAGAAGCCACAATGCAGCCTTCGGATATCCAGCAAAATTTTCATCTGCCATGACGCCATTAAAAGCTGATGTTGTAAGGCACTTCCATTTTATTGTTAGAGAGGAAGAATCTAAAGCACAGGGTAAAATAAGTAAAAATGATTGCTATAACGTAGTTGTTCAAGATATAAAAGAAATTTGGCAAAAATTTCCTTTCCCAACAATTGATACAAAGGGAATTTATGTTAGAGTTACTAGACTTATAGAAGATGCTGATAAGTTAACTAAATGCCCTATGATAAAAAGAAATGAAACATATTATGAAAAATTAAAGAAATATGACGAGATGTTTGACATATCTCCATGCCACTGTTATGATAAAGGCATAAGGGATAGAAAACTTTGTAGGTGTGAACATAAAATACCTATTATAGAATGGGAAGCTTTTATTGGTCAAAAAGAAAGAAAAAACCAGTTAGGAAAAATTTATAAAAAAACTACTTCAAGTAATTTGAGAAAGTTGGGCAAAATCCAAAAAGCACAGGAAAGGGAAAAGAAATCAAAAGAAAAATTAAGAGAAGCAAGGGAATTTGTATCATCAGAAGTGATAGATGATAATGAAAATGAAGATGTCGATTTTCAAGACAGAGAGAACTTAGATTATGAAGAAGACTTAGAATTAATAGAAAATTTTCAAAATAGATATACCTATGAAAATTTAGCCAAAACTTCAGAGAAATATATGGTAAGCAATAGGGCCACAGCAGCCCTTATAAACGCTGCCTTAAAAGATATGAAGATTTTAAGTTTAGAAAATATGCTTGATTGAAAAAAAGTTGAAAGAGAAAAAAACAGAATTGGTAAAATAAACAATGATGAGTATATAGAAGAAAACCAAAATGTGGAATGTATTGGATTTGATGGAAGAAAAGATGATACACTGACAGAATCAGGCAAAATAAAAGAACACTATGTTATAATTAAAGAGCCGCAAAGCGTTTACATTGATCACGTAGTACCAGATAATGGCACTGCATGGGCGATTACTGATGAACTAATTACTGTTATTGAAGATTCAAATAGTGCTAATTCAATTAAAGGTCTACTTTGTGATGGAACCCCAGTGAACACAGGCAGAGTTGGAGGGGTCATTAAATTAATAGAACTTCATCTTGGCAGGTCCTTTCAGTGGCTCGTTTGTGAATTACATTTAAACGAATTGCCCTTGATGCACTTTTACAAAAGCATTGATGGCAGAACCACTGGCCCAAACACCTTTGAAGGGCCACTTGGCAAGAAATTAAAAGCTGATTTAACAAAACTGAAAGTAATAAATTTTGAACCGATAGAAGGTAAAGTTCAAGAAATACCTTCTAATATTGTAAAAGATTTGAGTAGTGACCAAAAATACTTGTACGAAATGTGTCATGCAATACAAACAGGAAATGTTTCTGAGGGTCTCGCTGTAAGATCTCCAGGACGACTAAATCACACCAGGTGGCTGACTTTGGCTAATAGGGTTCTCCGTCTATACATTTCTACATCAAATCATGATACTAACCTAAAAGATCTTGTCATATTTGTCATCAATTTTTATATCCCTGCGTGGTTTCAAATAAAATCACACCCAAAAGCCACTGAGGGTGGGCGAAATTTTTGGTTTATGACAATTCTTCTTCGAAATTTAGATGTAAAATTCAAGAAAATTATTGAGCTTACTTCGCTAATCCTGAAAATATACTCCTGTCAATGGTTTCTGACGAACGATTACATATTAGAGAGCTAGCAATTCAAAAGGTAATTCTTTCCAGAACTGGGTTTTCAGGAGCCAGAAATTTTGAGCTACCAAGATCTATAAATTTTCTAGCAAATGATTATATTGATTTGATTAATTGGAATGAGCAAATAATCACTCCTCCACCTTTGCTAAGTAATTTTACCAATGAGCAATTGCTTCAGATTAGAACTAAACCTCTAGAAATACTAGATTTTCCATGTCACAGCCAAAGCGTTGAACGTGGTGTGAACTTAGTAACTAAATCTAGCCAAGAAAGAATTGGTTATATTAATCGGCATAAATTTATTTTAAATCTTTAGAGTCTAGAAAAGAACTGCCTACTTTTGAGTGGAATAAAAAAAAACATTAGTTTTAGGTCAAAAATTTTATTGAATTTCTGTTTCTTAATTTCTAAATTTCTACCAATAATAGCTAAAAATGTATGTATTAAATTTTTTTTCATGCATTTTGGTATTTTAAAATTTTTCCATTAAAAAATAAATATAAGTGTTTTATAAGCGAACTTTTGTAATAATAAAAAACTTTCAAAGTAAATCGCAAATTATCTCGAATTTCACAAATTTTCTGAAAAAACTGAAACCCGTAAGGGGGGGGTCCTCAGAATTGAAAAATATTTTACCAGGGTGTTACTGTACTATGATTGATTGAACCACCTCACACTATGTACGTAAGAAATAAAAAATTTCGACCCGGCCTAATATATACATAATTAAATAATTGAATAAATAAATATACAACAAAATATTTTATGTTCTACGGCGCAAAAAGCTAAACTCACACGTAATCGAGTCTACATTCACATCGTTATTACTTTGCACTACACGGTAAAACCGTCCGAGCAATACTTCACCGCTCAAGTTATACGGATGCCTATACTCGACATAAATGGCTTTCATATCGTTCAATACTATTTTTGTGCTCACTTTACATTCGGTTGGCAAGTTATCTTTAAACACGGCTAGAATACAATCAAAAGCACGCACAAAGAGGTCATCGTTAACCACAACATCATTATTAAATACAAGTTTATAAACACTCCTTTCCAATCGAGGGTTTTTTCTTAACGGCCAGAGTTTTTCAATCATTATACAGGGTGTTTCTAAAGTCCCCATCTATTTCAGTGAAAACGTAGCAAAAAGGGTAAAATTCAATAACAATATAATAGAAGGCATACATTTAATGAATAATTAAGCATATGATTCTACACGAGCACCATCAGTATCTCTACAGAGTTCGAATCTGTCAACAGCATTGCGGAACACATTTTCGAGCATGACAGGGGTTATTTTTGTAACTGCTGTTACGATACGAGCGCGTAAATCTTACAGAACTGTAACCCTCGTTTGATAGACGTTTGATTTGATAAAGCCCCATGCAAGGAAATCCAAGGGCGTTAGGTCAGGAGATCGGGCCGCCCAGGACCTGTTGCCTCCACGTCCGATCCACTGATTTGGAACTCGTTCATTTAGGTACTCCCGAACAATGTTTACGTAATGACAAGGTGCCCCATCTTGTTGAAAGACGACGGTGTTTAAAGTGCCATCTGAATGAAGCTGGGACATTTACGTGCTCGTATCGTAACAACAGTTACAAAAATAACCCGTCATGCTCCAAAATGTGTTCCCCAATGCTGCTGACAGATTCGAACTCTGTAGAGATACTGATGGTGCTCCTGTAGAATCATATGCTTAATTATTCATTAAATGTATGCCTTCTATTATATTGTTATTGAATTTTACCCTTTTTGCTACGTTTTCACTGAAATAGATGGGGACTTTAGAAACACCCTGTTAGAGGTACAGCTCTTCAGGGTGAACAGTGTAGGCAACCTCTGCCCTGTATCATCGATCACTTAGAAAGTAGAGATTTGATTAATAGTAGTCAGCATGGGTTTCGACGCCATAGGTCTTGTTCAACTAATTTGTTAGAATTTTATAACGAAATAGTGCGCGAATACGATAGGCATAGAGCGGCTGACGTTATTTATTTAGATTTTAAAAAGGCGTTCGATACAGTTCCGCATAGGAGATTAATTGCGAAGATCAAAGCGCACGGTATACGCGGTCAGGTAGCTAACTGGTTAGAACAATGGCTTCGTGCTAGGAGGCAGAGGGTGGTAGTTAATGGTAGTGAATCGGGGTGGTTGGATGTAGGTAGCGGTGTCCCACAGGGTTCAGTGTTAGGCCCATTGCTATTCGTAATTTATATTAACAACATAGATGTAGGATTGACTAGTAACGTGTCAAAATTCGCGGACGATACTAAAATAGGCGGTAAGGTTGTTAACGAGGACGATAGAAATAGGCTCCAAGACGATGTAAATAGAATTATGGAGTGGACGGATAAGTGGCAGATGCAATTTAACGTAGACAAATGTAAAGTTTTGCATGTAGGTTCTCGTAACAATAATTACACGTACACGATGGATGATAGGGAGTTAGCGAGCGTTGACGAGGAAGTAGATTTAGGCGTACGCGTATCTAAGGATTTAAAGGTTAGGAACCAGTGCCTGGAGTCTTGCGCAAAAGCTAATAGGATGTTAGGCTTCATAGCGCGCAATTTCGAATTTAAATCGAAGGATATTATATTGGCCCTTTACAAGTCCCTAGTCAGCCCTCATTTAGAATATGCCGTTCAGTTTTGGTGCCCGTACTTGCGTGAGGATATTGATAGGTTAGAAAGGGTTCAGCGTCGTGCCACGAAACTAATTCCGTCATTGCGCAACAAGCCTTATGAAGATAGGATGAAAGAGTTAGACCTGTATTCACTCGAAACTAGGAGATTAAGGGGGGAGCTTATTGAAGTTTTCGAAATCGTTAATAACATCGATAACGTAAATTTTGACAAATTGTTCACTTTCAATAATAGTAATACTCGTAATAACGGATTTAAGTTGCGTGGCAGACGTTTCATTACTAATATCACTAAAAACTTCTTTACGTTTAAAGTAATTGATAAATGGAATAATCTTCCCGCGCCCGTCGTGAACTCTACCAGCGTTAATGTGTTTAAGAACCGTCTTGACAGACATTTTAAAAATATTAAAGTTGTTTAAAATTTAAAAAAAAAACAATTAGCAACAGGAGCTCTGGGGGTGGTGGTCGTCTGTTGACGATAAATGCCAGCTTGTGACATGCCAGCGTGTGATGCCAGCAATAAAATTATTAAAAAAAAAAAAAAAAATTAGACTAACACGAACGTAGATCTAGCTCAGCATACACTAACCCACTTTTTGTTTAACTTTACGTACTTTTTTTTTTTCGTATCCTCTCCTTACTTTGCATGTCTGTAACTCTTTTCTTGCATGTTTGTAGTTTGCATGTATGACAGTGAGTTAAGACTGTGTTTGCATGGTTTGTAAGCGTTCTTATTTTACTTCTTTTCATCTTTCACCCCTCTCCTATTTTCTCCGACTATTTTTCTGACTTGTCCGCAGTGGCCGGCGGATGATGATGGTGAGTCTTTTTTTCTCTTTTTCTGAATGAATGTTAACCCACGAGTGATAGGTGTTCCTCCTTACTTAACCCCTTATTCTCTTCTCTTCTCATAACCCCTACTCTTTCCTTTCTCTCGGGCTAACCTTAGAGTGGATCTTAGGGTCTTTGTTAGCCTTAGCTTTTGTAGATCTGTAGATCTGAAGTGTTTTGTACCAAAGTTCATGATATTTCGAAGAATCTAAACCTTTTAAATATGCATCCAGCTCTAGACCATTCTCGCCTTGTTCATTCCTACATTCGATAAATCCGTATAAATAAATCGATAAATGCATATTCAAGAACCGTGTCAAAATAAATCATATCCGTAACATGAGCGTCTAATATAGGCTTCATCTTGCGGAATCCGACGATTTCAAACATTCTGTCGAGGATGAAACAGTTTCGCGTAGGGACAAGAACGTTATTATCAGATGCATTCTTCCACATCAGTCGTATATCAATGCATGGCTGCTCGTTATTTATACACAACGTCCAAACAACGGCATATGAGGGGGCATCACTAATCTGCTCTCTTCTTGTACCTACACCTGCAGGTATTTTATAACGGTCCTCTCCCCATTTCTCAACTATCACGAGGACTCTATTCATCTCCTCAACACTTAAATAAATAACATTACGTTTGATTGCTTGCCTGCAAATCGTTTCAAGTACATAGTTAATGGTGATGGTTTCACGCGTGAGCAAGCGCAATGACTTCGTGACGGAGACATCGTACGAGGCATTGAGAATGCTTCTCAAAGGAAGTTCATCGTATTCGCACGTCTAGTCGGTTCAAGCTCTGAGATGACTATGAGCCACAGGTGGACGGATCGGCTCGACGAGCGGAGTGAGTCACGCTGATGAAACGTGTACGGGTTTGTTCGAACTCGTGTGTTTTGGAGTGGTGAGGTACACGGGTGGGCGGCTCGCTGGCGGGAGTGAGTCACACCATAAACTGCTGAAGCGTGTACAGGCTTGTTTAAACACTTGTACCCCTGGACAAACAGAATTTTCCGCTACATGAAGCAATACCGGCTTTAATGTTTTATCACTCGCCAGATGTTCATTTCCACAAACTAAACATCTTCACAATCCGGTGCACTATTCGAGAGAAATATATGCCAATATTTATCCTTTTTGTTTAACAAGCGATACTCGTCTCTAAAGTCTGTTAAAAACTCACACAGGCCATTAGCAACAACCTCACTACAAACCTCGCCATGATATATATTAATATAGTGGTAAAAATACTTAAGATTCTCCATGATGACAAGATGTACATTCTCAACCGTAGGGTACAAGTAGTCGGTATGATGTAACATGACATAATATCGCTTGTCACATCTCATCAACAAGACTCACTATCCATAACCGTTGCTTATCTTCTGAACGTGTTGCTTCTTCTACTTCGCGGTATACGTGAGCCTTTATAAAGGTTAGGTCTACAACATACTTCAATACATCGTTTGTACAACGAAAACCTACAATGCCCTCGCCAGAATACCCATAGAGTATTTGAACATCTTCGTCCTTCGCACGGCTGAATGTAGCCTTAAAAGTGTTAAAGGAGGGTGGAATAAAGAGTTTTTCAGTATCCACCACATCTTGGCACTTTGCTTTGCCGAATACCACTTCATAAACGTTGAACACGCAATATTAGAGGTAGCCATTACTATTTTTCGTCTACGCGGGAGAATACACGTCTGAGCTCAAGGGTATGCAGAGGACAACTGAGCACGCATGGATAGAGATATGCTCAGGTAGTGGCAGGAGTCACGTGACCGATCTTACAGTGGGTGGAGCTTAGCTTTATACTGCACACACACACACACACACGCACGCACGCAAAGGAGAAAATTAAACCATAATTGAAGCAAATATACGTGATAAATAAACATATCGTTAGCAATACACATTTATATAAATACAATCAAGGATTAAGGTAACCAAAGGGTACGGTATCATAGGTACCAGGCACCTGGTAACGCTTCCTATAGGTGTTACAGCATACCTTCGTGCCCCTAAGTTCCTTCACACACCCCAGTTTCTGCGCCCGAAAATTGTGGGTCCCCACAGTCAGTTAGGGTGGCTGGTCACACTCATCTTCCAAGCATACTAGATCCTTCAACGATTCAAAGTTAACGACTCGACGGTTCACATGGTTAAGCGTGATACCCTTAGCCTTCACGATATACTTCATATCATCCCCCACCCTCACCCGTACCCCATAGGTTTTTGGCCCTGTTGACACAAACGAGTCTGCGTATGCACCATCACCATTCTCGTCCTTGATCTCATCAGTTAGCTCGCCGAGGAATTCCCCAATAGCAAGCATGTATTCACCCTCCCTCGCTGTGAATATCACGCTATCTGTGTCAGCGTACAGCACCCTCCGTCCAAGAGAGTGCAGTGGACCCCAAAGTTTGATGCAGGCGTAGGCCGTTGTGAAGCTGGCTACAGGTATGTTTGTAACCCGTGAGGTATCTGTGGCCATTTCGGTGATGTTGTACTTTATTATGTAAGTATTACCTACATTCCCGATCCCCATAACCGCTTTATCGGGAGGTTGGCATAATCCCAGATTTCACTATAAGTTTGTGCCAAATGAACGTTACCTTTGCCGGTATTCTGTGCAAATTTCCCCCAAAGACTGTTTAGACAACTTTGCACTAAAGCGCTTGCCAGGATTCTTAACAATTTGGGATCGGTCAGGCTGTATACCTTCAGGAGCACGATAACGCTGAATAAAAGCCGTTTTTTCATCTTCGGTATCAACCCCTCGCGGATATCCTGATGCTTCTACTTTATCCTTCTAAAAGGTGTTCATATATGGTGTGAAAAGGTTGGGTAGCTTCTGAAACCTCCACACCTCATGTATCTTCAATATTCTATACCCATAGCGAACGGCTATGTCCAGCTCAGGGCTTGTATATACACCTCTGATCTTACGCTGGTTGGTTGTATGGTTACAATCACCGTTGTTCTCTGCACATTTCACGCACAGGGGAAACATGTGCTTGTGATCTATAACGACGGGTAAGATCGGCATCCATAAATCGCGAGGGGGGAGCATGTCTACGAAAGAGAGTCCAAAGTAGTGCTCATTCAAGTTAGCTGAAAACACCTCGATGGTTGGTATGGTGGGATCCACCATTTTTTTCAGGCGCACCTACGGGGTACGGATTGTTCTTCATCACGTAGGGGTATAAAGAACAGAAGTCGTAGTAGTGGAGTTTCACGCCCTCCGTAGGCGGAAAGTATAGCTTGAATGGGTTTGTACGCCCTCTAAACAAGCTGTCACCGCATTTGAGGGGGTCCAGCACCATTGAACGTTTGATGGCCCTTATTTCTTTATGGTACTGGGCATCTGTTTCCATCCGTACATCATACTCATGCTCCCACACGATTTTGAGTGTGAACTGGGAGCCTATAAGTTGATCGAAGTTACGGGTCCATGCGAGGCTGTCGGTGGGGGATCTTCCATAAAGGTCCCCTGTGACGGCACATTCAGCGCGCGGGCATCCATGCCACCAGCAGCCGTTAAAGGAATACACAGTCTTCTCACCAGTGACTGGATCCTCACTTAGGTAGTCAACCTAAAAAACAAGACCATTGACCTTAACGGGTATTTCACCCGTGTTGCGGGCATGTTTTATATAGGGTGGGGCACGGGAATCAAGTGTTTTTTGAATAGCTAGTAATCGGCCATTAGGAATGGGAGTGGCGTGCGGTAGGTAGCATTCCATTCCTGGGTTCATAGCATTTAACTTTAACTAACACTCACCTTTATCTTTCAGGTGCCATCATGGAGCAGTGGACGTTAGAACACCGCATGTTCGCGTATAATCATTTTGTTAGGAGTGGCGAGTCAGTGACAGCAGTTCAGCGTGCGTTTCGCCGCAGATTCAACATTCATCGAAATGACTCTGTTCCCGCTCGTGACACAATCTTACGTTGGGTTAACAATCTTCGAACAGGAGGCTCAATAATGAAAACAAAACCGAAGGGGCCGCAACGCACTGTGCGTACTCCAGAGAACGTTGAAAGGGTCAGACAAGCGATGTTGCAAAGCCCAGGCCGCTCTGCTCGGAGACATTCAGCTGCACTCGGAATCAGCAATCGTACTGTTAGGCGGATTTTGCATGAAGAATTACATTTTCACCCATACAAGTTAGCGATGGTGCAGGAATTGAATGTAAACGATTGCCCCCAACGACTGAATTTTGCACAGGAAATGCTTGCACTTTATGAGCAGAATGAAAACATGATGGTGGTAATGAGTGATGAAGCCCATTTCCACCTTAATGGGGCCGTCAACAATCAAAACTGTCGGTATTGGGCTGCTGAAAATCCGCGACAACTCCATGAAAAACCGCTGCATAGCCCTAAGGTTACAGTTTGGTGCGCGGGGGAATGTTTGGCGTCATCGGTCCCTATTTCTTCGAACAAAATGGGGTTACCGTTACCATAACATCTGGGCGTTACATTGAGATGGTGAACACCTTTTTCATCCCTGAGTTACGAAGAAGGCGTATTGCTCGTCGACATTTGTGGTTTCAGCAAGATGGGGCCACGCCACACACCGCCAGAGCGTCAATGGCTGTTCTTCGCCCCCTGTTTCCCAACCATCTCATTTCGAGATTTGGTGACATTGCATGGCCCCCTCGGTCCCCTGACTTGTCCACATGTGACTTCTTTCTATGGGGGTACCTCAAGTCACGTGTCTACGAGGACAAGCCCCGTACATTAGATGCATTGAAGGAAGCGATCCGTCAACAAATCATCCAAATCAACAGAGACCTGCTGGGAAGAGTGGAGGCCAATTTTCGTAAACGCCTTCAACAATGCGTCGACGGCCAAGGACATCATATGCCAGATATAATTTTCGGTACATGATTATTATGACATGAAATGCTATGTTCTTACGAATGTTGTTCTACCAATATATTTTCTTTACAAAAATAAATATCATTTTCCTGATTATTCCAAAAACACTTGGTTCCCGTGCCCCACCCTGTATATACCCCGGTCTGTTGCTGTAAGTGTATGAGCCAGTAAATAGCCTTGTGCCCATAACTGCGGGGGTTGTTTCTGTGAATGATTGATAAGGTGTCTTTAGGCATGAAGTTATTCTTGAACACTGTAAAACATAATGAGGGGATCGTGGTCGCGACTTGTAGCGGATCGCATTTGAAACGGGTTATGTACAGCCTTCTAAAGGCTTGAAAGCATACTCTAAGTACACGTACGTCATTCACGCAATAATGTTCACATTCATCGACTATATTGTATGGATTAGCTTCATTAAAACTGTTGCAGTAGCGGTCAAAATCTTCACGCTCACTATAACTCATGTTGGTGTAGTTAAAGTAATGTTTGGGTGGAGGTAGTCCTACGTAATTCAAAGTTTCGTTAGTGAGGAATGTGTAAGGGAAATACCCTTTTGAAACTTCAGCGGCTACGCCCATGACCTTGGGCAGCTTTACTAATTTACAAGGTGTAAACAGCAGGGTGTCTTTAAACTGTACATTAACTCTTATCTGCATCTGTATTAGTTTGTTGCCTCTTTTCAAGGGATCACCTGTAAATATCGCAGACGACTCGTGTTCAAGCAACTCCTTACAGAGGAACTGTGTGTCAAATTTCGCCCCGTTATGGGCAAGAATATACACAGTAATTTTTTTTAACTTGTCCGCTAATTTGAGAATATAGGATACAAAGAGTTTCACAGGGCTGTCGTGTGCATTCGTTTTAAAAACTTTTGTCCGTTTTCCACATTTGTGGCACTCATCACACTCGATCTCCATGCACTCATCACAGATAGTCTGACTTACGAGTAAATGTGGAATAACCTCTTTGGTTTCAGCGTTCGTGTAAGTTTCTATATCGTAGTACACGGTTATACAAGGGCTATTTTTGGGCTTAGCATCTTTCATATAACATACATGCTTCATTCCAGCCGCCTTATATTTTTCATGACATGTAGAACAGTGAATTTCATCGCATTTACGTTTGAAATTCCCCCAATTATCCTTCATGTGAAACACACCGCACTTACAAATCCTCATTTTCCTGCAAGTACCATTTGATTTACGGAGCTCAAAGCATTAATTATTGAAAAATGTACGTCTTCATACATTACATTCCCTCTTCTCTGTTTCAACTTTCACATTTGGGGCTTTTACACTGCTCACATACCATGTAGCAATCCTTACAATGTTTCACCATATCATCAGCAAACTCGAGACATCCCTTCCATACTTTCGACTTTCATCATAAGTAGTGTTGAAAACCGGTTTGTAAAAAAAATCGAAAACCGAAAGAAAAAACCGGTTTTATCGATTGATTTTTATTTGGCTCAAACTTGCGCGAACGTCAGCTACGCGCTACAGCGCACAAAAAATAACTTCGAATACATTACCTATTAAGTTAAATTGTGACAAACTGGCAACTGCTCTTCAGTATAATTTTTGCCTATCTGGCAACTCGATCTTCAGTTTGTCTCATCATGTAGGCTGTAGTGTAGAGTCAGTCGACTAAAGCCCTATTCGCAGTATAAGACCCTTAATGCCCTTTGTTTCTTAAGATGTCATTTCCAAAATAGGGATAATATCTAAATTAATTTATATTTTTTTTCTTACACGAAGAGTCAATTTTCTGTTTTCTAGGTAAAGTTTTTTTTTATTAAAAAATTTTATTTCAATGTTTTTTCCAAAATAGAGATAAATTTTATTTTTATTCTTTATCATTTTTTTACAAAAAGTTTATTTCTTTCTAAGTATAGATGTTTTATTTTAAAAAATTATTTCAAATCTAAATTGTTTGAATAATGTATTATTTTGGCTAAAATAAAATATGTCAAAGTTGTCATTTTCTTATTCATATGCATACTTATGATGCTGCACTTTTGCATTCTTTTGACCAAAAAATAGGCGATAAGCTATGCTTGTTAAGAGTTAAAGTCAGTACCTTTCAATTGTGGCTTTTAAAAATTACTATACTTGTCGGTCATAACCGGTTAAAACCGGTTTTCAAAAACAGATCGATTAAAAACCGGTTTGTGAAGTTTCGATTATTTTTCAACACTAATCATAAGTGGTGTAGAGAGCCCTTATGTTACGGATGGGGAGATACGATGTTCCTGACAATCCTAAAATAAGTAGGTCTTGAACGATCTCTCACGCTGCTTTTAAAAACATACAAAGTCCTATGACAATCACCCATTCCAAATACGACTATATGTGCATTCATCTCCTGCTCGGCCCTTCTCAGTTCTTCAGGTCCCATATTACACTCAAACTCAAGCTTACAATCTGAAGCCGGTTTACGAGCACGTTGCACAACAGTAGGCAGCCAAATTTTTTGCGTCCATGTATTTAGCACAGTGAACATATGAGCTAAGACTATTGCTCTAAAGCCACAACCACGATCGACGTTTAAATGCTTTCTGTAAATAACCGGAGAATTGAAATTAAGAGTATAAGGTGTGGCACTATGATCCGCAACCCGGAATACTCAGTCAATATCTACCATGAAGTTGTCCATATTGAAGGATGTACTACTTTGAGAGGCCTGCATTATACGGCCCAAAATATATTCTATGTCTACACCGGCCAAACGTCAGAACGGTATTACTACCCAAAAATCGTCCGCCTCATCTGACCCAAACCTGAAGAATAACCTCGTCTGGACTTCACGTTTGTCGCGGTTCTGAAGGGCAAACTCCACAATACGTTCAACTACGCGCTGCAGTCCGTTGGTATACAGGGACCTAGGGTCAACCTTGACCACGTACCGATTTCTAGTCAGGATAAGGGTGGGGGTAGCGGTGCGCACCAACTCGAATGTTATACAATCCTCCACAGTATGAGAAGCTGCTATGGACGAAGTACCCGGAACTGAACAATGGGGGCATATTTGAGCAAGGTACAGTTGTGGGGATTGTGTCGTAAGACGTAGAGGGTTGGGGCTCTATTACTGGGGGTCTAACAACCGGCGCAATCCTGGCATGCTTTATACCTGACGTGAAGAGCTCTTCATCATGCTTCCGCTTTGAACTGTCGTATGCTACAGGTGTCACTGGTGGGATTCGTCAGCGGGGAAGGGTTCTGTAGCTGCACGGTCATCGGTTTCGTCTGTGATATCGATGATGGTGGGCTGTACATCGTCGTCATTCACGGTTCTGTGGAAGAAGAAAAACAAAATATAAAAATATAAGGAACAGCACTCAAAATTTGTAATATTTTGTAAATGACCCACTTAGGGGTGTGACGTGTTAGAGATGGAATCTGTAGAAAAATTCAGGTTCACAAGCCCCCACACATGTGTTATATCTGGTCCTACAGGATGTGGAAAAACTGTATTTATGCTTAAAATCATTAAAGATCAGGGGAAGATGTTCTCAAAATTTGTGCATAAAATAATATGGTGCTATTCGACGAATCAGTCAGTGTTCAACGAGTACCAAGATGAAATTTTGTTCCACAAGGGTGTATATGACGTTAATTCGTTAAAAGGTAATGAGCATACAGTTATTGTAATTGACGATCTCATGTTGGAAATGGATAAAACGTTTGCCGATACATTTACAGTGTTCTCCCACCATCTTAACATAAGCGTATTCTTTATCAACCAGAATCTATTTTTCAAAAATAGGTACATGCGCGATGTGTCGCTAAATACACAATATCTAGTCTTATTCGCACAACGTAGAGATGTGGCACAAATTGGAGTATCAGCCAATCGAATTTTCCCGAATCAGCTTCAGGAGTTTTTGGAGGTTTATAAAGAAGCCACAAGTCAGCGTTTTGGATATTTGCTTTGTGACCTTCACCCTCGAAACACGTTTAGGGTGCTTCTAAGAACGAATATATTCCCAAACGAACCTGAAACGGTGTATATTGCAGAATGACAAATAGGCTGAAGAAATATCGTGAATTAATAAAAATGTATCAACGATTGCTCTGGGCACTGCAACAGATGTTTGTTAAAAATATCGACTCCGACTTTTTAAAATGCATCTGTGAAATCTGTCTTAATGTTATAAAATGTAATGTGCGAATGAAACCCCCTCAGAATTCTCGCTTACGTCGTTACAAAAACATAATACGAGCGCTCGCTCATAAAAGTCAAACTGTGGGGAAGAAAAAGCGAATTATTGTAGAAAGAGGAGGATCATTCCTACCCATCTTATTTTCAGTTTTGGGTCCTTTACTCACCAGATTAAAATAATGAAGAAGGTGGTAGTGATTCCGCACGAGGTGTATACTTCACTGCAAAGTTCAAAGATTCCAGACATGGCTCTAGAACCCCGTAAAAGTAGGCTTAAAAGATGGAAAACGAGTTGTTAGCCCTATTAAACAGTGAAAAGTCACCTGATGAGAAAAGGATCTTGTACCAAGAGGTTTTGCAGAAATTTCTTCATGAATACGAAGATTATAATAATCCGACAGAGCTCCACGTGGTTATTAGGCACAGCGCGAGCAGCGCTGAGGATGGCGACATAGGACCTGTGCCCGACGTTAGAGATGACCAACCAAAGAACAACGGAACACAGCACATCGAATATGTGTTAAAAAACAGTCTCCCACATACATTGAGGACTAAAGGCTTAAGTCTTTATAATCTATTGAGTGAGTACCCCATCATACAGTGGACCGATACAGGCGAGGTCATTGTTGAAGGAAGAAGGGTACAAGGATCCAACATCGTTGACATTGTTCATGATCTATCTGGTGAGAAAGTGGGACAGGCCCTCACCAACAGGACGGAAGCATATAAAAGCAAGACTACAACAAATAAATGACCCCAAAACATTGATAGGTAATCTGAATAGGTTAAAAGACTTGGACCAAGTCGCGTATGAGTCACAACTGAGTACGCCATCGCCCCCAGCAGTAGCGTCTCTGAAGAAGAGAAAGAAGAGAAAAACGGCGAACCTTATCCACGTGTCTCTAAAATACGCAAATGGCTAACATATTAAGTAAATGCTATTATGACATTTATAACCCCGCCTCCTATGGCGGCGTTAATAGACTGTACAGAGGTGTTGAGAGGTTTTTGAGGGAGCAGGGTGCTTATACACTTCATAAGCCAGTGAGAAAAAGGTTTAGAACGGCCAAGACAACAGCTGCATCGATTGACTCTATTTGGCAAGCGGATTGAACAGACATGCAAAGATATTGAGTGTATAATGACGGATACCGCTACACCCTCTTCATAATATGTGTTCTCTAGATATCTGTGGCTAATTTCACTGAAAAATAAATCGCCTGAAACAGTTGCTAAAGCGACCAAAACGTTGATGTTAAAAGAAGAAAGGGTTCTGGCTATTTTTGTACGGATGTGGGGAAGGAATTTATAGGTCGCGCTTTTCAGAACATGCTGACAGAGTTTAATATCAGTTACTACACTAGCAGTTCTATACATAAGGCCTCTTTAGCTGAAAGAGTTTAACGTACCATAAAGGAACGCATGCATCGCTATTTTACACATAAAAATACATACAGATATATGAACGTTCTCTGGTCATTGGCATCATCATACAACCGTTCACACCACAGTATGATTGGCACAACACCTAACGAAGTTTTAGAAAGAGGTACGCTGCCAGAGGTGAGAAGAGATGGAGCACTGCCACCACACTCTACGCACTTCAAAATCAATGATTATGTACGGCTATCACGTTCGGGAAATAAATTCGCGAAGGGATTTGAGCAAGGATGGACACGTGAGATTTTTAAAGTTCGTGCTATGAGACCTAAAGGTGAGATAATGATGTATTACGTTGAAGAGTTGAATGGGGAAGAGGTCACTTGAGGCTTTTACCGCGAGGAGTTGCAGAAAGTGACATTTAATTTAGGAAAAAATGTGTCTAAAATTGAAAAAATTTTAGGCAGCAAAGGTTCAGGAAAGAGAAAAATGTACTGGTGAAATGGCTGGATTACCCAGAAAGCTTCAACACCTATATAAAAGCTGCTGCAATAATTCGTATGAGGTGGTTCGTGATTCGTATGAGGTGGGTTTATGTGAACTCCAGTTAGTCTCCAAATTTTTAACTCTTGAAAATGAGCAAATCATATTTCTGATCCTTAGAAGAATCGATGAGTGGGAAAAATTAGGCATAACCTTAGACAATACTATGCGATCAGTCCTGTTCGGTGAGGAACAGTACTATAGCACAAATGTTTCGCTAGGAATCGGGCATTATGATACAACCATGGACATTGTGACGGGGTTAAAGAAGAGTCTTGAAAAGTTGTACCTGACAAACGATTTACTTTTTGAAGTCGTAAACATAGACACGCCTGCATGCACATTGAAGTTAAAATCAACGCTTAGTAGAAATATTAAAGATAAAGAGCTGTTCATAATTGTGGCTGAGGGCCGATATAGCGCAGCTCTCCAAAGAGATACCTTTCACGAGGCACAGCATGACTTGTCCAGCTTAATGTATCAATTGAAGATGGAGAAATTGAGTGAAAGATCTCCTTCCCCAGACATATGCTATATTTACAGCAATATCGTAGAGCACCAATTTGTTGGGGACACCCAGGCGCGCCTGCTGCGCATTGCACACATCCCCAACCATAGAGGGAAAAGTTTGAGCATTACATATGACAAGCCCCATTATGTGAATGTTGCAACTAATCTATTAACCAATATCTCGATATATATAAGAACGACTAAGGGAAGAAATTTCCCATTCGGTGATGAGAGCTTAACAGTGAAACTACACTTTCGTCGTTTATAATGACCGGAGGCCATTCACAGTCTATCGAGGAGTGAGATACCAGCGTGGGAGTGGGCTTGGATCCATTTTTTCATCCATATTACGCACCGCTGTCCCACTGTTGAAGAGGGGTGCTAGATACCTAGGGTGTTACAAACAGGTTTTAACGCGGCACAAGACATAATGGGTGGAACTAAACCTAAAGAAGCTCTAAAAAAACATTTAAAACGTACACGGGATGAGATCATCAAAAATGTAAAGAGAAAAATGCGTGGTGGCGAAAAGAAGAGAGCTGCCAGGAAGGAGTTATCATCACGTGGCGCTAAACGTAAAAGGAAATAAAAAAAGAAGTGCTCTAAGCGTATGAAGACTATGGCTGATCAATTTTTTAACTGATATAAGCTGAGGACATACTCTCACGAATCATAGGCTCATTACTAGTTGTTGAGAGAGGTGGTACTATTTCTGACTCGTAATGGCGCGTTTCATCCATCCGTGTAGTTCACAATGCTATAACTCGGAACTGTCCCTCTTTGATATGCCCCTCACTCAGGTCTCTATTGAGCATAGTGACTTTTTACAATTACACAATTAGTTCGCCGAGTGCCCCTATAGAATTCGTGATACCTAGCTCAGGCCTTTACTTTTTTGACCCGAGCTACATGCACATGTACGCTAAACTACGTATAGCCCATTCAGATGGAACGGACTGCGATGATAGTTACTCAGTGTAACCTGAAACCAACTTTTTACACTCTATATTCAGCCAGTGTGAGGTGTATTTAAATCAGGTTAACATCTCGGCAGGAACGGGGTATTATCACCTACGAGCCTATCTGGGAAATGTCATCAACTTTTCAAAAGAAGCGAAGGACACCTTTTTAACCGCCGAGGGATGTTACCAGACTAAAGATGAAAGTAGCATAAAGGATAAATTTAAAAATTCTAAAAAAAGATATACGAGTGTTTTGGACGTCTTCATACAGATTTCACATTCCAGAAGAAACTGCTTATGAACGGGGTGGATATACAGGGTGTCCCAGAATTAACTAGCTATTTCAATGAAATCAGACAAATTTTTTAAAAACACACTTTTATTTATGTTTATCATGTTTAATATGTGTTAAAAATGTATAAATTTCTAAATTTTTTTCATAATTTTATTTACATAATTTTTTCATTATCTGGTCCAATGAAAGACCGTCTGAAGTCATAGAATGGCAAAGAGACTCTCCAAAAGTTAACGTGTGGCTTGGAATGACCAAATCCAAAATTTATGGCCCATTCTTCTTTGCGGCAGCAACTGTAACAGGTACCGTCTACCTTGATATGCTTCAGCAGTTTCTCGAACCACAGCTTCTTGATGATGGCATTCTTGATAATGTTGTGTTTCAACAAGAAGCATTGATCTTTTTGCGATAAACCTTTGTTTTTATGAAACCCCATGCAAAGAAATCCAGGGGTGTCAAATCCGGAGAACGCGAAGGCCAAGGTCGAGGTCCTCCACGTCCAATCCACCGATTCGGAAGGCGTCTGTTGAGGTATTCTCGAACAATTAGAGCATAATGACATGGTGCTCCATCTTGTTGAAACACAACATTATCAAGAATGCCATCATCAAGAAGCTGTGGTTCGAGAAACTGCTGAAGCATATCAAGGTAGACGGTACCTGTTACAGTTGCTTCCGCAAAGAAGAATGGGCCATAAATTTTGGATTTGGTCATTCCAAGCCACACGTTAACTTTTGGAGAGTCTCTTTGCCATTCTATGACTTCAGACGGTCTTTCATTGGACCAGATAATGAAAAAATTATGAAAATAAAATTATGAAAAAATTTAGAAATTTATACATTTTTAACACATATTAAACATGATAAACATGAATAAAAGTGTGTTTTTAAAAAAATTGTCCGATTTCATTGAAATAGATAGTTAATTCTGGGACACCCTGTATAATTGAAGCTTACCCGCACGAGTCCTGAGATCTGCATAAATATGGGGTCTGATCATTTGTGATTCACATAATGGAGGCGTATTTACGTATCCGCCGAGTGAAATTAAGTTCGCCAAAACAAATAGAGATTGAGAAAGACTTAACACACGCCACAGTAAAATACCCAATTAACAGGGTACAGATCAAACTATACACGGTGCCCGCCGGCTTGACCTCGAAGCAACTAGAAAACGTGTACCTTGGAGGTCTACCTAAAAAGATATTAATTGGAATGCAGGACCACGCCTCGACGAATAGAAAATATAAAAAGAGTGCCTTTAGATTTGAGAATTTCGGCCTTAAAAATATTACTCTATACGTAAATGGTGTTGCATTGGGAGGGACTATGACTGTTGGTTACTCATCAGACGCTGTGTCCCCGCTCTGCGCGAGAGCTTATAGTAATCTGGCTCATAATACAGGAGCATGTGACGAGCTTGGATTTGGTGTAACGCACAAAGGGTATGTCCAAGAATTTAACATTTATTCATTTGGTATTACGCGTGACTTGTCTGCTGGCGTAAATACGCACTTAAGTCCACAGCAAAGTGGGAACATCTCAGTCAGATTGGAATTTGCCAAGCCTATAGACGCGCCTATTAGCGTACTCTTGTACCTCGAATCACAGGCACTAATAGAAACTGATCGTTTCAGGAACGTGGTCACAGACTTTTAAAATGAACGCGAATACACTCCAGAGAGTAATGAAAAGTGACCGATTCAGACGCTCCAAATTTATCGGCGTGTTTGGGAAGAATGAAATATTGAAATTGCCAACTACGAGAAACTGGTACAGGATTATCGTTAACACCGACATTGTGGGGGTTGAGGAGATTCATTGTTTTGCAATCTATTTTAAAAATATGGAAAGAATGTACTATTTTGACTCACTCGGCACTCAGCCCTGGAATGATCCGGTTATAGTAAATTTAATCGAGCAGATACATGTACCTGAGATTGTATGGCATCCGTATCGCTTTCAAGGATATTATAGCAATACGTGCGGCATGTACGCCCTCTCATTTCTCATGCACATGTCGCGGGGAAATGGTTTTATAAATTTTTTAAAATTATTCGATTTGTGCAACACTGAAATGAATGATAAACAGGTATGCAGACAGATAAAAAAAGGTTCCCAAATGTTTGCACCCGCTGTATTGTGTAAAGGTGTATATCTATATTGTGTAAAGGCCTATTTGTACCCGTTAAGACTTATTTAATGGACACTAGTTCCGCTTTGTACACGTTTTCTACTATTTAATAAATTAAATGAAAATACAATGTGTTTTGTTCTTAATCCCAAATAAAATACTTACATTAGTTCCTCGGTAACCTGACATTCGTTGGACCAGATGTGAGCCAATACCTCGACCTCTGTGTTCAGATCGCTGGTTTGGTTGTGGGGTAAAGCATCCATATCACTTATTCCCCTTTCATCAAAACGAAAAGTAGCTATAACACGCTCAAGTTCCACATAAGTTCCTATAAAGTTAAGTAAAAATAAATTAGTTTAATCAAAGTGCTACAATAAGAGAAAATGCCACAAATTTTAAAAATTATAATAAAAAAGCAGATATACTGACAGTTTTCAAAACTAAGAGTGTTAAGACATCGTCTGCCGACGCAGGGTCTCGAACCCGGGCCCACAGACAATTCTTAAAAGTTTTTAATATTTCTAAAATCCATATATATATATATATATATATACCGAAATAATCATGAAGGAAACAGAATAATTAATAGCAAGTGCACTAATTTACAGCTCAAAAAGAAGATTAGCTGGGTGTCTAAGACATCTCAGAGAATAATTAAAAGCGCGTACGCTAATTTACAGATCAAAAGTAAGATAAGTCGGGTGTGCTATGCTCCGTCTGCCTGCAACGGGTCTCGAACCCGCAGATAATTCTTAATAGTTTTTAATATTTCTAAAATCCTACCTGTACAACTTTCTGTAAATTTTTAAATGGTCAAGAAATGTGCAAATAAAGCACCATATATATAAATATATATACACGGTGTCCAAAAAAAAAACTAAACACGCAAATTAATAACATGTATGCGTTCTCATAAGTTTTAATATAATAATTAAGATTTCTTATTCCAATAAATTTAATGAAAATTTATATTATTATTTGAAAAATTGTTCAATATGGGAACCATTTTGTTCAATACACTTAACCAAACGCGATCGCCACTCGTCCACGCACTTGTCTACATAATTTTGTGAAACTCTTTCCCAACCATCTATGAGTCTCCGTCTTAAATCATTTAAATCTTCACTATTCTGCCCAGGTATGTAAACCTTAGAAGATAGAGCTTCCCATATGCCATAATCCATTGGTGTAAGGTCAGGGCT
>JAJOZX010000637.1:155000-375000 GCA_023014485.1 Bathynomus jamesi | reverse complement strand
TATTGCCAATTTTATACATTCCCGCAACGTTATTGAAATTGTTTTTAAAGTGAATAAATGCACATTCTAGAATATTTCTTTATATTATATCTCTGTTTTTAACAAGCGCTTTAGAACATCCCACTTGATGCTATGATTACATCTATACATATGGTTAAACAAAGCATTGGAATTATTAGCTGTTCTACACGCATATTTATGCTGTTTTACCCTAATATCTAACGTTTTATTCGTTTGGCCTATATATGATATATTGAGTTACATTGTGTACATCCAATCGAATACACACAACCAACATTTTACGGGCTATTCTATATTAGGCATGATTTAACAGTATTATTATACTTAAAGACTAAATTGATACCAATTGCTTTAAGTAAAGTCGGGAGATATTGAAAATTAACATGGTAAGGTAGGCTAAGGATATTTTTACGCTCAAATTCCTTTACAGTTACATTATTATAATACCTATTCTTGGCTTTCCTAAGGCAGTTATCTAAAAATGAAATAGGATAACATAATTTAGTACCAATATTCATGATATTGCATAATTCGGAATCTAAAAATTCAGGACTGACAACTCTCAATGCTCAAAGAAACATAGCAGAGAAAATAGAGGATTTAATCGAGGGATGATGGTCAGAATAAAAATGCACATAAGAGTTATTATTAGTAGGCTTGCGATAGACTTCAAATTTGAACTGATTAGAGCATCTCCAATTCTTTAGATCCAGAAAAGATAGGCTTCCATCATTTTCTTTTTCAACTGTGAACTTAATAGATGGGACTAAATTGGGTGCTCTTCCAATATGTGCTCTACCGTGAAACTGTGATCTACCATATTCCAATACGTGCTCTACCGTGAAACTAGCCTTATAAGGCTAACTAACGAAAATATCATGATTTAACCTAACCAATCGTTAGGTCAACTATACGCCCTTGACGATCGGTTAGGTTAAGTCGTGATATTTTCGTTAGTTAGCCTTATAAGGCTAACTAACGTACCTGCTGCTAATCCGAATAATCTAAGGTAGATCACGTATTGGAATGTAAATTTTCGCGGTAGAGCACATATTGGAAGAGCACCCTAAATTGTTGAGCCTACCAAGAAATAAGTCAACATCCAAATTATTAGACCAAAGGCATAAAATATCATCTATATACCTGTACCAAACCAGGTTAAAATTAACAATCGAAGGCAACATTCTACTTTCAAAAAATTCCATAAATAAATTAGCTAGTACAGTCGAAAGGGGATTTCCTATCGCCAATCCAAACGACATAGCATAAAACTTATTTTCAAACTGAAACTTACAATCTTTGACACAAAGCTTAATTAACTCAATAAGAGTGTTGTGTTGAACAGAGAAAGAATATTCAGGGATCTTATCTTTTAAAAAATCAAGTAGGTCATCAACAGGGACTTTTGTGAATAACGAGCCTACATCAAAGCTTACCAATTTGAAATTAGGGTCATTAGGAAACTTCAGTTTGTCAATAAGATCCACGCTCTTTACAATATGTGACTTAGAAATAGAACCAACTAACGGCGTTAATAAACTAACTAACCATTTAGATACCTTATAGGTTACGGAGCCTACTGAGCTAACAATAGGCCTCATGAGATTATTAACTTTACTTAAAGCAATTGGTATCATTGTAGTCTTTAAGTATAATAATACTGTTAAATTATGCCTAATAAAGAATAGCCCGGAAAATGTTGTTGGTTGTATGTATTCGATTGGATGTACACAATGTAACTCAATATATCATATATAGGCCAAACAGGTAAAACGTTAGATATTAGGGTAAAACAGCATAAATATACGTGTAGAACAGCTAATAATTCCAATGCTTTGTTTAACCATATGCATAGATGTAATCATAGAATCAAGTGGGATAGTTCTAAAGCGCTTGTTAAAAACAGAGATATAATACAAAGAAATATTCTAGAATGTGCATTTATTCATTTTAAAAACAATTTCAATAACAGTGCGGGAATGTATAAAATTGACAATATCCTGTTAAAATAACTTTTGCCTC
Source organism: Bathynomus jamesi (assembly GCA_023014485.1). NCBI lineage: Eukaryota > Metazoa > Arthropoda > Malacostraca > Isopoda > Cirolanidae > Bathynomus > Bathynomus jamesi. The sequence continues at coordinate 372,957 of JAJOZX010000637.1, read as the reverse complement.
TCATTAACACTTGTTAAGTATGTGCTAATTGCTTTGGTTTCGGCTACGTTGTATATATTTATGGGCATCTTGCCTTTTCTCTTCATTCCCTGACGAGGTGTAGCTCTGAATACAAGAAAGGCCTTGGAATCGTTTTCCTTTTTCCTTGTGGGTTTCCAGCATTCATTCACTTCACGTGTTTAATTGTGAAATTCATCCCATATATACAGGGTGTCCCAGAATTAACTATCTATTTCAATGAAATCGGACAAATTTAATAAAAACTGACATAATTTTGTGTTTATTACTAAATTATGATACAAAAACAAATAGATTTATAAATCATAAGTCAAAACTTTATTGAGAAGTTTCAACATGTGCACCGTCTGTATCTCTGCAAATTTCAAATCTATCCTCAGCGCTGCGAAACACATTTTGAAGCATTTCAGGTGTTATCTCCCGCACTGCCAACTGGATGCGTTCTTTAAGTTCAGCTAAACTATTGATCTTTTGGCGATAAACCTTTGTTTTTATGAAACCCCATGCAAAGAAATCCAGGGGGGGCAAATCCGGAGAACGCGGAGGCCAAGGTCGAGGTCCTCCACGTCCAATCCACCGATTCGGAAGGCGTCTGTTGAGGTATTCTCGAACAATTAGAGCATAATGACATGGTGCTCCATCTTGTTGAAACACAACATTATCAAGAATGCCATCATCAAGAAGCTGTGGTTCGAGAAGCTGCTGAAGCATATCAAGGTAGACGGTACCTGTTACAGTTGCTTCCGCAAAGAAGAATGGGCCATAAATTTTGGATTTGGTCATTCCAAGCCACCGTTAACTTTTGGAGAGTCTCTTTGCCATTCTATGACTTCAGACGGTCTTTCATTGGACCAGATACGACAGTTGTGTCGATTGACTTTACCACACGTGTGGAAAGTCGCCTCATCACTGAATAAGATGTTATCCAATAAACTTTCATTTTCGATTTGATCCACAATTTCTGCACACCTTGCTGCTCGATTTGGATAATCCTCTTCATTTAGGGCATGCAGTACTTGAATGTGATAAGCCTTTTTCATCAGTGTCGAACGCAAGATGCTATGAACTGTTGTCTTGGATATGTTGAGTCTTCGACCGGCCTCCCTAACCGAAGTTGTTGGTTCATCCTCAAACAATTGTCGTACCTGTTCGGTACTGTTACGTGCTGTCCTTGGGCGTCCTCTTCCCACCTCGTCGTGTACGGATCCAGTTCTTTTAAGTTTGTTCACAAGTTCACGAATCGCTTTGTCTGTAGGACCGGTTCTGTGGAATCTTGTAAATTTTTCTCTGATTTCATTACATTGCATTGCATTCCTTTGATACGGGATGTTACAACAAAGATGCGTTCTTGTGTATTCATTATTAATAGGGTTCTGAAAGAGAATGAAAATAAAACTATGAAAAACTATGAAAAAATTATGAAAATAAAATTATGAAAAAAATTTAGAAATTTATACATTTTTAACATATTAAACATGATAAACATAAATAAAAGTGTGTTTTTAAAAAATTTGTCCGATTTCATTGAAATAGATAGTTAATTCTGGGACACCCTGTATATATATATATATATATTTTCTATAAATATTTATGATCTTCTATTGTTCAGCTGTCTACTTCGTTTAATTAGGAAATGTTCAGGTTGGAATTTGATTATACTGTCTTTGTACATATATAGGATCACCTTTGCTTTCGATACAATAAATAAATTTAAAAAATAAGAGAGATGTGTGATGTAGCGGATCATTAAACAGCAAAGCTTATTTCGACATCATAAACTCCTGCGAAAGACAACTTTCAGAACGTTGTTTATCATAATTGTGTATATATATATATATATATATATATATATATATATATATATATATATATATATCGGGAGGGAGAGAGGGAGAGTTGCAAGGGGGGGTTACAAGGGAAAGTAGTACTTCAAATGGCCTTGCGGCCCATACCGAGGAGGTACCAATGGCAACGGGTGCCAGGGAAAAATTCCTACACCCTCAAATAGTGTGCAAGATTCGGTCTAAACTTTTCTTGAACAGATCCACAGAAGGACTGTTCACAACTTGTGAAGGTAGCCTGTTCCACGTGTCACAGATCTTATACGTAAAGTAATTCCCACACACACTAGTCCTAAACTGTTTCAAATCCAACTTCCAACCATTGTTTCGAGTTGGGTTATCATTCAAACTAAACATGCTTCTAAAATCGACGTTGTTGAACCCGCGTAAGAACTTGAAGACCTCGATGAGTTGACCGCGCAGCCTCCGAGTTTCCAGCGAAAACAAGTTCAGGGCGCGTAAGCGTCGATTCTAGCCCATAAACCTAACGGAAGGGATTAACTATGTGGCCCTCGCCTGCACTCGTTCCAGCCTCTCATCTTTCCTGAGGGTGGGCGATCAGAACTGCACAGCATACTCCAGGTGCGGCCGAACCAGGGAATTCTACAGAGAGAACAAAATCTCCTTGTTCCGAAACTTAAATTGCCTCCTGATATAACCCAACAGCTTCTGGGCTTTCTTTTCCACCTGTACGCACTGTTTGATAAACTTAAGGTCGCTGCTAATTAGCACACCCAAGTCCTTTTCCAAATGAATGGCCTCGATATTACTCCCCAATATGGAGTAGTCCGACTTGGGATTGGCGTAGCGAATGTGCATGACCTTGCATTTACCCGTTAAACGGCATTCGCCATTTTTAGGACCACTCTCCTATCATACCTAGGTCCGCACGCAGTTGCTCGATCGCTTCGGGCGTCCCAACATTGGCCCCAAGCTTGGTGCCATCAGCGAATTTGGCGATCCGACTGACGATGCCACCGTCGATATCATTTATGTAAATGATAAACAACAGTGGCCCCAAAACGGAACCCTGAGGAACCCCGCTAGTGATCGAAGCCCAACCCGAACTAACCCTTTTAATTACAACCCTCTGCCGCCTATTCTTCAGCCAGTTTTCAATCCACCTACCTACTTCCATCCCGATACCAGGCACGCGCACTTTGGCCATTAGCCGGCGGTGAGGTACGTTATCAAAGGCTTTCTGAAAGTCGAGATAAAGTATATCAATCGCCCTACTCTTATCATACTCACTCAACATGACGTGGAAAAACTCGAGCAAGTTGGTGAGACACGACCTATGCCGTCTATACCCATGTTGGGAGCCCCCAAGGAACTTGTAGGAATCTAAATGGTCAACGATCCTATCCGTTATTATCCCCTCTAATAATTTACCTACAACCGAAGTGAGACTAATGGGACGATAGTTCCCTGGACTTTCGTGATCCCCTTTCTTAAAGATAGGGGTCACGTTGGCTTCCCTCCAGTCACGAGGCACCTGGCCCGTCTCCAACGATTTGTTGAAGATTGTAGCCAGGTGGGGAGCCACCTGGTCGCGCACCTCCCGCAACACTGGGGAGAAACTGGTCTGGCCCAGGAGCCTTAAACGCGCTGAGTTGGTCTATTCTGTCGGCAACGACTGTCGCGGTACACCGAACACTATCCAGGCCAGCACCTTCGTGCCTGACGCCTGGCTCGGGGATGACGCGGGTGTCCTCCCTGGCGAACACTCCCGCAAAGTACTCATTCAGCACATTAGCGATGTCCGCGTCGGAGGTCCGCAGAACGCCGCTGTGGTCCTTTCTACTATTAACATAACTGAAAAACTCCTTAGGGTTCCCCTTGCAGAGCTTGCCACCCGTAGTTCTTCGTTACGTTTCGCTAGCCTAATCTTCGCCGTCACTTCCCTACACAGGCGGACATACGTCTCAGTGTTCTCATGGGAACGATTGGCCTTCGCCCTCCTATACGCGGCTTTCCTATTTCGGATAGCCGAAGCGATGTCACGACTGAACCACTTATGCTGCGTTGAAGCAGGGGTAACCGGTTTTGAGGGTATGGCAGCAGACTGCAGCACCATAAACTCGTCCCGGAATGCACTTCATACTTCCTCAACATCGCCGCCGACCTCTAACCCCATCTCACCTACGCTATCCCGGAGGCTAACAAAGTCCGCCCGCCGTAGATCAAGTTATACTGCCTCTCACGTTACTACGCTTCACCCGAGGGACGCAGACCCGGAACCTAATCAGACCGTGATCATTCCTGCCCAATGATTCGTCAACGGTGAGGCCAGTGACGAGGTTGTCTTCGGTCGTGAATACTAAGTCTAGAACGCTTTCGCCTCATGTAGGCTCATTAACCCACTGAGTGAGGAAGTTCCCATCAGCAAAGTCAACTAGTCTCCTCCCTTCAGCATCAGCAGTCCTGTTTTCCCACTTTATGCCGCGACAGTTGAAGTCTCCTAAAACTACACACACACCCTATCCCCTAGCAGGCTACGGAGTTCGGTGTACAGGGCTGTATCCTCCTCGAGGAGGAGATGCGGAGGTCTGTACACCAAGATTAACCTATAGCTCGTCCCTCCCACGTTCAGATCGACGCCAAGCAGCTCCCGTTCCGATCGGAACTGGCAGTCAACTGGACTCAACGTGTCCCTCACGTATATTAGTACCCCTCCCCCCTCCCCACGGGTGCGGTCTTTGCGAAACATCTATACCCGGGAATTTCGAACTCCCCAACGTAGTCCCTACGATCAGTATGAATCCAGGTCTCGATGATAGAAACGATATCCTGGTATTCTGATGCTAAGAGCTGTCGTAGCTCGCAAAACTTATTCCTAATCGACCTAGCATTAAAAAGCATTGCACGGAGGGAGGCTTCCCTATTCTGACCGCCCCCTAGCACGACCCGTTTCCCGAACAGCCAGGGCTGTCGGGAGTTGAAGAGCCCCTCACCCTGTCTGTCTTCAGGTTTAGATCATCCGCAAGAGACATGATCTCGGTGATGATCCCTTCTGTATGACCTTCCCTACCGCCTTTGAGGAACAGGTCGTTGCCACCAGCGTGGACAAAGATCGCAGTCCTCCGACTAGCCACGAGCAGCTTCTCTAGCTCCTTCCTTAAGTGCGCCGTTCCCTGCCCAGGTAAGCACCTTACCTTCCTCCTCTCCCGGTTTGCAAAAGCAAAGTACTTCTCCTGGCCCCTGATATGCGAGTCCTCAATCAAAACGGTGTCTTCCTCCTTCGAGCACAGGAGACTAAAGTGGTTGGAGGTCCTGACAGGGGCAACCGGGGTCTCAGGCTTCGGCTTCGCAGCCTTCTTGCCCGAGACCTTTCGATACCCGTTGCCACCCATAGACTCAGCGCACTTACACCACCCGACCCACCCCGACCGGCAGCTACATCCTTCGGTTTATTTGGGTCATCAGTAGGCCCCTTCCTACCCTTTTTCTTATCGGCCCCTTCCCACCCTTCTCTATCGGCCCCTTCTTTGCGCCCTCCCTGCCCTCCACCTTGCGCCGCGGTTCCGTGCATTCCACGTGGGTCGCTGGCGATTCCTAACACTGATTTTGTACCATACCCTGGCCCCCGGTTGCACCTCTACCCTTTCTCCGCGGTCCCGAGCTCCGTCCAGTCCATCGCTGGACCGCCTTTCTAGGGTAGCTATCCTATCAATGAGCTCCAGGGTGGAGGGCGCAGCCGCGTCAGTGACCGCCGCACCTCCAACAGGCGATCTGGACGACTCGAGCCGCCGGACCCTCTCCTCTAGCTTCTCGTAAAACTGCATGAGTTCGCAAAAACGGCACATGCTGGAGTGGTTGATCTTCTCGAAGCAGGCTTCTTTGAAGTTCGTCACCCACTGGTTTACTCCACACCTCGCACATTCAGCCTTCAGTTTCTGCGGTCCAGTCATTGTAACTTTTTTTTTTTCGAACTCTGAATACACTGAATAAGATAAAGCGTTCTAGCAATCAAAACTATCAAAAACGTTCTGACCAGTATATAAAAAAGGAGGGGGGAGGTGAATTCTTCCCGCGCGTAGACGCATCCGCCTATTTGCAAGTTACGTTCATCCCATCCAGAAGACTACACCTCTCGCTGCTGCCGCACCGACAAAGGCTCTCCCCAGGACTGGACAGTCCCAAACGTGTCGCAGCTACCAACTGACAAACACTCGCGACGCAGGCGTCACGGATTTTCCACCAGGAGCGACAGCGAGATGTAGCCCCTTACTAAGTCTTACTAGTCACTCACAAGCCGCCAGACTCTTAGAATCCAGTGGTCAAGGGATATCCCATCAGAAGCAGAGGCTACGCCCGAGAGTTTACGCTGGCCTGGCAGCCAGCTGGGCAGTAAAGCTCTCTCACCTAAGAGCAGTACAGCCAAGCACCATCAATTGGTCACCAAAGAACGGTCGCCGGGGGCTGGTCAGGCCATTACGCGTTAGGAATGGGCTTAACAGAGCACCAGCCACACTCCATTCATCGCGCCCCTACGCCTGGGACCCCTCCATCCCAGTCTCTCACGACCTACGAGCGTTAAATGGTGTTATTTATAGAGATTCCAAAGCCTCTCTTCCCACGCATGAGGTAGCAGTAGGGTCCTAACAGTAAAAGAAGAGAAAAAGACTTAATATTAAAAGAATTTTTTTTTTGCATTCAGAGGAGAGCATCCTTAACTTAAGCTAAAAGGACAGAGTAGGGATGGGATGGAGTCCTAGAGAGAGCGAGAGAGAGAGAGAGGGAGAGAGAGAGTTACAAGGAGTTACAAGGAAAAGAAGTACCTCAAAAGGCCTTGCGGCCCATACCGAGGAGGTACTAATGGCAACGGGTGCCAGGGAAAATTTTCTACACCTTCAAATAGTGTGCAAGATTTGGTCTAACCTTTCCTTGAAATGATCCACAGAGGAACTGTTCACAACTTCTGAAGGTAACTTGTTCTACGTGTCACAGATCTTATAAGTAAAGTAATTCCCACACACACTAGTCCTAAACCATTTCAAATCCAACTTCCAACCATTGTTGCGAGTTGGGTTATCATTTAAACTAAACATGATTCTAAAATCGACATTGTTGAACCCGCGTAAGAGCTTGAAAACTTCGATGAGTTGACCACGCAGCCTCCGAGAGAGAGAGGGAGAGGGAGGGAGAGAGAGAGAAGGGGATAGGGAGAGAGAGAGCGAGAGGGAGAGAGAGATAAAGAGAGCGAGAGGGAGAGAGAGAGAGAGAGAGAGAGAGAGAGAGAGAGAGAGCGAGAGGGAGAGATTTACAAGGAGTTACAAGTAAAAGTAGTACCTCAAAAGGCCTTGCGGCCCATACCGAGGAAGTACCAATGGCAACGGGTGCCAAAGAAAAATTCCTGCACCCTCAAATAGTGTGCAAGATTCGGCCTAACCTTTTCTTGAACAGATCTACAGGACTGTTCACAACTTCTGAAGGTAGCCTGTTCCACGTGTTACAGATCTTATACGTAAAGTAATTCCCACACTCACTAGTCCTAAACCGTTTCAAATTGAACTTCCAACCATTGTTGCGAGTTGGGTTATCATTTAAACTAAACATGCTTCTAAAATCGACATTGTTGAACCCGCGTAAGAACTTGAAAATCTCGATGAGTTGACTGCGCAGCCTCCGAGTTTCCAGCGAAAACAAATTCAGGGCGCGTAAGCGTCGATTGTAGCCCATATGCCTAACGGAAGGGATTAAATTTGTGGCCCTCGCCTGCACTCGCTCCAACCTCTCAATATCTTTCCTGAGGGTGAGCGATCAGAACTGCACAGCATACTCCAGGTGCGGCGGAACCAGAGAATTGTACAGAAAGAGCACAATCTCCTTGCTCCGAAATCGAAATTCCCTCCTGATATAACCCAACAGCTTCTGGCCTTTCTTTTCCACTTGTACGCACTGTTTGGTAAACTTAAGGTCGCTGCTAATTAGCACACCCAAATCCTTTTCCACATCAATGGCCTCGATATTACTCCCCAACATGGAGTAATCCGACTTGGGATTGGCGTAGCCAATGTGCATGACCTTGCATTTACCCAAGTTAAACGGCATTTGCCATTTTTCGGACCACTCTCCTATCCTACCTAAGTCCGCACGCAGTTGCTCGATCGCTTCGGGCGTCCCAACATTGGCCCCAAGCTTGGTTTCATCAACGAATTTGCCGATCCGACTGACGATGCCACCGTCGATATCATTTATGTAAATGATAAACAACAGTGGCCCAAAAACGGAACCCTGAGGAACCCCGCTAGTGACCGAGGCCCAACCCGAACTAACCCCCTTTAATTACAACCCTCTGCCGCTTATTCTTCAGCCAGTTTTCAATCCGCCTACCTACTTCCCCCCGCCCCGATACCCAGCACGCGCACTTTGGCCATTAGCCGGCGGTGAGGTACGTTATCAAAGGCTTTCTCAAAGTCGAGATAAGGTATATCAATCGCCCTACTCTTAATACTCACTCAACATGACATGGAAAAACGAGCAAGTTGGTGAGACACGACCTATGCCGTCTAAACCCATGTTGGGAGTCCCCTAGGAGCTTGTAGGAATCCAAATGGTGAACGATCCTATCCGTTATTATCCCCTCTAATAATTTACCTGCAACTGAAGTGAGACTAATGGGACGACAGTTCCCTGGACTTTTGTGATCCCCTTTCTTAAAGATAGGGTCACGTTGGCTTCCCTCCAGTCACCAGGCACCTGGCCCGTTTCCAACGATTTGTTGAAGACTGTAGCCAGGTGAGGAGCCACCTGGTCGCGCACGTTCCGCAACACTCTGGGGAGGAACTGGTCTGGCCCAGGAGCCTTAAACGCGCTCAGTTTGTCTATTCTGTCGGCAACGACTGTCGCGGTACACCGACCACTATCCAGGCCAGCACCTTCGTGCCTGACGCCTGGCTCGGGGATGACGCGGGTGTCCTCCCTGGTGAACACTCCCGCAAAGTACGCATTCAGCACATTAGCGATGTCCGCGTCGGAGGTCCGCAGAACGCCGCTGGCGTCCTTTAACGGACCTATCATGCTTCTAATGAGCTTTCCACTATTAACATAACTGAAGAATTCCTTTGAGTTCCCCTTGCAGAGGCTTGTCACCCGTAGTTCTTCGTTACGTTTCGCTAGCCTAACCTTCGCCTTCACTTCTCTGCACAGGCGGACATACGACTCAGTGTTCTCATGGGAACGATTGACCTTCGCCCCCACTATACGCAGCTTTCCTATTTCGGATAGCCGAAGCGATGTCACGACTGAACCAATTATGCTGCGTTGAAGCAGGGGTGACCGGTTTTGAGGGTATGGCAGCAGACTGCAGCACCATAAACTCGTCCCGGAATGCATTTCATACTTCCTCAACATCGCCACCGACCTCTAACCCCATCTCACCTACGCTATTCCGGAGCCTAACAAAGTCCGCCCGCCGTAGATCGAGCTTACTGCCTCTAGAGTCACTACGCTTCACCCGAGGGACGCAGACACAGAATCTAATCAGACCGTGATCACTCCCGCCCAACGATTCGTCAACGGTGAGGCCAGTGACGAGGTTGTCTTCGGTCGTGAATACTAAGAGAGTGAGATGGAGAGCGAGAGGGAGAGCGCGAGAGGGTGAGAGGGAGAGAGAGAAAGAGAGAGAGAGCGAGAGGGAGAGCGGGGGAGAGAGTGCTCGAGAGGAGAGAGGGAGAGCGAGAGGGAGAGAGCGACAGGGCGAGAGAGAGAGAGAGAGAGAGAGCGAGAGGGAGAGATCCCTGCTAGAGCACCCTGGCTACCAACCGTGGAAGGACGCGCCGCCACCGGGTTTCGAACCCGACGCATATAAACGTGTGTGCGTAATATTTTATGGGGGTATAGACGGGTGTGTACGTGCCAAAACGAGGTATACACTGTGCCAACTGGCTGATAGTGCCTGGAGGCACTGGCTGATTAAGCCGACTGGCTGATTAGGGGCCTATAAGACAACGTCTTCTCGGCTGAAGTCTTAATATGCGCCTGGATCCTGTCAAGCGAACACCTCTCTTCCTCTCTCTCCTTCTCATCTCTCTTTCTCTTGGGGGATAACTCCGCCTCCAAGTTGCATAACCCTTGTTGCTCTTGCAACACCCCCCTCCCTCTTGGGGGGTTGGCACTGGCACTGGTGGCACTCTTGCAACATTGATCAACATTTGCAATTGCATTGCACTCTCTCCTTTTGCGCCCATACTACTAGCTTCATGTTTCAAAAGTGAAATCAACAAAGAAACTGTACACAATAACACTTCATTGTGACAAATTATGGTCCTAATTGGTTTGATATCAAGTGTAGACCTAATTGCATAGATGGCCCAAGGCATGCGTTTTCTGCTATTAATAGGGTTAAGCATTTACGTAGAGAATCAGTAGAAATCGTTAAGCAGTATATATCCCGAAATGCATACTTTGCTCACCCGGAAAATATTCTTCTGGCAATGTTGTGTAACCCAGCTAGTGAAAAACATGAAAAAGCTGTTAGCAAAATCATGGGCATTAGAATTTAGAATTGAGAGATTTCAAAGTTCCTAATCTTAATTTTGATGCAAAGGACTGGGATGAAATAATTAAAATGATACTAAACTACGTAAGCCACCTCTCACAATGACTAACAAAAGCAAAAATTTTAGCTATCAAAGATAACGCATTGGACATTCCAAATTATCCCACTCATACCCAGAATGTAGAGCGCTGTGTTAAATTGGTGATGGACTCTTCAAGTTCGATATTTGGGTTTGAAGTACGAGATAGTTTTATCAGAGCTAGTATGATTTCTCGCAGTCTTTATCAGACGTAGAAACCAAAAAGGATTTTGCTAAAAGTTTGCCTTCTTTATTCGAATAGTTAAGGTTGTTTTTTGCAGTTACCATTAGTGTACTCATTTGCTGTGTGTTTCTATGCTCTATATGTATTTAATAAAACAAATTAAAAAAACCCTTATTTTTCTTTCCTTGTTTCTTTATATTCCTTGCAAGAAAACATTAAATTCGAGAATATCATTAATCCAGAAAAGAAAAGGTAAATCTAAATTCAATAAATACCCTGAAACTTATTTGCAGAAGATATATTTGTAAGTCTTGTATGGGTTATATATATTTGTTTCCCGCACAACATAGCCAAGAATCAGTTATAAACCACCGTAAACCCAGTTACGACACCCATTTTATATTTTGGCAAAAATGGGGCAGTTTAAGATACTCTAGAACAGAGCTGTCCAACTTCTAACCTCAAGGGGGCCACATTGCTCCTGAGGAATCTGCCAGGGGGCCACACTCTAAATATTAATATAAATTAAAGATTGTGTGGTTGTATAAATAAAATAAAAAACATTTTACAATACTTTGCATCTTTATTAACTTCTCTACTTTCATTAGATTTATTGGATTATAATTAGTGAGAGCAATGAGGACGATCTATATCTTTCACCAAGCTGTGTATATCCACATTTATATCGGTTGTAGCAGGTTTCAACAAGTGTCACAGTGATTCATTTAAGGAAGAACGATAATGAGACTTTATCAATTTCATGTAGGAAAAGGCGCTCTCACACAAGTAAGTACTTCCAAACATAGAGCACATCCTTAATCCAAAGTCTCTTAAGTTTGGATACCATTCTTTGGGCAAGTCTTTTTCCACCCTTTCACTGAAAAAGGGGTCAGCCCGTAAATCACACAGTTCCAACTGTAACTGAGGAGGTTGGTTCGCAATTTCTGCTCTGAACGGATTGCTAAACAAGGCTATGTCATCCTTCATAGTTTTAAAGTCTGTGAAACAATTTTTAAATTCTTCCAAAATGTTCTCTACATTGGTAGTGAAGACTAAAAACTCTGCGCCTTCATTCAGTTCCTCGGCTAGTTCTGCGCACGAAGGAAAGTGAATGTCATTTTTTTCCAGGCCAAGTTTAAATAATTGTAGTTTGCTTAGGAATCCTGTAAATGGCCGAACAAATCAGAAAAATTTTACTGCTTCCCTTGCAATTTTAAATTTAGTTCATTCAGATGTTTTGTGATATCAGAGAGTGACTAGTGCGAAGGTTTGGAAGCTCATAAAAATTATGTTAATAAGTATTTTAATCTGAACAAATGCACCTAAAAATACTTTAAAAATAGTTTATTTATAATATTTTGGAGACTTAATCGAGGATCGCAAACAAATGTGCTGAGGGCCACAAGTTGGACAGCCCTGCTCTAGAATATTATTTCAGTTTTCTTTGTATTTCCTAGTTAAAACCACAATATAATTTTAGTGTGCCTGAGGGGAAAGAAAACTTTTGTCTGGTTTCACTCTGCCTTAATATATATATATATATAATATATATATATATATATATATATATATATATATATTATTTGTCCAAGAAATGGGGTGATAATACAAAATAAGGTTGTTTACATATACAGGGTGTTCGGAAAGTCACTGTGCACTTATATTTATTTAATAGCATACAATAACATTGCATATATGATAGAGGTTATGGATGGGACCATCAGAACTTATAAAAGGTGTTGAAAGTGATGTCCTTTAACAGCAATACAGGCCTGGACCCGTCTTATTTTATTTTGAAACACCTTTGTCAGTTCTTCATTAATTAACATTAATTATATAAGTGCACAGTGACTTTCCGAACACCCTGTAGATAAATAGGTGTCATATAATAACAGATACAATAAATTCTGTCATATAAATGAAATCATCAAGTGACTGTATTTTCTATAAATATACAGAGTATTTAAAAGAATTCTACAAATTTAATTTGAAATACGCTGAAGATTTCCTCTATGTTTGCCCTGCATTTATACCCAATTCACTTTTTCTCGCTATAAGATGAGATTCTTGGAAATACGATTTAAATTTACAAATTAAATTTATAAAATAAAAACGTAAAAGCGTTTTCATTATGATGTGAGGGTCATTTTCGCAAAGAATTGAATTTTACTTACCACAAAATCAAATTCGGTTTCAGAAAAGATTAAACGCAATAAAAGAAAGTCCAAATTAGATTCCTTAAACTTTCGTTCAAACGGCAAAGCTTCGGATAAAAGGTGAAACTTGCCGCTTTTCATTATTCTTTAAGAAACAGCTGCGGACAATAAATATCTTTTCCATCGATGAAAGAGAAGCGAAACAGATGTACACTCGTATCTTTCCTCGTTTTATTAATTGACACTGCCCAAATGTACCCAAAACTATTTCCCATCATTCCTTTATTTGAGTCTATTACGTGCTTCTGATGCCAATTCTGATGCCCTACTTTTGCACTCATGACCTCTCTCTCTCTCTCTCTCTCTCTCTCTCTCTCTCTCTCTCTCTCTCTCTCTCTCTCTCTCTATATATATATATATATATATATATATATATATATATATATTATCCTTTCTATTTTATTAATGAGGAAATCCTTAAATGTTTTTATATGAAAAATTATAAATACAAAAAATATAGACCTAATACCGGGTGTACATAAAGGCAGGATCTATTTTTGTGAAGCACTTGGAAATTATATGGAATTCAATCATAAAATGATAAAGTGGTAACATTTATTAAATAATTAAGAGTAGGATTCGACGTGACGGCCATCAGTTTCCCTGCACAGCTCAAATCGTTCCGCAGCATTTCTAAACACATTCTAGAGCATTTGCGGGGTTATGTTATCTGCAGCAGTTCGTATACGTGTACGTAAGTTTTCAAGACTCGTAATCTTCGTCTGATAGACGTGCGATTTGATAAAGCCCCATGCAAAGAAATCTAAAGGGGTTAAATCTGGTGATCTCGCTGGCCAAGGTCTGTTGCTTCCGCGTCCGATCCAGCGATTTGGAAAACGTCCATTTAGATAATCCTGAACAATTTTGGCATAGTGACAAGGAGCACCATCATGTTGATAGACGACGGTACTAACAATCCTATCCCCGTCGTCTATCAACATGATGGTGCTCCTTGTCACTATGCCAAAATTGTTCAGGATTATCTAAATGGACGTTTTCCAAATCGCTGGATCGGACGCGGAAGCAACAGACCTTGGCCAGCGAGATCACCAGATTTAACCCCTTTAGATTTCTTTGCATGGGGCTTTATCGAGTCGCACGTCTATCAGACGAAGATTACGAGTCTTGAAAACTTACGTACACGTATACGAACTGCTGCAGTTAACATAACCCCGCAAATGCTCCAAAATGTGTTTAGAAATGCTGCGGAACGATTTGAGCTGTGCAGGGATACTGATGGGCGTCACGTCGAATCCTACTCTTAATTATTTAATAAATGTTACCACTTTATCATTTTATGATTGAATTCCATATAATTTCCAAGTGCTTCACAAAAATAGATCCTGACTTTATGTACACCCGGTATTGTTACTAAGTAAATTTGTTCTAATTTGGTGAAATTGTTGTTAATCTTGTTTTCATCTTATTCACTTTTTATGGTTGATTCTCAATATTTTTTTCATTTGCATTTCACTGTAATTTTTATGCATTTATTATAGTTTGTATCTGATTTAGAATCAGTTGAGATATTTTGTGGTTAATATCATTGTAGTTGTGAAATACTAAAACTGTTAACAAACAACCAGCCAACAATAAAATTTGCTCTCAAATTATTCCACCTTTTGGTAATAGAGATACAAAAGTTAAATATAAACCTTGGTTACTTTGGTTTTGCTTCCGCCCGAATTGTTCATTCTGACGAAGGTCAAGCTTGTCACTCCACCTTAGATATATATATATATATATATATATATATATATATATGTGTGTGTGTGTGTGTGCGTGTGTGTGTAGCAGGGTTGGGTCGATTAACTTCCAAAATTAACTAGTTAAGTTAAGTTGGTACTTAGTATTATCGGGACTACCAAACTGTTTATTAGGTATTTTTGCTCTCGTCATTTTCGTTTAAACTAACGAAAATATGACAACTTAACCTAACCAATCATCAAGGGCGTACAGTTGACCTAACCGGGCATTCAGTTGACCTAACCGGGCATTCAATTGACCTAACTGGGCATTCACTTGACTGAACCGGGCATTCAATTAACCTAACAGGTTAACCAATATTAACCTGCTAGGTTTATTGAATGCCCAGTTAGGTCACCTGAATGCCCGGTTAGGTCAACTGTACGCCCTTCATGATTGGTTAGGTTAAGTTCTCATATTTTCGTTAGTTTAAACGAAAATGACGAGAGCAAAAATACATAATAAACAGTTTGGTAGTCCCGATAATACGTAAGTACCATTAAGTTAATTCTGAAAGTTAATCAATTAACTTTTTCTTTCTTAGAAGTCGTCTGTAGACTCATCATTATATATAACTAATCAAGGTAATGATAAACCTGTAATTATGGGAGATCACCTTGTATGTTTGGTTGTCAATGTTTGATAAATTATATGTATTTTGTTTGTATATTATACAGGGCAAGACATAAGGATAATTTTTCTATAAGCTTTTATTATTTTTCTGTTATAAATAAATTAAATTTGTTTATGGTCTCAACTCAACTTTACTCAACAAGTCTCAACTTTTGGGCATATAATAGTTTTCCATTGTAATTGTAAAAATGAACGCAAAATGAATTTAATAACGTATATTGTACACAATTGACACTGAACATAATCCAGATTCCTTACCAACAATAGTCAAATTAGACACATAAAACATATACAGGGGTTAGACAAAATAATATGAACACCCACCGATTTCACCGGTTATCTTTACGGACTGCTCAGACACAAAGTAAACGGTCAAATGACTGGCAAACCTATTTAAATGCGTAACAGAGAGTGTGTACGTCATGTTATAACCCTCACGTTGTTTTTACAGATCTGAGTGAATTATGAATTAGCAGTTATGAAAGACCTGTCAGACTTCCAAAGAGGGCAAATTGTCGGAGCGCGGATGGCTGGTGCATCGGTGACGAAAATCGCTCAGATGTTCAATGTATCCAGAGGAACTGTCTCTGTGGTCATGTCTGCATACCAAAACCATGGAAAGACAAGCACCGACAAATGCAATAGTGGACGCAAGAAGAAGCTGTGTGATCGAGACCGCCGGGTGCTAAAGCGCATTGTGACAAAGAACCATAAGACCACAGCTCCAAAAGTGACTGCAGAGCTTAACCAGCATCTTGCAAGCCCGGTATCGACCAGAACTGTACGTCGCGAGCTCCATGGAGCTGGATACCATGGGAGGGCTGCAATTGCCAAACCCTTCCTTTCGCACATCAACATTGAGCGGCGCAGAAAATGGTGTAATGACCATAAGAATTGGTCAATGGACCGGTGGAAGAATGTAGTCTACTCCGACGAATCCTCCTTTACGCTATTTCCATGTTCCGGTCGAGTTTACGTCTGGAGACAGCCTAAAGATGCTTATGACCCCGACTGCCTGACCCCAACCGTTAGGCATGGATGCGGATCTGTGATGGTTTGGGCAGCAATATCGTGGAATACTCTTGGCTCAACTGTAGTACTGCATGGTAGGGTTAACGCCCAGGTCTATCTGTCAATATTGGCTGACCAGGTCCATCCCATGGTCCAAACGCTGTTTCCCAATGGCGGCGCCGTCTTCCAGGATGATAATTCACCAATCCACACCGCTGGGGTCATTGAAAACTGGTTTGAAGAGCATGTTAGTGAAGTAGAACGCTTGGATTGGCCTCCATAATCCCCGGATCTTAACATTATCGAGCATCTGTGGTGTCAGTTGGAGCAGCAGGTCAGAAGCCGATTCCCACCGCCGGCGTCTTTGGAGGAACTGGAGCAGGGTTTGCTCGAAGAATGGCTCAGGATTCCTCTAGCCACTGTCCAAAAGCTGTATGAATCAATTCCCCGACGCATTGCAGCTGTTATTGCCGCTAAAGGAGGACCAACTCCATATTAAGAATAAAAACCGCCATTTATCAAGGTGTTCATATTATTTTGTCCAACCCCTGTACTTCACTTACAAATTAAACATGCTTGTTAACTTTACAGAAGATGAGGTTCTCAAACCTTTCATCTCTTAGCCTATTACGTTCTGGTCGAAATATCTTGCAAGCAACTGAAAATAGTCGCTTGACTGGAAAGGATGATGCGAGCATACTCAAATAATCTGGGCAACTGGAGCAAGATGTGGATACTTGACTGCAGCAAGTTTCCAGTACATGAGAGGGTCGTGGCTGAAGTCCAGGTTGTGATCACGGAGGTATTCATCCACTTCCTGCTGTGTTGGTGTTCGTGGGATAGAAGCAGAGGTGGTAGAGAGGTGTGAGAACAAGCAACTGCGCTTGGCTGGAGGAGGCTGGGTGAGCACTTGCTCAGCAGACTGAGCCCTGTATGATGAAGCTTTAGACACGAGTGTGGTGGTTATGGTCCTCTTTTTAGAATCAGTGCCCGTTAATCTTGCTAGATACAGGCGCTTCCTCAGAATACCCTATCACTCCGAGTTTGTTGTAGGCCTACATTTCACTCAGAAAGATAAGAACAGCATTTTTATAGGAAGATTAATTGAAAATTAATTGAAGTTAATCAATTAATTTGGAGATATTTCAATTATGTTAAATTAAACTTTTTTTTAAATTTAACTAGTTAAGTTAAATTAATTAATTTAATCGGTTAATCGGCAAAAAAGTTAAGTTAATTAACTTAATTGACTCAACCCTGGTATGTAGTATTGAGCAGCTGCATTATCATCGTTGCGTATTAAATAATAAAAGTGTAAATAAAAGTGATTGTTGCTTCTCTTTTTAAAAAGATAAAAAAAGTTGAATTAAGATTGGAATTCTTTTTGTTTCGAATTACATGACTTATTACCTACAATAAACTTTCTTCATGAGAATGAACACAAAATGGCTCACTTTCGTCCTGCTGTCGACGTCCTTGCGGTTGGGGAATGACCACCTTACTTTTACCCCCGTGGTATATGTGTGGATCACAAAAATTAACTTCTCAGTAAATAAAGACAAATCAAAAAAGAAAAGGATAATTTGTTCATTCATCTTTCGTTACTCACATCACGTCTTCGTACCATTCATTATATATATATATATATATGCACAAACTGCAAAGTGCGATGGTCCTGTGATCATCGTGCCTAGGAACTATAATTCTAAGAGAATAATTTAATACACTCAATATTTTCTTAAACATATTCACACATATCATTCACATTTGTTGGCGAACGTGATCTTTTGAGACACGCACAGTGACACAATGCAGAATGCGATGAACGCCTTCCTGTGTTCGTCTACTTGTTCAGACTTTAACATACTTATTTTATTATCCTTTGACATTTTCCCTTTTAACAAACAGAACCAAATTTAAAGTCAGCTCGCGCGTTATCCAACTCATGATAGAAGTATGCAAAAAATTATGAGAGCTAAATTCCTATGTATTATGTTCTATTTTTATATAAAACTACTTAATCTCTCTCTCTCTCTCTCTCTCTCTCTCTCTCTCTCCATCGTGTCTGAATCTGCTCCACATAATACACTTTCACTCTTCGCTGTATCCTCTCCTGACTTAATATTCTTTCCTCTTTTAAAACACTGGAATCGTCATTATCCTTGAGACTCGTTTCCCTTCTTTTTCTCACCTTTTCTTATACCAAAACTTTCACTTTTCTTTTTTATTCAAAATGACCGAAAGGATGTTTCAGTCGGATAACCGCATATAGGTTAAGTTTTACCCTCCCGGATGACATTCGATAATTTGTCCTTGAATATATATATTAGTGGTGGACCGGATATCCGCATCCGCATCAATTTTAACATCCGCATCCGTAACCGCACTTCTGACTGCGGATGTATATGACAAGAAACAGGTGTTCTCAAATTTTACCTTTCATTATTATAGTCAAACTGAAACAGTTAAAGTATTATCCGCGGTCCATAACCACTAGACCACCTAGGGTACCCATTTATCTACCAACCATTTGTGTGGAAGGAAGAGAGAGAGAGAGAGAGAGAAATCCTTAAAACAGTATCTAATTAAAAATATATACATATATAAAAATGTTTTAATTAAATAAAAGATTTTGTAATTTTTTTCGCAAAAGATTTTCCGAGAATTTTCTGATGAAAATTTAGCGGCGCTGATCAACATTTGACCTTTATGGTCGGTGGGTACCAATGGGGTCTCTGAAAGTGGGGAATGAAACGAGAATAAGGGGAGTGAGGGATACAGAGTGGGTAGCGGAAAGAGAGAGAGAGTGGAAAAAATATGTTTTTGTTATTAAAAATGAGATCAAATTCATCTGTATACATATATATATATATATATATATATATATATATATATATACACCCAGAAGGATTTTGAGAGGTTGGCAGGAGGGAGGGGTGGGGGAGGGGTTGGTCGTATGCTGTTGTATTCGTGTTCCTGGCAAGTTTTCCGTCCGTTTTGTACAAAGTCGTTTTACGACCCAAAATTGAAAATAAGATGGGGAGGAACGAACCGCCTCTTTGCACAATATCTCAAGACACCTGCCCAATATAATGGGATACAGCGATTCATGTTGGGTCAGAGCCGTACACGTTTCATCTGTCAAGTGAACATGCATTTGTATCTATCTATCTATCTATCTATCTATCTATATATATATATGCGTCAATGAGTTTGCCACAAAAGTTAAATTATTAAGTCATCGGCTGAACAAAGGCTTCGCTGGTTTTTACAAAACATCCATTTAGGGTACTTGTAGCATCATTACTAAGTACATATAAGATTAACGTAATATGTACTCGTGTGTGTATATATATATATATATATATATATATATATATATATATATATATATATTAACCCCTCCGTCTATGGCCCTGGGTTGGTTCGAAGTCGACGGGGGTTCTGGTTAGGAGGCAGCAACGGACCTGTTACTTGCAGTAGTTTCTTCTATACTACTCTCCGAGTTCTTCTTTAGTGGCTCGGAGGATTCTGAGAGGCTTATTAAATTCTCTGAGGGTTCCCCCTGATTCTTCTTGTAACGTATCGGGAGATTTTAATGACTAAGTTACTTTTTCTTTACTGTAATTTACTGCTAAAATGTTACAGATAATGCTCAGCCTCGTAGTTTGAATCAGCGTAAACATGGAAGAAATTGGTGGGGTTTATATACCCCGATTCTACTAACATCATCATTATTAAATGTTGAAGAGGCTGCATTATTTTTGCACAATATTTGAAAATAAAGTAAATCTTTTCGCTGTGGTAAGGTTTAAACGAATAAACAAGATATTTGAAGATGAAGCCATATTTTTATCTTAAATTGCGTATTTTCAGAGCTGATGTTATCATGATCTGCCAAGTTAACTAAAAGTGGAAATTGAACTATGCATCTTTACACTAAAATATGCATATGAGTAAAAATTAAAGGTTTAAGATTTACAATTAAATGCTTAGGCAAGACATGACTTCATCTTTTATAACGAAGAGAGAATGCATACAAAACATGACATGGCAAAAGTTACTCAGGATTCATTATTAAGCTAAATCTAAAAATGATTAAGAAATTTTTAAAAAGAACAAGTCATCAATTATTTGGCAAAGTAGAAAGCACATCAAAATTTATCCCAACGGAAAAATAATAATAAAAAAAAATAATAACAATATCGCCGAGTCTACATTCCTTATGGCGACATAATGTCGGGTCGGACATTGAGTACATTGTAATTTTGGTCTACTATAACTATATAGTACCAATTAATTCATTTATTATCGTTAACTACAATTCCATTAAAGTACACTGACTACGTCATTTAGTACATTACATCATTAAGTACAGTTCCATTAAAGTACACTGACTACGTCATTTAGTACATTACATCATTAAGTACAGTTTCATTAAAGTACATTACATTATATTAAATTAAAGTATTACAGTTAATTATAATTAAACAGTTACTATAACTTTGTTTTGTTTTTTACAGTGTTTCATATTAATAGACAATTAAGATGTTAGAAATATAATACAAAGTACATGGGAAAATACAGTATGTATTTATATACAACATAATATGTTATAAATTTGAATCAGAGCGAGAGAAGATATTTATCTTAGAAGCGTTCGATTTTGCTGTGATTAGCGAATTCGATCACTTACCTAAGCATTTATGAATATCTTGTGAGGGGTGAACACACTTGAATAAAAATAATAGAAAAATAATACGAGAACGTATTTGCGCGTTTTCGAACGAATGCATAAAGTTTTGCATTTCACGAGGAAAATGAATATTTAATAAAATTGACATAGGATAATGGTCAAGATAAGATATGGACGTATGGATGAATATGGTTGAATAATAATATTTATACTACATAGCACCACAACATTATTATTAAAGAATTTACCATACATTGAATACGGAAGATGTCCAAATACTAAGCACGTGATTCGTGTACAAGGTATGGGAAACGTAAAGAGAATCAAGTTATTTTATGACGTCATAGTGTATAAGTCATTATTAGAAAAGATGAATTAGAGAAATACAGTAATGAATAAAGAAGTACAAATCGAAATTCTATCCAAAACTCGCTTAGGCGATTTTGGTTTCTCATGTAAAAATGAATATGGATTATTCATTGTTCATTTTTACATATATATATATAATATATATATATATACACACACCTGCACACTCTTTTATAATTAATTATTCATTTGAATAAATTTCTTTAAGAAAACCAATTTCCTAATTCACCTGAGCGTAATACTACTACTACTAATAATAATGATGATGATGATAATAATAATAACAACTGATCGCGAGAGGAACGTGTATATTACGACATTTGCAGTGTCGCTGCGGTTTATCTTTATAAATGTTATCTTTTATAATGAAAAACGGATTACAATTATGGTTAGTTTAGGTTAGACAAGGTTTGGTTAAACTTATTGGCTTTTTTAAATGTCGCGATATAGAACTGAGTGAAAATGCGTGAAGTTGTCGCGGTTTTGTAGAGTAGCCAAATGCGTGTTTGTGTGCGCACGCGCGCGTTAAATAAGGCTAAGAAATTATAGGCACAAATGTTTGCGGCAAAAGTCTTTCTCTGGGGAACATTACTAAATTATAAACAATTTAAGTACTGAAAGGAAAAGGAACTGTAACATGAGATGTTTGTAGTTTGCTCGTGAGACGAGAGAGGACAGTGTGAGTGTTTGTACATCGCTAGAGTATGACATCACAAATGTAAACATAACTTATTATGCGACTTAAAACCACAGTGCAGTACTTTATATATGTGTGTGTGTGTGTGTGTGTGCACGAATTGCTCATTCGTTTATTATGTACTTTTTTTCTACAAATATGATTAAACGTTTTTTATATTTTCAAAATAATAATATATATATATATATATACAAACGCAGATGGGGTGAGAAGTTTGTGGACGGAATGAGGGAGGTGGGGATATGACCATGTGTTTTGAATCGGAATTTATCGTTCGTTTCACCTTTCTTCGTAAGGTTTCTTCTCCTTTCCCACTGTCATTCGTGATTTATCGAAAATTGTGATAATAAAAATAATAATAAAAATAGGAATTAAGTAATAAAATTATTTATTTTAGTTGTGTAAAGAGAGTGGGTTTAAATTCTAATTATTTATTTAATAAACAGAATTCTATGCATCGTGAGAGTAGCGTCCTCATATAATTAATATATAACTATGTTTTTTCTTTTAACCCTTTAACTGCCTTGTCAGTCATATATGGGATGACGTGGAAAAATCCCTATAGAACACGTCAAGATGCTGCCATATTCTGAGGTACTTGATTGTGGAGTAAGTTAAGGGCTTGTTTTCGATTTTTATAAAATGATGCAAAATATCTGATGTATAGAATTTGTCCTTCTAATGATTTCTTCTCGGTGCTACTGTAGTATGCGGTCTACCTACGATTCGGCGGTCTACCTTTTAATTATAGCTTCTTATCTTGTTTACTAATTGTTTGTTTACATCCCATTGTCAATCGCCCTTGACGATTGGTTAGGTTTAGTCATGATATTTTCGTTAGTTTTAACGAAAATATCATGATTAAACCTAACCAATCGTAGGTAGACCGCATACTACAGTAGCACCTTCTTCTCTATCTAACTTGAATTTTGTTAAAGACAAAAAACTGCAAAATAAATAACTTTGTTGAATAAACAAATAAATTTGTTAAACGATATTTATAAGTTTTCCTAGTATATATATATATGAGAAGCAGGGCAAAGACAATATAATATATTTCAAAATAATTTAAAGTTTGCTTATTAAATTAAAATTTATATTTTTATTAATCAAGGACTGATACGATATGTTTTACTGCGAGACGCGAATTTAATTACACAAGATAATGTGTATTTAAGATTTTAACCAATAATGCAATTTTGGATCATAGGCTCATTGCATCGAGATGCACTATTGGTTGGAAAATATAAGTCATCCATTACTTATGTACTGTATATGATTACTTCTACTTCCTTTTCTGTCTCTTTGATATTAATTTGAAATGTTTTGCAGTAATGATGCATGGAGACTTCTAAGCCAACTGGATGATTAATTCATAGGAGTGTGTGTTTAAATTCTAATTGTTTATTTAATAAACAGAATTTCTTTTAATGTTAAAATAATTATTTCTCTTTAATGTGAAATTTCACCTGCATTGGTGACGAATTAAAATAAATGGTGGTACCTGACAACTATCCTCATAGAAATTAAAATAAATGGTGGTATTTATCAACTACCTATAATAAAAACTAAAATACATGGCGGTATCTGACAACTATCCTCATATAAATAAATTGTGGTATTTAGCAACTCCCCATAACAAGGTATACCTGAGCAAATAAAATGTTATCTGACAACTCCACAGTCAAATGGCTGGATATAAGTAATAATTAAATAAATATTGCTATCTGGCAACTCATGCCCTGAGGCACTGGCTGATGTACCCGCTAGCCCTGGCTGAATAATATATGCTTTAATTAAATGATTATTGCTATCTGTCAACTCAGCACCCGATTGGCTGATTAATATATGAATTAATTTAATATTTACTGCTATCTGACAACTCAGCAGCCAAATGACTGCCTAATATATAGAAGAAATAAATAATTATTGTTATCTGGCAATTCACCAACCAACATTAATATAAGGATTAATTAAATATTTAATGCTCTCTGGCAACTCATGCCTTGAGGCACTGACTGGGGCACTATAAGAGGCGGCGGGTGGCTGACGGACTTCATATGAGCTCGGCAATCGGCCGAGTGAGCACCCAACTCTGGGTCCTCTACCTTCCTCTACTTCTATCTCTTTCTGGTCCTTCGGGGGGTGAGGCAATCCCACCTTCTCCCCCATGGGGGCTCGCCCCTCTTCTGCCCCTTTGGGGGATTCAGCTTGGGGGAGAACTCCGCCTCCAAGTTGCATGCCTCTTGCAATCCCATTTTGGGGTTGGCAACAAAGGTTGGCACTCCCCTTTGGTGGGATCAGCTCGGGGGATAACTCCAGGTTGCATACCCCTTGCAGTCCCATTTCGGGGCTGGCAACAAAGGGGGTGGTGGGGGTGGGGGTGGTTGACACTATTGCAACAAAGGGGGTGGGAGTTGTCACTCTTGCAACAAAAGGGGGTGGGGTTGGCACTATTGCAACATTACGTAACATTATGCAATATTGCAATGCAGTTGCACTCATACATTTTTCGGCTATACTACTAGGGTGTTGTGTGTTAGTTGTCGCTGCTGCCATGAATTGTGTTCCCCTCATGTCTAAATGTTCCCTAACTTTCAGTATTTTTGTTTCTGTGTGCAGGTGTTCTATTGGTGTTGTTTGAGTGCATCCTGTAATGATACGAATTGCGTTGTTTTGTATTGTCTGTAAGGTGTTTATGTGTGTGTTTGAGATACTGGGTGCCCAGCATGGGCTAGCATAGTCCATAACTGAGCGAATATATTGTTTGCATATGAGTGATGTTGTTTCCTGCTGGTGTCCAAAGTTTGTGCCTGTTAGTACCCTAAGTGTGTTAAGTCTTGACGTACATTTGTTTTTAATGTCCTGAATGTGGTTTGCAAAAGATAATGATGTGCTGTATGTGACGCCAAGTATTTTGGTCCTGTGACTGTGTGGAATGTTGGTGATGTTTAATCTGTGGAGTTATCTGGTGTTCTTTCTTGTTGCTTGTAAGCAAGGTGATGGTTGATTTTGTGGGCGCTACTTTGAGTCTATTGTGTGTGAGCCAGTCTTGTATACTGTTTATGTATGTTTGTAGGTTATTTGTAGCGGTGTCGTTGTTGTTGTGGGTGGATTTTAAAGTGATGTCATCTGCATATGATGATAAGGTATGGCTGTTGGAATGTCATGCATGTATAAGTTGAACAGTGTTGGTGAGAGAACAGAACCTTGAGGGACCACCCCGTCCGGAAAAAGCTTGTTTTTGGATGACTTGCCATTAAATGTGACATGTGAGTATCTTCCTGAAAAATAGTTGCTCAGCCACCTTTTGGTGTTATTGTGCATGTTTGTGTTGAGTATTTTGTTTATGAGAGGGAAGTGTGGGATAGCATCAAATGCTTTACTAATGTCTATTGTTGCTAATAGTGTACGTTGAGCTGGTCGTCTGGAGTTGATGTCATCCATGGTGTGCTGCGTGAGGTTAGGGAGTAAGGTCGTGGTTGAGTGGTGATGTCTGAATCCATGTTGAGTAGGCGATAGTGGTATGTGTGGGTTGGTGATTTGTAAGATTAGTGTTTCTGTTTCTTTGGAAGGTGTGCATAGTAAAGTAATGGGTCTATAGGAAGCTGGTTCTGTTGGATTTTTGTTTGGTTTGAGTAGTGTAATAATTTTACCGTTTCCATATGTCAGGAATAATACAGTGTTGGTATGAATATTTGCTGATATTTGTGAGAGCTAGTATTCCCTGTGGTCCCAAGTGTTTAAGATGTATGTTAGATGTGTTGTCTGGTCCAGTAGCCTTCGAATTCCTAATGTTTTTGATGATCTTGGTGGTCTGGTCTGTATTGAAGGGTGTAATGGTCGTGTCGAGTCTGTAGGTTTTCTTGTGTCTGGCTGTTTGTCTGTCTGCGTGTTTCTGGTTGTTGTCTCTGTTTAAATGACTTATCTTTGCGTAGTGATTAACTAGAATGTTAGCTGGTTGTGTATATGTTGGGATATTATTTTGGCTGCGACAGATAGCCGCGTGTGAGGCGTGAATGCCGCTGTTAGAGTGGGTAATGCTGTTTATAGTCTTGTATAGCCTGGATGTATCTGTGGAGTGGTTTAGTGTTGTTATGAATTCCCTAAATGTTTCTGTTTGTTTTTCTTTGAGTTTGTTGTTTATTTCTGTGTTGAGCTGTTGTATCTACTGTTTTATGGCTTCTGTGTTTGGTGTTTGTGTGTTATGTTTGAGGTTGTTACGTTGCCTTATGAGGTTGGCTATTTCTCTAGTGTAATTTGGGTTGTATTTCCTAATGTTGCCCTCGGGTATGTATTTGTTTGCATTATTGATGATCTGATTAAATGTCTTGAGTGTTGTATTGATGTTTATGATGGGTGTGCTGTTTAATGTTCCCAATCAGCTTTCTTGTAATTTCTGTAAGTGTGCCTAAGGCTGTTGGAGCAGAGTGTAGAACGTGTTGTAATGATGATGGGCAGGTGGTCTGATGACAGTTGTTTTTCTGTTCTCCAGTGTGTACGTGTTGCTCGTGAGGGGAAACAGAACGTTATGTCTGGGGAGGAGTTTGAGTATCCTGCTTGATGTGGTATGTGTGTATGTTCTTCTGTATTGTTAAGAATGAAGAGGCTGTTTAGTTGTGTGGCTATGTTGGCGCCTCTGATGTTGCTTTGGTTGTGCAGGTACCAACTAATGTCTTTAGGGTTGAAGTCTCCTCCTAAGATGACATTAGTGAGAGAGGCCAGATTGTGTAACTGTGGATTGTAATTGGCTGGCACCTGAGGTGAACTATCTGGTGGGATGTAAGTGTTAATTAGTGTGGTGTTGTGTTTTGCGCGTGTTTTAATGTTAACTGGCTGTATTTCTATCGTGTTATCTGCTTGGATTGTGTTTGTAATGTTTTGTGTGGCATCAGAGTAGCTAATGCTTTTACGTATGTAAGTGATGAGTCCACCCCCGTGATCCCCAGTACGATCTTGACGGATCGCCGTGAAGTCAGGGATGGTGGGTGTTTTGTGTGTGCATTTTAGTTTTGTTTCTTGTATAAGTGCTATGTGAATGTTTTGTTTGTGTACGAATTCCCTAAGCTGCATGATTTTGTTTGTGAGGCCATCTACGAGTACGTTGTACTGTAATATGTTAATATTATACTTCCGAGGTTCAAGACTATACTTCAAGACTATATATAGGTTACAAAAAAATATATATATATCATATAATAAATATAGAAATAAAAATTGTGGGAGGAGCATACAAATTTGTAAGGAAAACTACCAAACGTTAATTTTCACACATATATATATATATATATATTTTAAGTTCGGGAAGAACCGATTCGCCTCTATTTAAAAGGGCATATCTCGTCGGAAAAACAAAGAAAAAGTGAGAGGAAAGACAGGAAAAAGAAAGGGTGGAGGGGACAGTCGAATTGGAAAAAGACCAAGGATGACAAGGACTGCAGGGTCGAGCCCCATCATCCTTGGGGGCTAGGGCGCACGTGAAACCTCCAGGAACAAGCACGTACAAACGAGCACAAAGAGCATTCAAGAGCACGAGCTTAGAACCCCCTTGCGGGGATGTATACACATATATATATATATATATAATGTAAAGAACGACGCTTGTGTAGAAGAGTGTTCCGCACAAGATGAGGAGGAAGAACGAACAAATGAAAAATAAGGTACCTCCCAGGAATCGAACCCGGGATCATCCAATTGCCGGTCGGATATGCTATCCACTACACCAAGGTCTTCGGTCAATCAGAAGTCGTAATTCTCCTACATATAAGCAGAATCAAATGCCCTGAGGGGGCACCTTCGCATATATATATATATATATATATATATATATATATATATATATATATAGGGTGGGCAAAAAAAAGGGAGACCTTGAACTTTGGCTGTAAAATCCAAAGTTCTGTTCAGATTTCAATATTTTTTTCACACCCCACAACTACACAACTAAGTCAATTTCCTATACGATGAGCGGATTTCAAAGAAAACTAATGAAAATTACTGATTTATTGGACATTTCTTTATGCCACTGGAAATTCTCCATTTACACTGTTACTGCATTATCGGGTCGGCAAGAAAAAAAAGGGAGACCTTTTGAACCCTTCATATCTCGGCAAATACGGTACATAGAACCATGAAATTTTAGTATGTTAATACTAAGTAATTTTATGGTTTGTATGCCATCTTTTAGCATCTCCTGTTTTATCGATTTTCTTGAGAAGCTTGTCCAAACCTCCTGCAGTTGGTTTACGTTAATTAAAATCGCTTTATTATCGCAAGATTTTAATGGAATATTCGCCATAAATCCAATTTCTCAGCTAAAATGCTAAAAGATGGCACACAAACCATAAAATTACCTAGTACTAACATACTAAAATTTCATGGTTCTATGTACCTTATTTGCCGAGATATGAAGGATTTAAAAGGTTCGCCGTTCTCAAACATCATGGAATCAAAACAAAGGCTATACACGTGGGCATGAAACAGGCCCACGGAGGAAACAAATTTTGTGGTATTTCCAGAAATGACCACCAGAGGACGTCACCAAGGCCTATAAAATGCAGGTTCTTTTAAAAATCACCCTCACTTGCCATCTTCTCATTTTTATCGTTACGTCTCTCTATCAGCGCCTTCGAAAGAATGTTTCTGTCGGATAACCGCCGGAGAGCGACCCGCTGTTCCTTCAAGGCTCCGGTCGGGCATACACGAAGTCTATCATCAAGTAAGGCCCTCTACAATTTCATCCTGCAAGAAGCAACATCACTGCTGCAGGCGTTTCCGTTGGCCCCCTTTTCAACAAGTCTCTACCAGCCCTCAACACTCATCTTCTCGCCGGTAAGGCCAGTCCGCCTGCAGAAGCAATCCTTCGAAGCCCAGGTCCGTAAACCTTCTAGTAGGATACAAGCCACAAGCCTACCCTTGCCTTCGTGTTAAGCAACTCCCGCGTAGCCTGCATAGTGTAACCGCAGCTTAGACAAAAGCTATACCCAAAAGTGTACGCAAACAACCGGCACACTAACTCTCTCATTACGATTGCTGTAGGCCTGTACAATTATTTTACCGTATTCAATTATCCTACTATATTCGTATCCCCTTCATTTTACTTGCCTAATCCATTTACTGTACCATACCGTACTTTCATTATTTCAGTTATTATTGGCTTAATTGCTTAGTGTGTGTTTACTGGTGCATAGCTCATCAGCCTACCTAAATTAGGATACTTACTCAACTTGTACTTACTTAACGATTATACTGTGTGATCATTTCTTATTCCTAAGAATCAGTCATTTGTAATATAGTATAAATACCGATATAGAATTGTTAATCACTGTGAACAAATAACTCATTTATTTTTCTAGTTAAACACAAAACAACAAAGTAATTTCTCTCTCCTTATTAAATATTGTTTGTTTGGGTTGTATTTCCAAACTGGTGACCCCTAATTATTCATTTCAATTTAATTCATTAATTATAGCAAGCCTACTTTCTTGGCCACATGAAACTGGTGATCCGGAGGCCACTAGATATATATAATAGGTAGTGAGCAGGCTTTAGTTATGGGTGACTTTAATTGCGCCAACGTGAATTACGATACAATGCAGGGAGACGCGGAAGGTAATCGTTTAGTTAATTTTATCGAGGATAGCTTTCTTATTCAAAAGGTTGGGGAACCTACGAGGTTGGACAGTATTTTAGATTTAGTAATAACTACGGATGATAGGCTAATTACTGGTCTTCACGTAATAGAACCGTTAAGCAATAGCGATCACAATATGGTAGTTTTTCCTCTCAGTAAGTCACTCGAAACCAGCTAACTCGACTAAAATTCGTAACTTCCAGCATGCAGACTAGTAAATTTCGAAATAAATTGTCACACGTCAATTGGGAAAACGTAATGGGGAACTCCAACGCAAAACTAATGTGGGAATCGTTTGAAACAGTATTTAGAACTACAAATGAGGAATGAGTACGGTACAAGATTAAGCGTGCGAAAGTAAATAACAAGCCCTTATGGTTTACTTCTAGAGTAGGGGATATTATAAGGAGTAGAGATAGGGCTTATAGGCTACATAAGTGCGATAAAGACAATTTGTGGTTACGAAACAACTACATATCTCTAAGGAGTGAAACGAAAAAAGTGTAATAAAAAAGTCCAAGCGCGAATTTTAAATCTCCATAGCTCGTGACGGTAAAGAAAACCCCAAGCGATTCTTTCAATACGTCAACAATAGAAATCCAGTAAAAAGTGTCTTGGGGCCGTTGAAAAATGTTAACGGAGATCTAGTTTCTGAAAACAAGGAAATGGCTACCTTGCTAAACGAATTTTTAACGTCAGTTTTTACTATAGAAGATGTAACGAATATCCCTACGGTCATAGACATAATACCTTTTGATAATGGTAATATTTTGGATAATATTGTGGTTAGTGAAGGGGAGGTAATGCACTATATTGATAAAATGAAAACGCGTAAATCACCGGGGCCGGATTCCATATATCCCATACAACTAAAAGAATTAAAAGATAGCATTGTTGTGCCGCTAACAAAGATTTTTAATGCGTCTGTTTCTGAGGGTGCGGACCAGATAATTTCAAGTTAGCAAACGTAAAACCTATCTTTAAGAAAGGCGAGAAAGGTGTGGCGGGAAATTATAGGCCAATCAGTATAACGTCTGTTGTAGGTAAGCTACTGGAATAAATAATTAGGGATCGTATAGTCGAACACTTAGAATTGCATAACTTAGTTAGAAATACGCAGCACGGTTTTAGGCGAAACAAATCTTGCTTAACTAATCTTTTAGAATTTTTTCAAAGCGTGGATGACGTTTACGATAGTCATCGGGCGGTTGATGTAGTGTATTTAGATTTTCAAAAAGCGTTTGACACCGTACCGCACAAAAGACTTACTGAGAAAACTAAGGCTCATGGAATCAGGGGTGTAGTAATAAATTGGATAGAAGAGTGGTTGCGAGGTAGGAAACAGAGGGTGGTCGTTGATGGAGCGGAGTCGTGTTGGGCTAATGTAGCGAGTGGCGTTCCTCAGGGTTCTGTATTGGGCCCTTTGCTTTTTCTTATATATATTAACGATTTAGATGTCGGCCTAGTCAGTACAGTTTCAAAGTTTGCGGATGACACGAAGCTGGGTGGTAGGGCGATTAATGACGAAGATAGAGGTAAATTCCAGAATGATCTGAATAAAATCGTTGATTGGTCAGTCACATGGCAAATGAGATTTAACGTCGATAAGTGCAAAATTTTACATATAGGTTCGCGTAACGATAATTTTGCGTATAGTATGTCAGGGAAAGAGTTGATAAGCGTAGAGCAGGAAAAAGATTTAGGAGTTATAGTCACTAGTGATTTAATAGTAGCGAAACAAAGTACAGCAGCGGTCAATAAAGCGAACAAAGTGTTAGGTTTTATAGCTCGGAATTTTGAGTACAAATCGCGCGATATTATAGTTCCTCTTTATAAATCATTAGTTAGACCCCATTTGGAGTAGGCGATCCAATTTTGGAATCCGCATATGCGCAAAGATATAGACAAAATCGAAAGAGTTCAAAGACGAGCAACTAAGATGATTCCGTCGCTTAGGTCAAAGTCGTACGAGGATAGGCTTAAAGAGTTAAAATTGACTACACTCGAGACTAGGAGGCTAACGGGTGATCTAATCCAGGTTTTCAAAATTATGAACGGGTTCGATAACGTAGATAGAGATAGCTTTTTCGAAATATCTCAAGAAATAGGACTAGAAATAACGGGTGTAAGTTGACAAGTAGAAGGTTCGAGACAGTAGTTGCCAAAAACTTTTTTACGCATAGAATAGTAAATAGCTGGAATAGTTTGCCGGTAGAAGTAATTAGTAACACGTCTATAAACATGTTTAAAAATCGATTAGACGCATATGTTAATAGATTGGGTATAGTTTAAGGTAGTAAAATTAAGGGTGGATAAGATAGATTTTGATTCTCTTTTCATTAAAGATCACAATAACCAGACTAGAGGTCATAGTATGAAATTATTTAAGCCAAGATGTAGAACAAATTTAAGAAAACATAGTTTTACAAGTGTTGTGGGATATAGGGAGGCAGCATCTTGGGTTAGGGGATACTCTCTGTCCTTACACACCCCATTTAAAGAGATTCCTCTGCCGAGCGGTGCCCCCCATAGTACTGTGTACTCATGATCTTCACTTGTCCCCACAAACACCTTTAAATGGGTGACCCAAAATGGGTGCACACACACATTTCTACATTACTGCACAGTCTTTACAGCCACACCTACACTTTTCCTCCTAAGTATATATTGTAATGTATATGGTTGTAAATTGTGACTTGGTCCGCAATTAATATAGACCGTGACTTATTTTTGGTTGGCAAGGTACTGGTATTGATGGATACCGTAATGAAATTGACTGGATTCTTTGGATCTGATATATTTGCATGTCGGTTATAAATAGATATAGAGTGTAACATATTTTTGGATAGTAGTCTATTATGACTTGATCCTCTGGATCCAGAGATTCTATCTTTAGTTTTAAATTGATAATTAATTAGTTTTAAATTGATAATTATTTAGTTTTGTAAAAATTGGTTGTTGCCAATATACAGGCAGTTTTTACATAGTGGAGCCGCCTCGATGTGCCGACGTGGCCCCTAGTGTGCCCACTATAAAAATTTCTTATGTTCTTATGTTCCTTGTGGTTCGGAACCCACGTAAAATTGTAGGTCCCCTCCGCCACCACGGAGGACATGCATAATACACAATTACGAACACAGTTAGGTAGACCAGCCATGAGTGGATCCTAGGGTCTTTGTTGGTCTGAAACATTATAACATTATAACATATATATATATACACACACACACATACATATATATATATATATATATATACACACACACACACAGTATGCATATATATATATATATATATATATATATATACAGGGTGGCCCAAAAGGTACTTACCAACATTAACTTACATTTTCTTCGAAACGATTGAGTAGAATTCGATGAAAATTTGCTGACACACTACACTACTCACGTCATTTGTTTAACATCAGTTTGGAGAGAATGTCATTGGTTTGGACTATCGGAAGCAATATGGAAGCGGCATTGATTGGCCTGCCTATTCGCCTGATCTCAACCCGTATGACTTCTTTTTGTAGGAATACCTCAAAGATAGAGTTTACCAGAGCAACCCAAAGACTTTGGAGGAGCTGAGCGTCAAATCGTCGGCATTCCGACAGAGGTTCTTGACAGCATGGTATCGAATTTTGGGATGAAGTTGCGAAAAATCGTCGAAGTGGAGGGACAGCACATCGAACACATTGTCATATAAATGGCTTGAGATACTGATTTGAATGGCGTTTGAACTATCATGGTACTCTCAATAGTTTTGGTGAAATAAAGGCTTAAGCTTAAACTTGGTAGGTACCTTTTGGGCTACTCTGATATATATATATATATATACATATTCACGATTTGCGAGGGTGCTCTCTGAGGGCATTGGTTTCTGCCCTATTTGGGAGAATTTCGATTTGTGATTGAGTGAGGTCCGTAGCATAATGGTAGAGCGTCCGACCGGCAATTGGAAGGCCCTGGGTTCGATTCCCAGGCGGTTCGCCTCATTTTTCATTATTTCGTTATCTCTCCTCCTCGTGTGCAGAAACGTTCCTTAATACTTATGTCGTTTCTATTCATATATATATATATATATATATATATATATATATATATAATATATATATGAAAATTATTTCACGAAAGTAACACGTGAAAAATATTTATGATGAAAAAACCACGAAGGAAAGGAAACACAGAGTGGTGCTGAAGCGCTTTCGTCTAATGACATCCTCCGGAAAACTGAAGTAAATAAAGAGTTCAAGACTATATATAGGTTACAAAAAAAAATATATATAAAATAAATATAGAAATAAAAACTGTGGGAGTAGCATACAAATTTGTAAGGAAAACTACCAATTTTAGCACTTTGCCCGAATTCAACACAAGATCAAATGGATTGTTTACAACCAATTTTATAGATAATGCCTGAATGATATATAGATCACAAAAATTAAATAAATAAATAAAATAAAAATAAAAATTGTAAGAGGAGCATACAAATTTATAAGGGAAAATTACCAAAGTTTTAGCACTCTGCCCTTCTTGTCTAAATCCGTTATGAACGAATTCAAAACAACGGGATCGAGTTGAAAAAGACTAGTGCTCATGTTTAAGTTATTTGTAAAGTTATTAAAACCCACAAACCTGGCAACCCTATACGCTCTGATTATTAGCTCGGTGGGCTCTATCACCTATAAACTCTCCAAATGGCTTATCAAAGTCTTGTCCCCCAATCTCGGAACTATCTCTGATTCCCATGTAAAAAATTCCATGGATCTTACTGAAAAATTGAATAATGTACGCACTGAAACCAACGATAGATTGATCAGTTTTGACGTTTGTTCATTGTTTACAAAAGTGCCGAGTGACGATATGCTTGACTTTCTCTCCCGAGAATTACATAAGTACGACCTGCCACTACCTGCACACATCGTTTTGGAACTTATTAAGCTTTGTATCAAAGACTGTAAATTCACTTTCAATAGGAGTATTATCAACAGGTTTTTGGGATGGCCATGGGCAACCCCTTGTCGCCCCTCCTCTCCAATATTTATATGGAGTTTTTCGAAATTACTTACATTCCGAGAATCCTGGGGGTTGGCATCCCATGGTTGCGGTACGTCGACGATATTTTGTGTATCTGGCCCATGAATCGTGACCTGGATGACTTCCTCCTTCAGTTAAATGATCAAGTCCCCTCCATTAAGTTTACTGTAGAAGTGGAACAAGACAACTCAATCCCGTTTTTGGATGTGCGTGTACATAGGGAAAGCTCAGGTTTACGGCCGTTCCTAGCCATTACGGTGCCCTAAGCAGTATACCCATTTGAAGCCCCACCCCTCCATCCACCAACTCACGCCTTACTACATCACCTCAGCACACACATACAAAAAATGGCTGTGTTAATAAAAAACAATTATGAAACAATTTTAATGAAACATTTATGTTCAAAACAACAAGTATGTACTTTCAGAAGACAAACAGAAAAAAATACTCCTCATGAAATTCCTGAAAATTAGCTTATACATTATTTAGAATAAATAAGACAGAACTATGTATAAAAAAATAATGCAATTAACAACTACCAAACAATTACTAACTCTACGATACAATCGTGTAATAGCTAACAGTTATACAGAACAGTTTGTATCTTCAAAATTTTTGCTTCCTAGATTTTTTCTGGGCGAAATCATCAATAACATCATCATATGAAATCTCACTGCCAACGTCCTGGTTGATGCTTATGATGCCGAGGCCACTGAGGCGATCCTGCCCCATTGATGATCTGAGGTAGTTCTTGATTAGCTTCATCTTAGAGAAGCTCCTCTCGGCTGACGCTACTGTCACAGGTAGAGTGCAGGCAATTCTTAGTGCAACCCAGAGATTGGGGTATAGTTCCTCCAGTTGCTTCTGATGAATGAAGGAGAGAGGCTCTAATGCAGTCATGTTGTGTGAAGGTAAAGTCGGCAAGTTCTTAATTTCGAGGGCCAGTTCTCTTCCATCAATGTCAGAGTCAGTTCCAGAGCTCAGTATCTTAGAGAGCTTTTCACACTTGCAGGACAAGTCTTCCTTGTTCATTGTGGTGAAGTTTAGGAGAACCCCAAATATGTCCCTCACATCATCTAATGTTTTGAATCTCTCATTTATTGACCCGATGGCACAATCCATTGGCTCATGATGCTCGTCAGGCTTTGCTGAGGATGGCTTTTCCAAATATTTCAGTAGTGCTCCTGAGAAGAACATAACATTACATATTCTGTTAATTTTTGCTAAAATACTCTTTCTTATCTTCTTTGATAAAATAATTGATATGTGTGAACAGAATTTGATGTGATGTGATCCATTAAATTTCACATTTCGGAATATTATAAATATTACAGAGACTAGCTTACTCTACATGATTCCTGAGCACTTGCCTAGCTTGATGGTCTACCTAACCTAGTTGCCTGAACTGTAATCATAAGAATATACAAGTGGCACATCTCACCTGTGCTACTGGAAAGCTTCTCCTCTATTTTCTTCTTTTTCCGTTTTTCAGCTCCTGATGGATAATGTCGTTTCATTTTCCAAGATGCACGAAGTCACATCTAGTTAACCACAATTAATCTGCTAAATAATAATAACACTGGTCAACAAAGATTTTTCATCAGTAAAATTTGTGGTGGCTGGATAGCATTCTTCACGCTGATTCCAAAACTGCATTCAGATTTTTTCTAGCACGTATAGTTTTCAAGATGAAGGCATATATATAAGTACACAGATTTAACCATTTTAAATAGGCAAAATACTAATATTTCAACATTTGATTGTGTTTATTTTATTGTGTTTTTTTAGTTTATTCATCTTATTGATTTCAATTATCTTAATTATACATCTTATGTATTTCAGGTGTGAGCTTTTACGTCTAGCAGCATTGTGATTCAGGCAACAACGCCGTGCTTTGTGTGTCAAAAGATCAGTCCAGTCCAAGAACTTGTTGTGTCAAGTTGGTGTACATTTTTTTTGAATTTATAGTTTGCTCAGGTCAGTCAACATGCCTCGACAATGTAAGAATGACCCCTGAAAGCAGTTCTTTTGCATAATGGTAATATAATGCCATCCATCCCCATTGCCCATTCCGTCCATCTAAAAGAGACATATGACAATATGGATATACTACTTAAGGCAATCAAATACGACAGTCATCAATGGAATGTTTGTGGAGATCTAAAAGTTATAGGAATGCTTATGGGTATGCAGTCAGGATTCACAAAATTTTGTTGTTTCCTTTGCCTGTGGGACAGTCGCGCCACTATAGAACATTACACCAAAAGTGACTGGCCACTTAGTTATACATATGTCCCAGGGATAAGCAATGTCCAGTCTGTCCCTGTAGTGGATCCCCAAAAGATCTATCTGCCACCTCTTCACATTAAACTTGGTTTAATGAAGAATTTTGTTAAAGCAATGGGTAAAGTCAATTCTGAAGGGTTCCAATACCTTTCAAGGAAATTTCCGAAGGTTACTGCAGCAAAATTGAAGGAAGGAATTTTTGTTGGGCCACAAATAAGGGAGGTTTTGAATGACACTGAATTTGAAAAAGTCCTAAGTCCGCTGGAATTGAAGGCTTGGCTGGCGTTCAAATGGATATGTGAAAACTTTCATGGAAGCAACAAGTCACCTGCGTATAAGGATGGAGTCAAGAACCTCCTTGATGCCTTCAAAGAAATGGAGTGTCGAATGTCGTTAAAAATTCACTTCCTGCATTCCCACTTAGATTTCTTTCCTGAAAACCTTGGTGCAGTGAGTGACGAGCAAGGAGAGCGCTTCCATCAAGATATTCAGATGATGGAGAAGCGCTACCAAGGATATTGGAATGAAAGCATGATGGCGGACCATTGTTGGATGCTGTATCGTGACAATCCAGGCCAAATTTACAAAAGGAAATCACACTCACAGCGCTTTTAATAAAATAATGTATATATTCTTTATTTATAAGTACATTGAATAAAGTATATGATGTATTTGTTGTTTAGCATTCCTAAGTGTGATCTATACATCCATAAATTTTCTTATAGCAATATCAAAAACTTAAAAATATCAAAACCAGTGTATCTATATAACTATACGTGCTAGAAACAAAATAAAACCAGATTCGGAATCAGCGCGAACAATGCATTAAGAAAAGTGTGATCATGTTTGTGATGAGAAAAAAAAGTTTCATTTTGTTGGCCAGTGTAATCATGATAATAATGATGATAATAATAATAATAATAATAATTGTTATAATTGTAACGTTAATCAAATACATTCAAATAATCAGACCATTTAGGTTTTAACCAACAAAATTCACATTATCTGAAAAAGATGAGAAAAGAATTAATAAACTTGAAAACATAACGAAAATAATCCTAGGTTTTAAAGTGTTACAAAATCTCTTAATAATTAGTAAATTAGTGAAATAATGTTTTACAATAGTAGAAAAATTAAGCATTTAGGAAAGTATAAGCATATAGTAAGAATAAAGTTAAATAATATAGAAATAAGATCTCGCAATAGTTATTTACACATAACGACCAAAACGTTTCGTTTGTCACCATTTTATCACATTTGTCTCATACAAAAACTTTAATTAATACGACAATAATAATAATAATAATAATAATAATAAGGATAATAATAATAATAATAATAACAATAATATTAATAATAACTTCAGCTATATTCCTATTCTTGCCCACTGAGCTCTGACCTGGGAGCCTGTCTAGGGGCCCCCTAGTAGCAGCGGGGCCCTAAGCGGCCGCCGCTTAGTCTGCTTATGCCAGCAGACGGCCCTGCCCAAGTTTTAAGTTTAGTATCTATCGGAAAAAACAAACAATTTGTCCTACGTACACTTTTACTCTGGACATGACACCCCCATTAAGAAGGCCATATTTTCTTCAATGTTTCTCCGCGCTCTTAGGATTGCCAGTCCGGAATACATCGATGCCGAATTAGAAAAAATCAACGGTATTGGAAGTGATCTGTGCTACCCACCTGCGTTTATGGAATCTTGTCTTAACAAGGCGAAACGAACTTTCTATCGTGTGATTAATGCGCCTCGGTGGTGTAGTGGTTAGCGTCGCTGACTACGAATCCATCGGCCCCGGGTTCGAGATACGACGGCAGCCGGCGCTTAGCAAAACCCAGCTGTTCATCCTTCCACACAATAAAGAAAGTGGTTAGTAGATAAATGCGTACCCTAAGTGGCCTAGTGGTTAAGACGCTGGGCTGCTGATGGGGCGTGGTTCGGATTCCACTTTAAACTGTAGGTCTAAGGTGGAGTGGAAAGCTTGACCTTCGTCAGAATGAACAATTCGGGTGGAAGCTAACCAAAGGTAACCAAACCAAAGGTTAATAACACTCGCACTTTGTCAAAGAATATTTTAGTACTTCCATTTTTCCCGGGCTTTTTAGGCATTGCTAATGTACTTAGACTTTTGGATATTAATGTAGTATTTTCATATAACAATATTGCGCAAAATATCATAGTAAAAAATAGCCCTACCAATAATTCAGGCATTATCTATAAAATTGGTTGTAAACAATGTGATTCCTTTTACATTGGTCAGACGGGAAAGGATTTGCACACGCGTGTAAAACAGCATCAATATTCCGTTAGAACGGGACAGTCGTCCAGTGCCCTTTTTGTCCAATTGTCAGAGTTATCCCATTGTATTGATTGGAATAATGCTTCAGTTTTGTTTCACTCTAGCAACATTGTTAATAGAAATATTCTTGAGTCTGCTATTATCCAACTTACAAGTAACTTTAACATGAGCAAAGGTCTTTTTCAACTCGATCCCGTTGTTTTGAATTCGTTCAGAACAGATTTAGACAAGAAGGGCAGAGTGCTAAAACTTTGGTAATTTTCCCTTATAAATTTGTATGCTCCTCTTACAATTTTTATTTTTCAATTTATTTTTATTTTTATTATTTTATTTGTGACCTATATATCTTTCAGGCATTATCTATAAAGTTGGTTGTAAACAATCCATTTGATCTTGTGTTGAATTCGGGCAAAGTGCTAAAATTGGTAGTTTTCCTTACAAGTTTTTATGCTCCTCCCACAATTTTTATTTCTATATTTATATTATTATATATATATATATATATATATATATATATATGCGCTTGAGCACCACTCGGTGTTTCCTTTCCTTCGTGGATTTATTCATCATATTTATATGTGTATATATATATTATATATATATATATATATATATATATATATATATATGATGTAAATAATGCACCCCCGCGACGAAGTATGGAGAAGGAAACCACCCTTCACGAAGATGTAAATTTTTATTTCTTAACACCAATACAGTTTCGGCTCCTTGCGAGCCCTTCTCAATTGGTAATGACTGTATAAAGAGAGAAAAGAGTTTATAACACCGGGAAGTTAATTACCAGGGATTAGCTGACTGAACCTTCCCATGCTCTTCTCAAAGGATAATTAAGTGACCCCTCCGACCCAGCTTTGACCTGATGGATGTACAGTTGCCCGCATATGTAATGTTCCTCGCCTCACAGACGACTCCGTACATGTGGCAACGTTGCAGTGATAGTGAAGGTACCCCAACTGGGGGAAGGTGGGGTGGAGGGCGGACAACCGAGTCCAACAACATATAACACAGACATATAGTGTACATCTAAGGGACAATTGGATGTGCACTCGTAGGGCGGGGCGAAAACATATCGAACTCAAGTTGTCAGTATAAAACATGGCTGTAAAGGTGCTCTAGTACTCACCTATCATAAAAACATCAACTTTTATAGCCTATGAATATGTGCATTCTCTCAACTTTGACTTCAATTTTGAAGAAAAGCCAAAATTTTGAAGCAAATTTAGTTTGGTTAAAAATTATAACTATTTTCTCTTATAAACCAAAACATGTGTTCATCACTAAATTATATGAAGTGTAACTGCTATCCTCTTGTTGATTCACTTAAAATCTGACTTTGTTTCCCTTTCCTTTTTGAATTCTCTAGCCGAGATTTCTTGCTGAGAATAACCATTCCATGGCGGCCGTCATGTCCGTAGTCTTTTTCACTTGCAGAGATTTCCTTCACATTTCTTTCAACTGCCTGGGAATGACACGGGTATGTGTCAAGAATTATGGGTTTTTGGCAGTCATCAGTGCTACTTATAACATCAGAGAGTAAGGAAGGAATAGTACTATCTATTTCGTTCCAATCAATCATATCCATGTAGGTCGAAGCTGAGAAGCTGAGCCTGATGGATTTCTTGTCAAACATTCGAATTTCACCCGGTATAATACTCCTTTTCGCTTGTAGCACTTTTTCGACTGCTAGCTTCCGAATATTTTTATTCTTGTCAGCAACAGCAGATAAAAGGATATTTCCAGGATGACAAAAGTAACAGTTGTTTTGTATATAATTTTTGATAGAGCTCAATCATGAAGAAAAAGTTTTTGGCCCTATCCTGGCAAGACCAGTTTGCTTTGATATAGAACCATGCAGGAACATAAAAGTTCAGTATAAAATGAGCAATCCTTTGAAGTGTCTCTGATGGTTTTTCGTGCGACATGTAATAATGTAAGAGACGATTTGCTTTTGTCAGCCACCATGCATTATTGGGAGACCCAGGTTGAACAGTTTCCAACAATTTGATAGCTGAACCTCTATCATGGCCGTTTTGAATTGACAAACACACCTTATGGAGTTATTGTTGGTCACTGCTGAGATCTGCGAGCACTTCTGATAAGTCCATCACTTTTTCAGCTAGAGGTGGAAATTTTGCAACTGGTCTGTTCTTTAGATCAAAGTTCAGATCTTTGTCGATTTTGCCCTGTGAACTTCTAGGTCCTGTCATTTTCCCGTCAAGAACTTCCAGGTATTTTCTCAAGGGAAGCTCATTAGTATGAAGTAAGCAAATAAACCATTGTAATGGTCTTCCCAATGTCAGCTCTAGTTTTCTAATTATTCCATTTGATTTACCTGTATTTGCATTAGTTGCATCACAAACGACTGATTTTAAAGTCGAAGCAGAGTTGATATCAGTAATTAATTATATAATTTCTTTAACAATAACACTTGTCCTTCCACTTTCAGGAGCAACATGGTCAATATATTCGTTTCCTGGAAATGAAACTAACACATAGTGGTCTTCAATGAAAGTCCTCTGGCATTCTCCCACTTTTGAAAGAGTTTTATCAATTTTTTCATCAAATCCAAGGCAAACTATTCCTTTATTCTGTTCTTCATGCTTCTTTCTTTCTATGCTTCTCCATAAGGTTCTTTGACGACGTAGTTTACTGGGATCAATCGTAGTATTTTCAGATAATAGATTAAGATCTTTTAAGACAGGATTAGCAATTAAACAAGCATCATAGTTGCTTATTTTGCATCGATCAACTGCTTTGCATAATTCTGAATATTGGTGTCGATTTTGATACTTTTGACATGATTTTGACATGATAGGTCAAACACATATGGGTCCTACATTTAAAAAAAAGCAAAAACAATGTTTATTAATGGTTTTTTGATAGGCGAAAAATTAATTTAAGGAAACATGCTAAAAAGGATCTTTTGTGGCCTTTGTTCGCAATTTATTTTTTTCATAGTTGCCAGCACCGAAATTAATATTTCTAAAATATATAACTTATATATTCCTTAATCAGTGACTACTCGGGCATCTTTTTCAGCATGTTTCATTAAATTAAATTTTTTCAACCCACCCTAAATTATTGTGCAGTCATTGACATACAGGTAATTATAATGCAATGTCTGTGTTCATAAAGATAAACAATTAATATGATCGTGAACAGCGTTGAACCCCATGTAGTTTACTGGTCTTATACAGTAACTAGCGGAGCGACCCGGCGTTGCCCGGGTGGAAGTTGAACACTATATATATATATATATATATATATATATATATATATATAGGGCGATCTACAGACATTATTTAATTGTTTTGTCAACGCCTGTTTTCAAACTGACGTCCGTTCTGGTCCAGGCACTGCTGATAACGCGAAGCAATGGAATCGCAAACATCACGAAACATTTCGTTTGGTATTTGTGTGCATTCTCGTTCAATGGCTGCTCTCAATTCAGCGACTGTTGCAGGTTTTATAGCGTAGACTTTGTCTTTTAAGTATCCCCATAAAAAAAGTCTAGTGGTGTGAGGTCTGGTGAACGCGGAGGGTATTCTACGAAACCCCTTCGTCCAATCCACATCCACATCGTGCCAAGTACCACTCGCAATACTCCACTCTTCGGTCCGGATCATCTTCATTAATAGCATGGACTAATCTTGGAATGTAACTTTTCCATTGACAGCGCTTCAAAATGCGTTGGACAGACGATTCTGAAATTCCTACCTCACGACTCGCTTGCCGCACAAATTTTCTTGGACTTTGGTGATACGTTTCCAGTACTCTTTCTTGCTTTGTGGGGCTTGTCGATGTCCGTGGTCTTCCGGAACACTTCTTGTGGACATTCTGAACAGTTCCATCGGCTTCAAACTTATCTCTAATTCGAGTGATGGTAAGTCGCGTTGGTGGATCTGTTTGAAACACCCTCCTAAACTGTCTTTGCACTTCAACTGCGTTTTCACACTTCCAGTAGCATTTTAGAATGAATTTCCTTTGTTCAAAGCTTAGTCTGACTGCCATTATTAATTCTAATGGGTTTAACTTGGAAAGAAAGAAACATCAATTGAGCTATCAGCTGTTAAAGTGTGTATACATTTTTTTGGGACGCCCTGTATATATATATATATATATATATATATATATGCCCGGTTCGGTTAAATGAATGCCCGATTAGGTCAACTGAATGCCCGATTAGAGTAATTGAATGCCCGGTTAGGTTAATTGTACGCCCTTGACGATTCGTTAGGTTAAGTCTACAGATCCACAGAAGCTAAGGCTAACAAAGACCCTAAGATCCACTCTAAAGTTAGCCCGAGAGAAGGAGAGAGTAGGGGGTTAAAAGAAGAGAATAAGGGGTTAAGTAAGTAGCAAAACCTATCATTCGTGGGTTAACATTCATTCAAAAAAAGAGAAAGAAAGATCGAAGAGAATAGGAAAGTGGTGAAAGATGAAAAGAAGTAAAATAAGAACGCTTACAAACCATGCAAACACAATCTTAACTCAAACACTGTCATACCATGCAAACTACAGACATGCAAGTAGAGAGAGGATAAGAAAAGGAAAAAAAAAGGAGGAAGAGTATAACAAAAAGTGGGTTAATTTATGTTACGAGCTACATCTAAGTTCGTGTTAGTCTAAAAAAAAATTTTATTGCTGGCATATCACACGCTGGCATGTCACAAGCTGGCATTAATCGTCAACAGACTCATCCTCGACCACCACTCCCAGAGCTCCTGTTATTAATTGTTTTATTATTTTAAACAACGTTAATATTGTTAAAATGCCTATTTAAACGGTTTTTAAACATATTAACACTGGTAGAGTTCACGACGGACACGGGAAGATTGTTCCATTCATCAATTACTTTAAACGTAAAAAAGTTTTTAGTGATGTTAGTAATGAAACGTCTATCACGCAACTTAAATCCGTTATTACGAGTATTGCTATTATCGAAAGTGAACAGTTTGTCAAAATTTACGTTATCAATTTTATTAACGATTTTGAAAACTTCAATAAGCTCCCCCCTTAATCTCCTAGTTTCGAGTGAATGCAAGTTTAACTCTTTAATCCTATCTTCGTAAGACTTGTTGCGAAATGACGGAATTAGTTTCGTGGCACGACGCTGAGCCCTTTCCAACCTATCAATATCCTCACGGCATATTCTAAATGAGGCCTCACTAGGGACTTTTAAAGGGGCAAAATAATATTCTTCGATTTAAATTCGAAATTACGCGCTATGAAGCCTAACATCCTATTAGCTTTTGCGCAAGACTCCAGGCACTGGTTC
The DNA here is from genome assembly GCA_023014485.1 of Bathynomus jamesi. Taxonomy (NCBI): domain Eukaryota; kingdom Metazoa; phylum Arthropoda; class Malacostraca; order Isopoda; family Cirolanidae; genus Bathynomus; species Bathynomus jamesi. Next base: position 328,413 of record JAJOZX010000637.1, on the reverse strand, counting down.
CTAACTTTTAAATCCTTAGATACGCTTACACCTAAATCTACTTCCTCGTCAACGCTCGCTAACTGTCTATTGTCCATCGTATACGTGTAATTATTGTTATCAGAACCTATATGCAAAACTTTACATTTGTCTACGTTAAATTGCATCTGCCACTTATCCGTCCACTCCATAATCCTATTTACATCGCCTTGGAGCCTATTTCTATCGTCCTCGTTAACAATTTTACCGCCTATTTTAGTTTCGCCTGCGAATTTTGACACGTTACTAGTCGTTAATGTAGATTACGAATAGCAATGGGTCTAACACTGAACCCTGTGGGACACCGCTACCTACATCCAACCACCCCGATTCACTACCATTAAGAACGACCCTCTGTCTCCTAGCACAAAACCATTCCTCTAACTAGTTAGCTACCTCACCGCATATACCGTGCGCTTTAACCTTCGCAATTAATCTTTTATGCGGAACTGTATCGAACGCTTGTTTAAAGTCAAAATAAATAACGTCAGCCGCTCTATGCCTATCATATTTGCGCACTATTTCATTATAAAACTCTAACAAATTAGTTAAACAAGATTTATGTCGTCGAAACCCATGCTGACTACTATTAATCAAATCGCGACTTTCTAAGTGATCGACGATACGATCCCTAACTACAGATTCCAAAAGTTTACCAACAATTGACGTTAAGCTAATAGGCCTATAGTTGCTAGCTACTGTGCGGTCGCCTTTTTTAAAAATGGGCGTGACGTTAGCTAATTTGAAGTCTTCAGGAATAATCCCCGCTTCCAGTGACTTATTAAAAATTTTTGTTAAGGGGCCTAAGATAACGTCTTTCAAATCTTTCAAATGTCTAGGATAAAACGCGTCGGGGCCTGGAGCCTTGCTCATTTTTAGCTTATCGATATAATGCGCAATCTCACCCTCGTAAACAGTTATTTCATTCAGTCTCTCCACTAAATGGAACGATATCGTCCACGTCGGGGACATTATTTACGTCTTCTACGGTAAAAGCTGTCGCAAAAAAGTTGTTGAAAATATCCGCCATCGCCTGAGCGTCGGAAGCCAAAGCGCCGTTAACGTCCACTAGGGGGCCTATGTTATATTTTATCGGCTTACGATTATTGATGTAGTCAAAAAACTTTATTGGATTATGTTTAGCATCCGCAGCTATAAATATCTCTAAATTACGCTTAGCATTCCTAACAGATCTTTTAACCTGACGTCTGAGTTCGATATATCTATTAAAGTTAGCTACCGTGCCATTACGCTTATTAAGTCTATACGCTCTGTTACGCTCGTTTATGAACTCGCCTATTTCCCTATTCCACCACTTCGGCCTACCATGATTTCTAACGCGCTTGGGCCTACGAGGAATAAACTTCCTTTCGATAGTCATAAAACTTTCTTTAAACGCCTCCCAATGAAAATTTGTGTCATTACCCATAAATAAATTATCCCAGTCCACTACTCTCATCCTGTCTGCAAAACTATCAAAATTAGCCCTACGAAAATCAGAGACTTCTATTACGTTACGATCCTTACTGTTTTCTATCAATAGCTTAAACCTAATAATTTGATGATCACTACATCCCAAACTCTCACCTACTTCTAAACCTTCGACTATATTTTCGTCGTTCGTCATCACCACGTCTGAGATATTGTCACCGCTTGTTGGTTCGGTAACCATCTGTCGTAAAAAATTATCTTCCATGAACTCAATCAGTCTCAAACCCTCATCATTACCAGTAAAAGTCTCGTAATTAACATTAGGGCAGTTAAAGTCTCCGACAACTATACTATCCCGATTATTAATAAAGTTACCAAGAAGGGAGTAAAATCTAGTATCGGTATCGAGGGGTTGAACGGGAGGTCTATAAACAACACCAAAATTAAAGCTGATACTACGCGCCCTAACTTCAACGCATATATTGCTGTCGGAAAATCTATCTTAACCACGATAGCCCTAAGGGAATTACGAATGTACAGCAAAACGCCACCACCACTCCTATGTAACCTATCATTAGTAAATAGTTTAAAACCCGCTATATCAAGTTCCCCCAACAAGTCCCGAGTTGTGGTATTTAACCACGTTTCGGTTATAACAACTATATCGTAGTTCCCGGAATAAATTATCGCCTTAAATTCGTTGAATTTATTTCTAATACTACGCGCGTTACAATACAAGACATTTAAATTATTTTTTACCAAGGATCGGCGTTTTAAACTATTTTTCACGTCGGGCCGGCGTTTCCCGGACCCACAACGTTTAAAGAAGGTTTCGACCTATACAGCTTTCGACCGTTCTCATCGATTAACTTACCTAGCCTAGCATTCCCTGTTTCATTGAAATGCACTCCATCTTTTATAAAAAGGCTAGGATCACTAAATTCTGACCACAGCTTTACGAAGTGTACATTTTCCTGAGCACAAATCTCTTCTAGTTTTGTATTCAAAAATATTGTTTTTGACATAATAGTGGGCCGGCCAAAAATTGAAAAGTCCTCTAGAAAAAACTTAACGGCGATTTTTGTTAATAGCAGGCACCCACCTTAGATAAGTAGTATTGAGGATGCCAAACAAGATGTGGGTGGATGCCACTCTCAAATTCTGAAAAATTCCGAATTTTTGCATTTCAGTGGTGGCTCTATGTAACAACGTGTTTAAAGGTGTATCATTAGCACATCAAGCATATTTTTGTGATTTTATGGATAATAATTGAATGTGGGTATGACTCTGGATGTCTTTATTTCTATTAAAACTACATTTACCATGCTGGGTGAGGTGCGCATGTGCCTACTACTACCATAGTACAAGTAAAAGCATACTTTCACATGTTGAATATTTTCAATGCACTGGCTGGCCAGACATTGGTTTGGTATATGCAATTAAAAGAGTGAAGACAGTGACAGCTTGTAAAATAATAATAATAATACTGCTAATAGATAGGTATGTTTCGAATTGTTTCAATATATCTGTGGCTACTACATACTGCCATTCCCACTTGTCTTTGCAGATAGGGAGCTCATCAGCAATGGACCCGTAGCTGTCATCAAGCGCAGAGGAAAGTCAGGATGTCAGTGAGGATTGTTGCTTCTTCTGCCAAGCAGCGCTGATGACCTGCGCCAGCATCAGCAGAAGGAAAAGCAAGAACTATGACTGTGGGCGATGAGAGAAAGAACCTGGGATACCTACTATCTTGATGTTTTACAAAGACTGGAAAGTCATTCCAAGGATGAATTCAATGCATTGGAACTCAAGTGGCATAAATCATGCTACTCTTTATTCACCTCTGAAGGCAAACTCAAAAGGCTGCAAAGTCAGCAGCAGACCATGGGTGCATCGGCGACCACAAAAAGTGCAGGATCTCAGGCTTTTCCCCCAAAGCGTAGACGTTCAACACCAGTGATTGACTGGACCCTCTGTATGTTTTGTCAAAAGAAGACCACAAAGAAACTGCGCAGGGTAGAGACAATGGAGAAGTCAGATGACTTGATCCAGCGTGCCAAACATGACCCTGTCATGAACATACCGTTGTCAGCGGTGAGTGATGTGATTGCAGTTGAAGGCTACTATCATCTAGTATGTTTGGTGACATTTGAGAGACGTACTAGAAAACAAGCGGTGTCAGATGAGCAGCAAGGGCCTGAAAATGAGTGCATGACGAAGCTGTGCAAAGACTTGACAGTAGGCCTGTCTCGTAGTCACGTATACGACATGGGAGACGTCTGGGACAGATACGAGAGTATGTGTAATGACACCGGCATCACCGTGAAATTCTCCAGGAGAACAACGTTCTACGAAGATGTTCAAAGGCTGCTTGGATCAAACGCCAGCTATGTACGCCCATTGTCAAGCAGCCCGCTGCTGATTTACCCTGGAGAGAGCTCAGATTTCATCATCTCCAAAACACTGGCTAAGTCTTGTGAACAAGGTCCTGTCACCTCTGAGTCAGAGTCTACTGAAGATGAAGATGCTGATGTCCACATGTGTGCCACTAGCAGCATATTCCAAGATATGGTACACGTGGCTATGAAGGTTCGACAAGATCTTCTTGAAACTCCTGGACACTCCGAGACATGGCAAGGTCTTGATCAGGAACATGTTGGTCGTGTCATACTCGACAGTCTGTACCTGTTTCTACGATTGCTCTTTGGGGGAATGGATGCTGTGGATGAGGGAAGTGAAGAGGACCAGAAAGTGAAGCAGAGTGTGTGTAGCATTAGGGTGTGTCAATTTTAGTAAAGTCAACAATTCAAAAACTACTAATGCTCAAATGATGTCATATTATCTAGCAAACTTAGAAATATCTTTAGTGTTGTTTAAAAAAGCCATTTACCTACTTATATTTGACCATAAAGGTTTGAAATATAACCTAAATATGACTGTAGCATCGTATATCAATGTGCTATTGATATGTGTGGTCAACTTTGGTTATTTTTGGTGTGCAGTATGGTTTTAAGTTTCACATAGTCACAAATGCTGGAGTTTTGATTGTGAACTGTGTTGATCGTTATGTGCTTTCCCTCCTTTTTGACAATTTTGATTACTTCATAATGTAAATATTGTGTAATTCAAATTATTCGAAATGTTATGTGTGACCCAAACTTTCTGTATATTTTGATATGATAGATATATGAAATTGTCATTACTTTGAATAATTAAGTCTTGTACCTACAACAACACAACCTTTTATCTGAGCTTATAGGAAGATATTAAGAATTTCAATTAACTTAATTTTATGTAATCATAACAGTGGTATGCATCAATTATGCTGTCAAGGGTTTTGTAAGTGATTCTTATAGAGGTTTTCCTGCTGATTTCGAATCTGTAATCCGTTTTTCTCAATCAGCTCAGGTTATCCGGCTATGGCCTCATAAGTAAAATAGAATTTTTCGTGATTTTGTCAAAGTGGAATTGGAACAGTAACATCTATCATCACTTGTTTCACTTGTATAATATCTTTTTTTACTTTTCAGGCATATAGATAAAATATTTCATAATGAATAGAGCGTGTAAAAATGATCCCAATAGATTCTGCTACATATGTGGGACGGTTACCATGCCAAATAACCAGTCCCAAATCACTAAATTTGTGAAGACAATGTATAGAGCATACTTTGGAATTAAGCTAGGGGACCAGGACAAAAATTTCGCCCCTCATATGTGCTGCAAGACGTGCATTGAAAATTTGAGAAGATGGAGCAAAGGCAGAGCGAAATCTTTGCCTTTTGGAATTCCCATGATTTGGAGAGAAGGAAAGGATCACGTGACAGATTGCTATTTCTGCATGACAAACCACCAAGGTGGGCTTATAAATTTATTTTTCTTAAATATTTTGAAATCCTCGTATGAAACGACACAATATTCACCATAATGTAATATTCACCATATATAGCATAATATTCACCATAATGGTAATCATACATTTACATATACATATTGTTATAGAAAATACATTTACACATACATATTGTTATACAAGTTACATTTACATATACAATGATTGTATATTTTCTTTCTTTTTCATTCATATTGTCCCCGAAGGGACAATATGAATGAAAAAGAAAGAAAATATACAGACTCCATCGACCTATTTCATATCTTACAGACCGCAGCCTTCCCTCACGAGCCGCCACTGTCTGAATGCTTCTTCTATTTCATATGCAAGTTTTATATCCATGTTTCTGTGTTTCTATTTTCAGGAGTTAACAAGAAGAATAAACACACTGTTGTATACCCTGACATTCCTTCTGCTATGAGACATGTACCCCCATGGTCCTGGAATTCCAATACCCGACCCACCTCAAACCCTGGACTTCGATGATTCTGATGATGAATCAATGACCAATGCCAATGACCAGTCCCAGTCGTATATACACCTCAAAATACCGCTTCAAATGAGCCGAGGCCTCTCAACCAGGCCAAACTTAATGATCTTACCAGGGATTTAGGACTTTCCAAATTAGCTGCCGAGATCTTGGGCTCACAACTTCGAGAGGACAACTTGCTGGCTCCGGGAACAACATTCTCCTGGTATAGGAAACGAGAGGAAGAATTCCGCAAGTTTTTTGCAGTGCACGAAAATACCTCTTCCTTAGTGTACTGCTGCAATGTTGAGGGGCTAATCGAATCCTTGGGCCTGCCATATAACGCATCAGAATGGAGGCTATTTATAGACTCGTCTAAACGAAGTTTGAAAGCAGTACTTCTCAACATTGGGAATAGGGTTGCATCAGTCCCTGTAGGACATTCCGTACAACTTACTGAGAGCTACGATAACATGAAAATTTTACTGGTTGCTCTCGTATACGACCAACATAACTGGAGGATCTGTGGAGATTTGAAGGTAATACTAATATCATAAGTAAACTATTGCTATTGACTATGTTCTTTTTCCAAAGGTTATTTGAGAGCGTATAAGAACACTTAACTTCCCCACAGAAGTGATACAGTCCAATGCATAGATTTTTTTATCTGGTCGAACAAATTCTCTAAATTCTTTAAATATTTTCATTTTTTTTCAGATTGTGGCATTTGTATTGGGAATGCAAGGGGGATACACGAAATACCCATGTTTCCTCTGCAAATGGGATAGCCAAGCGGATGAGAAGCACTATCCACAGCGTGAATGGCATCCAGAGAGAATTTTGAACCTGGGTCGCATAATGTCGTTTCAGTGCTCCTTGTACCACCAACAAAAATTTTGCTCCCACTACTTCATATTAAGCTGGGCTTGATGAAAAATTTCATCAAATCAATGAATAAGGAGGGTTCAGCATTCCGATATCTCGAGAGTAAATTTCCTCATATATCTGATGCTAAACTAAATGCTGGGGTTTTTGATGGTCCTCAAATTCGAACTTTGATCAAGGATACTCAGTTCGAAAACGCAATGACTCCAACTGAGAAGAATGCCTGGCAGGCATTCAAATCAGTTGTCACTGATTTTCTTGGCAAGCGTAGAAGTTCAGAATACGAGTCCGTTGTCGAAAACTTGATTGAAGCTTTCAAAGCTCATGGGTCGCGCATGTCCATAAAAATGCACTTTTTGTGGTGTCACTTGGATTATTTTCCTGAAAATTGCGGGGATTATAGTGAGGAACAGGGTGAACGATTTCACCAAGATATCAAAATAATGGAAGAGAGGTACCAGGGAAACTGGGATATCAATATGCTGGCGGACTATTGCTGGTGTTTGAAGCGAGACGTGCCCGAAGAAAAACACAGACGGAAAGCCAAAAAACTTCCTTCCTTCCTCAATAAACTTTTTTCCATATTCATTGTATGAATAAAAGTATTTATTCACACAATGTTTTCATTTTTCACGAGTGTTCTTATAATATTACTCGTATCTACAGTGTTTAAGCTAAAAAAATCAATAAATTTGGGGATAAAATTGGACTTATAATAAATGGCCAATAGAGAAAAAACCTGACCTGATTGAGGAAAACCAATGTCATTTTCGAATTCAGCATGGTCGAATTATATAATATGAGTTGAAAAAACCCTCACATCAGACAAAAACATTTCATATGCATACCAGTGTAATCAGTAGGCCTATCCAAATTTCAATGACATTTCCTTTGTCCACAGGTCCACAGGATGAGTCAGAAAGAAATCAGAACCCGAAGCAAATCAAGTTGTCACCTAAGTCATTTGGTGGAGACTGGAAGGGAACTTCCCCCTGCGGAGCTGCCCACAGCCAGAGATCTGCTGAGGTATGGTTTGTTGAGGAGAGAGATGAGTGAGGAAGACAGGAGGAATTATCCAGTTAATGACCTGATTAACAACGGCATTGTTTCAGGGCTACTGGCTCAGTGGAGAAAGGCCAACGCTCTATTCACAGGAACTGTAATCAACACTGAGGTCAGGATCAGGGCTAAAGTGAAGGCACTGTGGGTTGAGGCAGTGATGGTGTACATTGGCAATGTGAAGCTAGAGGTGAAAGATAGGTTTATGATGAAACTGGACAAATTGGTGGCTGCAGCTGAAGGAGCGAGCAGAAGATACCAGTGCAGGAGCTTGCCTTCATTAAAGGTCAGAGAGAAAAGGTGGGTAGTGTGGGGGCACACCAGATGGGTCTAGCTGATCATCCTGAGACCAGGAGACAGGAAGAAGTGCTGCAGAGACAGGAGCAGAGAAGGAAGGCCGAGGAGAAGAGGAGGAGGAAGGCAGAGGAGTCAGCCAAGAAAGAAGAGGAGTTGAGGGAGGAGTCACTGCTGAAGATGGAGTTGGAGGAGACTGGAGATATACTGGAGGAGGCAGGGAGGAGAGAGGAGGACGAAGACTTCATACCAGAGGCTGCGACAACTTCTTCCTTGTATTGAAGATATCACCAACATAGCTCTGGCTATCTTGAGACATCACACAGGGCTGAGAGAGACTGCAGAGATTGCCACTGCTGCCTGGATTGATGCTGGTCTTATCACAGAGTTTGACACAGCACTAGTGATTGACCACAACAAGGTGAGGAGAGCTCAGGAGAGGCTGACTAAGGAGCTGGTCAAGAAGTTTGATGAAGAGATTAGGGAAAATGGCATCACCTGTATCTTCTTTGGTGGGAAAAGAGATGACACCAAAGTGATGATGGAAGCTGAGGGCAGTGACAGGCAGTTTCTGGCCTCATTAAGGAAGAACACTGCACAGTGTGCAATGAACCAGGTGGGAAATATTTGTGGCATTTTGTACCAGAGGAAGCTGCAAAGGAGAGAAGTCATGCTGAGGTCACTGCTGATCATCTGGTGAACTGGCTAAGAGAGAGAGGTGCAGACCAGACCCTTTTGGCCATAGGAGGTGACAGTACTAATGTGAATACTGGCTGGGAAGGAGGAGTAATGCATTATGCGGAGGCCAAGCTTAGCAGGAAGTTGGTGTGGATTGTCTGTGACTTGCACACTGGGGAGCTGAGTCTCAGACTCCTAGTGACTGCACTGGATGGCAAGACATTGAACAACAACAGGTGGTCTGGGCCCCGAGAGAAGATGTCAGACACTGCCACTGAGCTGGAGATCAACCCAAACTTCACGAGGATCACTGTTGATCCTCCTCTACCCCATCTCAGTCAGGAGGTAGTCAAGGACCTCAGCACAGACCAATCATATGGCTACAGAATCATCACTGCCATCAGATCGGGAGAGGTGCCTCAGAGTCTAGCTCTCCTGGAGATTGAGCCAGTCTGTCACAGTAGGTGGGTCACCACGGCTCTAAGGTTCTACAGATTGTGGATTTCCAAACATGGGCTGAAGGGTGGGAACCTGAAGAATCTGAGGATAATTGTGGAATTCATAGTGGGAGTCTACATGCCAAACTGGTTCAACATCAAGTTAAATCACAGCTGGATGGAGGGTCCCAGGTATGTACTGTACCAGCTGGAGCTGCTCAGAAGTCAGAAGAAGGAGGTGATAGGAATAGTGATGCCTACAGTGAAGAGATCAGCCTGGTATGCACATTGTGAGGCTGTGCTCCAGGCCATGCTGTGCAGTGAGGTGGAGAGGAGGGAGGCAGTAAAGAGGATACTGGAAATCAGAGGTGAAGGAGATGAGGACACACAGGTAGGAGATTGCAGTGTCAGACCCAGGAAGACTCCTGACATCAACCCAGATGCCACCAAACTCTCGGAACTTATTGACTGGAACTCTGGCGTGACTGACCCTCCTCTGACCTGCTCCCTCACCACTGCTGCAATCAAGGAGTTTCTGGATTGACCAATGGAAGTTCCTGCATGGCCCTCACACACACACAGTCAGTAGAGAGGTGTGTAAGGATGACAACTGAAGCAGCACAACATGTTTACTCACAAGAGAGGAGGGAGGTGTACATTGGTGGCCAGGTGGCCAGTATGGAGCTCATGTCCAGGAACAAGAGCAAGGCAAACATGGCATCCTTGGCAAAGTTCAAGAAACCTATCTATATTTCTAAGTTTTAATATTGAAATACACTCAAAATGTCTTTAATTGTATGTAATGTATGTAAAATGTAGTTATATACAATAAAAAAATACTTGCAAAAATTGCTGATTTTTCGTAAACTTCAACTTCAAATATAAGTAGCTAGGAGTGGTCAAATCTGGATTTTAAAGCCATATTTCGATTTAGCACATAAAAATGCATCATTTGGTTACTAGTCGTCTTTGAAAATCTAAAGATTTCACTTTGCTCCCTAAAATTGACACACCCTATTGTAGCAGGACATAGTCTATGCAGTCTCCAACCGACGAAAGTTGACACCAAAGCATGTGGGCTTGGGTCTTACTCTGCACCAAGCCACCCGCTCAGAAGCACTCCTAGATCTGTTCCACGCGGCAAATCACACTATTGGTATCGACACTGTAAGAAGGATAGACACCACCATCGCTCAGAACATCCTGGAGAGGTATGCTGAGAATGGATATGTCTACATTCCTGACACCATCGTCAAAGAGAGAATGATTCACTGCTATTGTGACAACATAGATGTCTTGGAGTCAACTTTAGACGGGAAGAACACCTTCCACAGCACTCAACTGATGGTATGGCAGAGAGGCCCCCCCTCCACAGTAGAGTCATGGCCAAAAGGGTGGTAAGCACAAGAGCTCGAAATCTATCAAACCTGATGACCTACAGGAGTTCCAAAGGCTGGACCACGCTATCCTCCCATCTGGCAAGAGGCCATCTCCTCCTGGCTACGACACTGACATAGACGACTTGTCACATGAACCTGAGAAGGACCGGGCACGTGCCAAGAACTTGGCCTGGGTGGTGTCACGCATCCATGATGAAACGATGTCCAAGCTGAGGAGCATTCAATCAATCTGTCAGCACTGCGAATCCACCAGTAACGACCGCCGGGATGTTGCCAATCCTGCAGGCACCAGCAGATGACAATGACACCATGACCACCGTCATCAATCGCTTCATGGCCATTTCTGAGTATGTCAGCCAGAAGTACACCATCATCACTGCTGATCAGCCTCTGCACAGCAGGGGTAAGGAACTAGTCTGGGCAAACTCCATATCTGCTTCAACTTTCTGAAAGCCATTGGTCAACACATGGAAAGTGTCGGACTTGATGATTTAGGGACAGAGGCAGGTGTGTACGCGGCTAACACCACTGAGACAATGCTGGACGGCAAGGCCTACTACCGAGCTGTGAGAGGTCACCAGCTGACGTATGCGGCCCTGTGGCGCATCAAGTGGCAGATGTTTGAGTCATGGCTGGCTGCAACTGGCAACGGAGATGAGAAAGTCAACGCTTTTCAAAGACAGAGCTGACATAGATGAGATGCGCGATGCTATTGTTAGCTTCTCAGACGTTTTGGCAGATGAGAAATTCCACAGTCTCATGGAGGAATTGAATGACCAGCACTCTGAAAATCCCAACTTCATGCTGTGGTCATCCTACATGGAAATGGTAGAGATCTTACTGGCCTTCATCAGAGCTCAGAGAGATGGCATGTGGAGTCTCCACATAGAAGCCTTTGCTGCAGTGTTGCCTTGGCTAACTATCTATGACCACACAGAAGTCAGCACCAGAAGTTCATGCAAAGTTCTGTAATGGAAACTTTGTCGTCAAGAGGACTGCGAAGCGCTTCAACCAAGTTCCAGCTGATCAGACAACCGAATGGATAAATCGTACATGCAAGATGCACAATGGTATCATCGGCATCACAAAGAATAACCAAGCAAGAGACAGGTTCTGCATCACATGGTCAGAGCGGTCACGCATCTCTCAAGACACAAGATGCCTCTTCAATCTTTAAGATGATAATGGGGAAGCCACCTTCACTCGGGTTGACAGTCTGCCTTCTCGCACTAGGCGTGGCGCTCATGATGTCATAAAGCTAGTTCAGCAGTTGAAGCAGTTTGACGTCTTCAGAGTTCACGTGAGTGAAGCAGGAGATACAGATGCCGCCACTAACATCCCACTTGTTTCACTCGCAACCAAAGACACTGCACCCACAGACAGATGTTGTGGAGAACCTGCTGACAGCTCAGGATCGAGGAAAGCAGCATGTAATCGGCTTCATGAAGGAGAGACTGATTGAACAGATAGTAGGCTTCCATTAAACGATGAAGAAACATCGGTCGAAAACCTTCGCTGATTTGTACAAAGCTACAGTTTCCACCAAGCAGAACATGCAGAAGACCACCAAAGCTGATAGAAAGCTACTACATTTTATGTCACTATCTTTTACGACGTGTCTATGATATCACTATCGTCCAACCAATCCGGAATGCAGAGGCCTCCAGCGGCCTCAGATGACCTCGGAGGCGACGACACATAACCTGTGTTCTTCCCCGGCCTCAGTTACCCCTATCCCCCAAGTCTTATCCAAATCTGGCCAGTTGTTTGGCCGGCCATAAGAAACAAAGAAAGAAAGAAAGTTCGCAGGCACAATTATTAGTATAAAAAGGTTTTATTATGATTACTGCAAGTCTATATGAACAGCTACCGCAATACAACTTTTTATATACTACTGTAGTGAATTTGAACCAAAAATAGACATTACACAACCAACCTCCACACTCCCTCATTCCCCTTCCCCACCCACCAGTCTTCTTTCATTTACGCTTGCTCATCATTAACATATACTCATCATCCTTTTTAGGTGTTTTTCGCTTCCATCCTCAACCTGTTTTGCTCTTCACATTCCCAGTTTGTGAGTGGTGAGAAAGTGTTTTGGAAACAGTAGACAATGATACTCCAGCTTTTGCAGCTATTTGTCTTTGAGTGTTGCCTTCTTTATGGAGAACAATAATTTTCAACCTATTCTTGTATGAAATTTCTTTATTTGGAGCCATTATACAGTACTATCTTATCTGTAAAAAAAATTAGAAGATGAGACTTTGTTTGTATCAACAAATAAGATGATTTTTTAAAGAAACTTGCGATTACATGAGGGTATAAACAACATGTGTGAGTCATTAAATCTATAAAGCATGTTATTACATCAAATTTAATAATATATTTACCCATAAAGAACCTGGCTCTCAAAATGAGCAAAATCAATAAAAACTAGTGGTGTCGTTAGTTGAACTGAAACACCAACACGTGGTGTTAAATCAGAAAAATGCAATTTCGCTAGAACAATTCCGGTCAGAACTAGATGCGTTGAAAGAGACGCTCCTCCCAAAGCCCAGTTACTCGGAAGTTGTTCAGCAAGTTAGAACCCCAAGAAGCGCGTCGGGCAACGAGGGAAACGAAATCCCCTCCCCCAACTCCCTCCCCCAACTCCCCCTCTCCTCCCTCCCCTTCAGGAAAGGACTCCTGCTCCCGATTTCACAATGAGGAACAGGGACTGTCCGGTGCCAAGAAACGAGGTATCACTGCGCTCTTCCTTACCTTCCACTGCTGGGGAGAGGTGTTCGATTACTCAAACGCCTCGCTCGGAGTGCAGTTCCCACCCCTTTCCCACCGAAGAAGGAGGGGCTCGCGCGTCTGTCAGGATATAAACACCGCTAACAGACCCTCACAAAGCCACAGAGTAAGGAAGGGGCCTCCTATCCCCCCAAGGTCGTGCCACCCATCCCCCAGGCAGGCGAACCCTGCCTCAGGGAGACTGAGGGAAGAGGACGGGTGGGTCATAGTTAACAGGCGCTCGTCACGGAGGGTTTCTCACTCAACCTGTCTTCGCGGCAAGGCCACCGGTGAGGAATCTCACCCTCTTTGTGTCGCGAATTCAGCTCTCGAACGACGAAAGAGATATTCGACACATGATGGAAAAAGTCAGTGGTGAACACAGTATATTGGCAGTTAAAAAAACTAAACACAAAATCTCGTGTTATAACTCATTTAAAGTAATAATTAAAGGTGTACATTCGCATTTCAACCCGTAGACAGTAATATGAGTCAGTGGCCAGACGGTATTATTGTTAAAGAGTTTATACACTGTTCGAGGAGATTTGATAACAGGCAAAATAATAATAATAATAATAATAATAATAATAATAATAATAGGCGCCCTAACGGTAATGCCTGAAATTTGTACTATGTTTAATAATAATCATATTAATAATAACATTTTTATCAGTCATGGCGGATAACTTGTCGAAAATAGTTTCATATAACGTTAGGTCAGTGAGGAATTCAATTGTAGATGTTCATAAAATCTGTGACAGTGCAGATTTGATACTCCTGCAAGAGCACTAGCTACCTAAGCAAGAGCTAAAATTCCTCTCTACCATCTATGATGACTTTATGTACCATGCGTCATCAGCAGTAGACTTGTCAGAAGAATTAATGTACGGTAGGCCTTTTGGTGGTGTTGTTTCTTAATTAGGAAAAATTTGTCAAAACATAAAATTTTTAACAAGCGATAATGTAAGGTTGTTAGGCATTGAATTACAAGTGAACAATGATTCCATATTAATTGTGAACTGTTATTTACCATACAAGAACGGCAGTAATCTAGATGAATACAACAAAGTTTGGAAATTTGCTAAGAATCAAGCCGGTGACAAAAATGTCTTACTTCCGACAATCGATGGGGTGTCGGGGGATGATGAAATTGCAAAGCTGTGGAAAAACCACTACTCGAACATTCTTAACAGTGTGACTAGGGATAATCTTAAGATAGATTGCAGCGAAACGCCTGTGGGAGGGACAATGGAAAATACTTTGATGCCAAATATGCCAATGACGTAGTATGTCTGCATATATCATTGCTCTTATCAGCCATGCTTGCTCATAGCTATATCCCTGCAGAGTTCATGAGGGTATATATCTTCCCCCTGGTCAAAAATAAGTATGGATACATTCTGTCCAGCAATAATTACAGGCCTATTGCTGTCGCTTCCTGCTTCTCGAAACTACTAGAAAAACTCTTGTTACTCCGATTAAATGATTACCTATGGACATCTAATCAGTTCGGTTTCAAAAGGTCCTGAACTGACCTGTGTATGTATGTACTTAAACAAACAATATCAAAATACATTGAGAGTAATTCAACTATTTATAGCTGTTCCCTAGGTATAAGTAAGGCATATGATAGGGTGAACCACAATATTTTATTTAAAAAACTAGAAGACAGGAAGGTTCCCATGTACGAGTACATACTAAATTTATTGAAATTTTGGTATTCTCACCAATCTTTTACCGTTAGCTGGGGCAATGTTCTATCCGAATGTTTTGGCTCCTCTTGCCGGGTGAGACAAGGCTCCTTGCTCTCCCCTATGCTGTTTAATGTGTATATTGACGGATTAATTGCTTCACTTAATGAGGTAACAGTGGGATGCTGTATAGATATCACAAGGATAAATAACTTAGTTTATGCCGATGATATGGTGTTGATAAGTCCCTCTGTTAAAGGTCTGGATCGGCTACTAAAAGTCTGCGAAGTGTATTCGCAGAAACATGATATTCTTTTTAATGTTACAAAAACTAAAATTATGCCATTTCATCCTAAAAGCTGTAATCAGCCAGCTGATATTAGGTTTAAAATGAAAGGTGAAATGATTGAGGAAGTACAAGAGTTTAAGTATTTGGGTCAGACTATTACCAGCTCCTTGAGTGATGACTCGGATATAAGAAAACAATCTCGAAGCCTTTGTGGTAAAGCGAATATGACTATAAGGAACTTTCGGTTTTGTACAAGTGAAGCTAAAGACTCTCTCTTTCGTACTTTCTGCAGTAATATATACGGAGAGCAACTCTGGGTGAATTATAAAAAAGGTTCTGGCAGAACCCTAAATTTGCTGTACAACAGTTCTTTTAGACTCTTACATAAATTACCCCCGAGATGCTCAGTTTCGCAAATGTTTGCTACCCGCAATACGTGCTCAATACAGTCTGATGTAAAGAATTAAAAAATCAACCAACCCGATTATCCAAACTATCCATAAGTCATGTTGTTTATCCTCTAAGCTATGGAATTCTTGGTACGAAAACGTCTGTCTGTAGCTCCACTTAACTTCGACATTACTGTATTATTTCTAATCAATTGTAAATATTTCTATCCTTAGTATGTGAACTGCCATTGTATTAATAATATTTGTCAATTGGACTATAGTCTGCCAATAACCTTTTCATTTTCATTTTCATCAGCATTGGCAGAATCGGCCATTCTTTAGGCATTGGCATCGGCCAAATTTAACTGATTCTCTTACTGATTATTTGAAATTTTAAAATTTTCATTACAAAACAAAATCTATATTTACAGAAAATTGAACACCAAAAAACACTATGATAATTTATACTCATTTCAAAGTGTAATTATGTAAAAATACTTTACATTCACAAAAATGGCAAAGCATAATAAGTTTAGTTGTCCATAAATTTACATTTTCTCGACTAGCTAATCTCTAAATATTATAAATTATTTTAATGTAATTGTAATTGGTTGTGTAATGTCTATTTTTAGTTCAAATTCACTAGTATATAAAAAGTTGTATTGTGGTAGTTGTTCATATAGACTTGCAGTAATCATAATGGAACCTTATTACTGTATAAGACGAGTAAACTACATGGAGTTCAACGCTGTATACGATCATATTAATTGTTTATCTTTATGAACACAGACTTACAATATATGATAATTACCTGTATGTCAATGAATGCACATTCACTTGTCCTATAGATATAGATCTCTGTGTTATATGTTGTTGGACTCGGTTGTAGCCCCTCCACCACACCTTTCCCCCAGTTGGGGTACCTTCACTATCACTGCGGCGTTGCCACATGTACGGAATCGCCTGTAAGAGGAGGAACATTACATATGCGGACAACTGTACTTGTGCTGCCTGGGGATTTTTGGAGGGTAATGTTACAAAATTCTTAATTTTATCAAATGTAATTTTGTTAAAAGAGAATTGACCATCGGATAGATTAAAATTTTGTATAGATCCTATAAGACATCATTCAACAATTCTACGCTTAACATAATTATTAGATTTGAAAACAAAGTTGCAATTATTGAAATCTATTACATGGTTATTATCCCTAACATGACAGAATACCGCACTTTTTTCATTCCCTACCCTCACATCTCTCTTGTGTTCATAAATTCTCTTACTGAAGCTCCTTCCCGTTTCTCCCACGTATATATTAACAGGCCATTCTTTACATCCGGCTGTATACCCGTAAAAATGTCGAGTGCAAATCAATTGCATGCAAGATGATCAATAATGCTCTAAGGGGGAGAGGGGGTATGCAACAAGGGGGAGAGGGGGTTAGACCCTCCAAGAGGGAGAGGGGGGTTAGACCCTCCATGGGAGAGAGGGGATGGGGTATGCATGAATGGGGGAGAGGGTAACCTAACCTATCAAGGGAGGAGAGGGGGTAACCTAACCTGGCAGATCAGGCCCACAAAAGTATATATATATATATATATATATGAATTGTATGTGTGCATATGTAGGTGTGTATGCAATTTAGGGTGGTCCATAATTTCACTTTTTAAAATTTTTAATAGTCCAACATGCTAATGTTATGGGCATTGGTGCAAGAAACAACATGGTTACCAGTTTTTGGAGTTCCGGTAATATCAGACCCCCTCACCCCCAATTTATATTGCATAGTAAAAAACTGATTAAAAACGCCATCTTGTAAGCATTTTTTTAAGATTAATCATATTTAATCTTAAATAAAAGCATACATATTTCATATCAATTTATTCAGAAATCAACTTCGCACATTTTGGTGTATAAATTGATTACACTGGTATGCATATGAAATTTTTTTGTCTGCTGTGAGGGTTTTTTCAACTCATATTATATAATTCGACCATGCTGAATTCGAAAATGACATTGGTTTTCCTCAATCAAGTCAGGTTTTTTCTCTATTGGCCATTTATTATAAGTCCAATTTTATCCCCAAATTTATTGATTTTTTTAGCTTAAACACTGTAGATACGAGTAATATTATAAGAACACTCGTGAAAAATGAAAACATTGTGTGAATAAATATTTTTATTCATACAATGAGTATGGAAAAAAGTTTATTGAGGAAGGAATGAAGTTTTTTTGGCTTTCCGTCTGTGTTTTTCTTCGGGCACGTCTCGCTTCAAACACCAGCAATAGTCCGCCAGCATATTGATATCCCAGTTTCCCTGGTACCTCTCTTCCATTATTTTGATATCTTGGTGAAATCGTTCACCCTGTTCCTCACTATAATCCCCGCAATTTTCAGGAAAATAGTCCAAGTGGGACCACAAAAAGTGCATTTTTATGGACATGCGCGACCCATGAGCTTTGAAAGCTTCCATCAAGTTTTCGACAACGGACTCGTATTCTGAACTTCTACGCTTGCCAAGAAAATCAGTGACAACTGATTTGAATGCCTGCCAGGCATTCTTCTCAGTTGGAGTCATTGCGTTTTCGAACTGAGTATCCTTGATCAAAGTTCGAATTTGAGGACCATCAAAAACCCCAGCATTTAGTTTAGTATCAGATATATGAGGAAATTTACTCTCGAGATATCGGAATGCTGAACCCTCCTTATTCATTGATTTGATGAAATTTTTCATCAAGCCCAGCTTAATATGGGTAGCAAAATTTTTGTTGGTGGTACAAGGAGCACTGAAACGACATTATGCGACCGAGGTTCAAAATTCTCTCTGGATGCCCATTCACGCTGTGCATAGTGCTTCTCATCCGCTCGGCTATCCCATTTGCAGAGGAAACATGGGTATTTCGTGCATCCCCCTTGCATTCCCAATACAAATGCCACAATCTGAAAAAAAATGAAAATATGTAAAGAATTTAGAGAATTTGTTCTATCAGATAAAAAAATCTATGCATTGGACTGTATCACTTCTGTGGGGAAGTTAAGTGTTCTTATACGCTCTCAAATAACCTTTGGAAAAAGAACATAGTCAATAGCAATAGTTTACTTATGATATTAGTATTACCTTCAAATCTCCACAGATCCTCCAGTTATGTTGGTCGTATACGAGAGCATCCAGTAAAATTTTCATGTTATCGTAGCTCTCAGTAAGTTGTACGGAATGTGCTACAGGGACTGATGCAACCCTTTTCTCGTTTAGACGAGTCTATAAATAGCCTCCATTCTGATGCGTTATATGGCAGGCCCAAGGATTCGATTAGCCCCTCAACATTGCAGCAGTACACTAAGGAAGAGGTATTTTCGTGCACTGCAAAAAACTTGCGGAATTCTTCCTCTCGTTTCCTATACCAGGAGAATGTTGTTCCCGGAGCCAGCAAGTTGTCCTCTCGAAGTTGTGAGCCCAAGATCTCGGCAGCTAATTTGGAAAGTCCTAAATCCCTGGTAAGATCATTAAGTTTGGCCTGGTTGAGAGGCCTCGGCTCATTTGAAGCGGTATTTTGAGGTATATACGACTGGGACTGGTCATTGGCATTGGTCATTGATTCATCATCAGAATCATCGAAGTCCAGGGTTTGAATGAGTCGGGTATTGGAATTCCAGGACCATGGGGTACAGGTCTCATAGCAGAAGGAATGTCAGGGTATACAACAGTGTGTTTATTCTTCTTGTTAACTCCTGAAAATAGAAACACAGAAACATGGATATAAAACTTGCATATGAAATAGAAGAAGCATTCAGACAGTGGCGGCTCGTGAGGGAAGGCTGCGGTCTGTAAGATATGAAATAGGTCGATGGAGTCTGTATATTTTCTTTCTTTTTCATTCATATTGTCCCTTCGGGGACAATATGAATGAAAAAGAAAGAAAATATACAATCATTGTATATGTAAATGTAACTTGTATAACAATATGTATGTGTAAATGTATTTTCTATAACAATATGTATATGTAAATGTATGATTACCATTATGGTGAATATTATGCTATATATGGT
The DNA here is from genome assembly GCA_023014485.1 of Bathynomus jamesi. NCBI lineage: Eukaryota > Metazoa > Arthropoda > Malacostraca > Isopoda > Cirolanidae > Bathynomus > Bathynomus jamesi. The sequence continues at coordinate 308,658 of JAJOZX010000637.1, read as the reverse complement.
GAATATTACATTATGGAGAATATTATGTCAAGTTTCATACGAGGATTTCAAAATATTTAAGAAAAATAAATTTATAAGCCCATCTTGGAGGTTTGTCATGCAGAAATAGCAATCTGTCACGTGATCCTTTCCTTCTCTCCAAATCATGGGAATTCCAAAAGGCAAAGATTTCGCTCTGCCTTTGCTCCATCTTCTCAAATTTTCAATGCACGTCTTGCAGCACATATGAGGGGCGAAATTTTTGTCCTGGTCCCCTAGCTTAATTCCAAAGTATGCTCTATGCATTGTTTTCACAAATTTAGTGATTTGGGACTGGTTATTTGGCATGGTAACCGTCCCACATATGTAGCAGAATCTATTGGGATCATTTTTACACGCTCTATTCATTATGAAATATTTTATCTATATGCCTGAAAAGTAAAAAAAGATATTATACAAGTGAAACAAGTGATGATAGATGTTACTGTTCCAATTCCGCTTTGACAAAATCACGAAAAATTCTATTTTACTTATGAGGCCATAGCCGGATAACCTGAGCTGATTGAGAAAAACGGATTGCAGATTCGAAATCAGCAGGAAAACCTCTATAAGAATCACGTACAAAACCCTTGACAGCAAAATTGATGCATACCAGTGTTATTTATTCTTAATAGTATACATAGAAATGTTCTATAACAGTTGATTAAGCCAATATTTTATTTTTTTTTCAGATATCCAATGATGTATATAGTATATGATGCATTTTTCACTTGGTTGTTTCTAATCTTATTTTAAATGAATATCATGGCTACTCCTAAGAAATTAAATATAAAGTTAAGAAAAAGCAGTTATGATCCAATTATTGGTAATCTTAAAGATGAACTGATTCCTACAAGACTATTCCAGCTACCATCCCAATCAGATGCACTTCAGCATTTCTATCATTTAAAAAGAAATGATATGGTTATGAACAATAAAGAAGAGGCTGCAACAGTTGTACTTAATAAAGTTAAAAAATTCTGGGACTTAGCTGGCATTAAACCGCAAGATATTTCCAAAAGCAGAAGACCAAAAGAAAAATTCTGACTTTAGTTAATGAGTATGAAACGCTGAAAAAACACAAAAACAGGAATACTTTCGAAGATGAAAAGGATATTTTTTGTAAAAAATTAGATATGCTATTGGATATATCGGCAGCAGATGCTATTGAAACAATAATGAAAGTCAGAATGAGAACAACAAGAAACAAAAGCGAAGATATAAAATTCCTTGAAGATCAAAGAACTATTCGGAAAATGTACGTCTCCAGCCTTGATAAGTCTTATGTAACTCGGACAGAAAGACGAAACCAAAGAATTCGACATGACGTAGAGAGAAAAGAAAAACTCTTAGTATGAGAATAAAAACCCACTCTAATAGACAGAGTTTATTTCCACGACAGTTTCGACGCCCACTGGCATCCTCCTCGGGTGGATACAGAAACACAAATGAAACAAAACAAGAGGGAAAAACAGTAACGTAGAACTAGGCATGCCCACATCTGTATTTTTAGAACTGATAAAACTCTGTGTCACCAATAATGCCTTCTCCTTCGGTGAAGAATTTTATGTGCAACGTTTTGGTATGGGAATGGGGTCCCCTTTATCCCCAATACTGAGTACATTATATATGGAGTATTATGAGTCGGAATTGTTGCAAACAATATGTCCCAGGAATCTAATTTGGTTTCGTTATGTAGATGATATTTTCTCATTTTGGCCTGACCACTGGAACAACTTTGACACTTTCTTTCAGTCATTAAATAATCTTGTTCCCTCTATTAAATTTAAATATGAATGGGAGAACGACAAACAATTACCTTTTCTAGATGTTTTGGTCATTAACGAAAGCGGAAAGCCAATTTCACGGTCTATAGAAAACCTACTCATTGTAATTCGTACATTCATTATTTTTCATATCATGATGAAGGGGTTAAAAGCTCAATTATTTCTTCCATGTTTCTAAGAGCACTCAGGATTTGTAGCCCACATTTGCTGGATCCGGAAAATTCAAAGATTTGGAACATTTTTAAGGATTTAAAATATCCTGAGTGGTTTATCAGAAAGGCGTATTTTAAAGCCAGAAAATCTTTTTATGCCCCTCGGGAACCTTCAGTTAACCAAAAACAATATGTGAGTTTGCCTTACATTGCCGGCTTAGAAAGAGTAAAACCGTTGACGAAAGAATTTAAGTTTGCTTTGGCGTTCAAATATTCGTCTACCGTGAAGAGTAAATTGGTTAGGAATAACGTTGCAAAAGAGGAACAAGCCTGTGTCTACAGCATTCCCTGTAAAAGTTGTGATTTAGTATACGTGGGAGAAACTGGAAGAAATATTGAAACCCGTATCAAAGAACACAAATATGCCTTCAGAAGTTGTAATACTAATAATGCCATTTTTTATCACGCTAGCCAAAATAATCATGCTATAGATTGGGAATCAAGTAAGGTACTTTATAAATGTAATAATTATGTCAAAAAGAAAAATAATAGAATCTGTGTGTATAGGAAAAGTAGATAATTTTAATTTGTGCGAAGGTACTTATAAGTTAGACCCTTTAATGAGATTCTTGGTCAATAAATCCCTTACGGAGTCGTGGGAACGTGTTCGAACCTAAGTGTGAATTTCTTAAATGTCTCTGGATTGGAATGTTTCCTTACTCGCTTTTAGTAAATGTAATAATGGAAGTAATTAATGTGGAAATAAATATATGCAGTAATTATGTCAAAACATTAGGATCTGTATGTATAGAACAAGAAGATATTTTTAATTTGTGGAAATGTAGTTATAAGCTGACCCTGTAATAAAATGCCCTTGGTTTCGGGAGAACGATATCTAACCTAGGTGCGAATTTCTCAATGGTCTCTGGATTATTTCCTAATCGCCTTTTTTCATTCGTTTTTCGGTTTAATTTCTGTATAATAAACAACAATGTAATAACCAATGTAATAATAAATTTATAATTTCTGTAATTAATAATTATGCAATATTAAATGTAATAAATTTAATTATAAATGTAATAATTATGTAAAAATAATAGAATCTGTATGTTTAGAACAGGAAGATAGTTTTAAAATTTGTGCGAATGTACTTAATGAAAATTGCCCCTCCTGTCTCGAGAGAATGGAATCCAACCTAGGTGCGAATTTCTTAACGGTCGATCCCTGAACTGTTTTTCCCTCTTGTTTTGTTTCATTTGTGTTTCTGTATCCACCCGAGGAGGATGCCAGTGGGCGTCGAAACTGTCGTGGAAATAAACTCTGTCTATTAGAGTGGGTTTTTATTCTCATATTTTGACCTTCACGTAAAAAAGTGAAGTTTTTTGCATTTAAAAACTCTTAGCAAACACGGATGCAGGACCCAGTGGTGAATAAATGAATATCCCACCTGATGATGACATTCCTATAGATAATGATGAATTAAGTAATGAATCAAATGATTCCGACTTTCAACCTTCGGGTCAAAGAAATCATAAAAAAAGAATTCGCATTTTCGATTCTGAAATGGTTTCTGACACGGCTGATAGGCTGAATCTCTCGCATAGCCAAAGAACAGTTTACGCTGCAGCAGTTGCCTCAGAATTAAATACAAATATACATGACATGAGCTTGTCAAAGTCTACTTTTAAATGTTCATGTAAAAATACAAGAGCATCTAGTGCAAAACAACTTACGGCATCATTCAATCCTCCAGAGCATTGCATTGTTCACTGGGACAGTAAATTAATGTTGAAAACTACAACTGATAAAAAGGAAGAAAGAATGGCAATCATTGTTTCTGGTTATCCGGGTTTAAAAGAAGGCAACATTTTATCAATCCCAACTATAGATAATAGCAAGGGCAAGACACAGACCGATTGTGTATTCAGAACTATCTCTGAATGAAATATTGATAAAAATATTCGCGGTATGGTTTTCGATACAACAGCATCGAATTCTGGATGAAGACAGGGAGCCTGTAAGATCCTAGAAGAAATGATTGGGACTCAATTACTGTGGCTCGCATGTAGACATCATCTATACGAGCGCATTTTGTGCTCAGTCTATACAAGTCTTCGGAAGTACAACGTCCCCTGAAAATGAAATGTTTAAAAGCTTCAGATTAAATATTTGGCCAAAACTGGACATAACACTCCCAACGAAAACACTAAAATTTTAAAATCGCCAATTGAGAGCCAAAGCTTCTGAGGTAAAAGATTTTCTAAAAGATGCACTTAATTCAGCCAGTTCACCTCTATTTCCTAGAGGCGACTACAGAGAATGTGCCGAGGTTGCTCTATTACTTCTTGGGGAAAACGTCTCAAACACTGGTGTGAGATGGGCTAAGCCTGGGGCAGTACACTATGCGAGATGGATGTCATGTGTATTGTATCCAGCAAAGATGTACGCATTCTCTGATCAAGCTGGGTATGATTCAGATGTGATAGCAAAACTAGAGAGAATGTGCATATTCAACTGCCTCTACTATATAAAACCTTGGTTGCTTGCTTCCGTCGCCTGTGATGCACCTGTCAACGATTTAAATCTCTTTAATGAACTCATTGAATACAAAAATTATGATCACGATGTAGCATCCAGTGCTCTCAAGGGATTAAATGGTCAGCTATGGTATCTGACTGAGGAACTAGTACCACTTGCTTTGTTTTCTCGGCAAATTTCAGATGCAGAAAAAAGTCTGATTGCAAAGTCAATGAAGAAAGTCTGTCAGATCAACCCGCAACACCCTCCTCCCAAAGGTCAGCCAATCTTTCCTAAGCTAACAAATACAACTAAGCTGTGTCAGTTAGTTGGTAAGGGTTCTTCAATTGTTTTCCAATGCTTGGGTACTAGTGGTGACTGGCTAAATGAACCTGTTACTTCTTGGAAAATTTGCAACTCTTTCCAAGTTATGGAGAACTTTGTCAAAAATATGAAAGTTGTGAATGATCCTGCCGAGAGAGCAATCAAGCTGATTGAAGATTTCAAAGACAGTGTTAATGATGAATCACAAAAACAATTTCTGGTAAAAGTTATAGAGCAACATCGACGCCTTCTTCCAGACTTCAAGAAAAAATCTTTGGCTGAAATGTATAATTATGTTAAGTGAGCATTTATTGTGTAATGTTATGCAGAAGTATTTATCTTTTTAATTAAACTTTGGTATAATTTTTTAATCATTGTAAAAGGAATTCATTTTTGTTTAAAAATAAATGCAAAAAAAAAAAAAAAACGATGGGGACCTGGAATCAGGTTTGTTCCCACTCGAAATATACTGTAGCTGGCTTGATAAGCTGGTCTAATTTCGAGCTCATTGCCGCGAAGCTGCCTGGAATGATGCTTCAGGGTGACGGTAACACCCCTACAATATATAATTAATTAAAATAATATATTATTACTAAGAAAAAATAATGTAGTCATATGTTTATTCACAGAGAAACGGAAAAACTTTCGTTTTCTCAGTCAAATTTTTAGGTCCCATATAAATTGGGGGTGGGGTGGGGGTCTGATATTACCGGAACTCCAAAAACTGGTAACCATGTTGTTTCTTGCACCAATGCCCACAACATTAGCCCGTTGGACCATTAAAAATTAAAAAAAATTAAATTATGGACCACCCTAGTATGCAGGTTTGCATGTCTGTGTGTATGTTTGTACATATGTATAGAAAAAAGTAAAACAAAACTTCTTTATTAAGACATAACTGTGTATGTGTGTATGCATAAAGAGGACCGGGACTAGACGCTCTAAAGGGGGAGTGGGTAACCTAACCTAACAAGGGTAATAAAACACAAATAACCCAATGGCAGATAACGATATGAAGCCGAAATATACATAATATATCTACAAAGATAAAAAGTGTAGGCATCCCGTGGCGACACTCTGATAAAAAAATATTACTTTGTAGGCCTAGGCCCTAGGGCCTTCTCCAGATGTGCCCATTTGGTACCTCTAATCTAAAAAAAACTATGGTATTTATCTCAGGAAATGTCAGTTTGTATCATCAGGGTGTTTGCTGGTTATAAACACGGCTTGAACCGAATTGCCACTTGTGTAAAATGAAGGCAACGGGTCAGACTTTTAAAAGAAAAATTCTACCATTCTTAGATAAAATAAATGTATTGTGTTTGCATAGGGACGTTCTTAAGCCAATTTTATCACAGTTATACCAGCAATAACCAAAAAAATTTGTCTTTGTATTTCACACCTCAGAGCAAAAGTTCTAAATTATGATCCCTCAAGCTTTGCACTTTTAAGAGCATATTTGTACAGAGGCGATTATACATATAAAAGCAGGACCGAAAGAGATAATTTTATTTGATCAGGATAGGATCACTCTCGGGACGGAGCGAAAATTTCTCATGGTAATATATTCTTTAAAAAGAATATTTACAAACTTGAACGCTATCTATACATTTACAACTACGGAAAACCCTGTTGGTCATATTATTTCAAAATATATTTCTCAACTAACTTTTATGAATTGATAAGAGGATGTAAATCTTTTTCTTATGCGGCGGTCAAATGTTTGTTTATGCACATCGATTTGGAGTACCTGGTATTCCATGCATTAAAACCAAGCTCACCTTCTCGTCTATTGTTAATTTCGTAGTCATCCCCTACCTAAAATATATATATATATATATATATATATATAAAATCAACACTGAAAATTCCTATGATGCGCAACTTTTGCGCCACCCTGTATATATATATATATATATATATATATACAATTTACCTGCAAACAACACAAAGTATATTCAATATAAAGAACGACGCTTGTGTAGAAGAGCGTTCCGCACAAGATGAGGAGGGAGAACGAACAAATGAAAAATGAGGTACCACCCGGGACTCGAACCCGGGATCATCCGATTGCCGGTCAGATATGCTATCCACTACACCATGGACCTCGATCAATCAGAAGTCGTAATTCTCCTACATACGAGCAGAAACCAATGCCCTGAGGGGGCACCTCCGCATGCCGTACATATATACATTTTAACTGCAAACAACACATAGTATAATCACTGTAAAGAACGACGCTTGTGTAGAAGAGCGTTCCGCACAAGATGAGGAGGGAGAACGAACAAATGAAAAATGAGGTACCACCCGGGAAATAAATAAAAATATAGCGCTTGGAAAAGATGTTACTCCCTGTGAAAGGAGCATGATAGCGGGAGCCCGTTTGGTTGATGTTTCAATAATAAAAGTCACATAATTGCTGCTGTATCTCGAGGAACAGTCCTCAAGGTTATGAATAGATGCAAAAATAATAAAAAAAGAACATCAAATAAGGAATATAGTGAGCGTAAAGCAACACTGACAGAATGCGACAGAAAAACCTTATATGATAATTATGAGCTGTGAAGAATAAATCAAAGACTGTTGCATCAAAACTTTTTGTTCAAAATTTAACAATAGTCCGGAAAGACCAGTGCCAGTCATAACTATATTATGGGAACTGTAGAAAAGCCTATTTTAACACCAACCAGTACCAAAGTTCTAATGATTTGGAGATGGGGAGAATAATGGGAACAATTCTGTGCTTATGTGATGTAGTTTTTTTAATTTCTTTCCATGTATTCATAACTATGGGACTGTTCTTCAAGGTGCAGGGGCAATCACGCGACTTTTAATATTGAGACACCAACCAAACGGACTCCCACTATCATGCCCCTTTCACAGTCAGTAACATTTTTTCCATGCGCTATATTTTTATTTATTCTACAAGAACATGAAAAACCAATATGAACATATTAAAATAGAAGATGTTCTCAATATTATAGGCAGTTACATATTAATTTAGTAAAGTACATAATGCCATTAATGATACCAGAAAACATAGCATTGAAAATACGAGTGTTTCCATTATTCTGTGTAACCCCTGTATATATATATATATATATATATATATATATATATATATATATATATATATATGTGTGTGTGTGTGTGTGTATATATACTGTGTGTATATATATATATATATATATATATATATATTGCAGATCTAGCTAGTTCAAATAGGGCACTATTTTTATTTTTGTTTAGAGAATGCCTCTATAGCTAATTCTCTTATGCATTTATAGAGCACTCGCACAGATTATAATTAGTCTGGTGCAGTGTCAAATCAGTAACCAACCTTCTTATCAGATCACTTTATTTATCCGGACAATATTTTTCCCCCTATATCATCTTGTTGGTTTTCGTCGTCGTCGTCGTTGGGCCTAGGCAAGCTACGGCTTGGGACCGTAGCGCATCTATCCGGTATAGGTTAACCTGGATGATGTAGCCATAAGCACTGCCGCTGGTTAAGTGCCAACCAGTGATTATCTCACTAGCCGTATTGAGTCCGTTAGGCGAAACTGCGACAGTACCAAGGATGGAAAATATAACCCTTGGATTTCTATTATATATTTGCAAAATGGACATGGTATTAGATTAAAATAATTATTTGAATATAAATAATTAACTGACAATTGTGATATATAATTAATTATGTTTACATACAATAAAATAATACAGTATACATAAAATTAGTATTAATGTGGTTTACAATTGAATTATGAAGGGTAACTAATTTAAAATGAATTTATAGCTATTCCGAAATTCAAGACGGTAAAATTAACATTTACAGTATCTTGAAACTAAAATAAGAGTATTCACTACACACTCCCCCACCAGAGAGGAAGTTCAAAGAGTTCCGAACGACACAGATTTCCCCTGGACCTTTTTGGTAGCTACATGTACCTCGCTTAAGGTTGATTCCAAAAACGCAGGCTTAAGACGATCGATAGAAACCTTGTCGACCTTGGAACCGCGCTGGATGAGAAATGATTTGCGCGTACGTCGGAGAACTTCATAGGGCCCGTCATATGGACATTGGAGAGGCCGTTTTGGGACAGGTACACGAACGAAAACGTGGGTGCAAGACTGGAGGGCTGGAGAAACAAAGATGTTCTGTTGGCTAGTCAATCGAGGGGGAACAGGCTGAAGGGACTGCATGTGAGAGGAAAGTGTTTGAGCGAATTCCGTAGGATCACATGACTTATCCCCTGCAGTGAAGTAGCCACCTGGTAGCCGCAGTGTTGTTCCATAGACTAGTTCAGCCGCTGTAGTCTTCAGATCACTCTTAAATGCAGAGCGAATACCAAGCAACACGAGTGGAAGCTTATCCATCCAATGGGAGTCTTCGTGACACATAAGGGATGACTTCAGCTGGCGATGGAAGCGTTCGACGAGGCCGTTAGCTTGCGGATGAAACGCACAGGTATGCGCATGTACTGTACCCAACAAGCTGGTAAACTTCTTCCAAAGCGAAGACTCAATTGGCGACCTTGGTCAGTGATGACTTTGTCGGCAATCCAAATCTTGATACCCATCCATGAAGAAAGGCTCTTGCAACAGTGTCCGCTTGGATATCAGGAAGTGGGATGGCTTCAGGCCATCTGGAAAAGCGGTCGAGACAGGTGAGCAGATAACGTTGGCCTTGAATCACTGGAAGAGGGCCAACAATTTCTACATGAATTACCTCAAATCGCTGGGATGGGGGCGGAAATGCGTCAAAGGGGGACCTGGTGTGCCTTTGGACTTTGGCACGCTGGCAGGCAAGGCACGTTTTGGTCCAATGTTTGACATCCTTCCGCATCGAGGGCCAAACAAAGCGAGAGGTAACCAGGTGTTGCGAAGCACGGATACCAGGATGGGAGGGCTTATGAAGATCCGTGAAGACTGCTTGTCTGTGACACGGAGGGACATAAGGGCGAATAGCAGCTGTTGATACGTCGCAATAGAGGGGCACAGACAATCCTGGCATACTCATTTTCTTGAGGGAAAGTGAGTGAGTGGAGTCTTCTCTGAGCAGGTCTTGTAGTTCCGTATCCTTATCTTGATCCTGTGCAATAGCATTCCACAGTGTAGAGCTGAGGGTAACAGAAGTAATCTCTATTCTTGAAAGTGCATCCGCTGGAGTGTTCAAGACACCTTTGATGTGGCGGATATCTGTGGTAAATTGCGAGATATAATCGAGTTGCCTGATGACTCTGGGAGAGTGGTTACAGCTGTTTTTATTGAAGACAGTGACCAAAGGTTTGTGGTCGGTAAAAACACAAAACTCTCGGCCTTCAAGGAAATGTTGAAAATGCTTCACGTTTAAGTAAATAGCAAGAAGTTCACGTCCGAAAGCACTATAACGCGTTTGGGCTGGCTGCAGCTTTTTCGAGTAAAACGCGATGGGTGCTTGTTGACCGTTAATGGTTTGTTCCAACACCCCACCGATCGCAACATCTGATGCATCGACCGTCAGAGTTAGGGGGGCATCACTGATAGGAAATGACAGAGACAATGCACTATTGATAGCATTTTGGCATTGTCGAACGCCTGTAAACTATCGCTACACCATACCAATTTCGTTACCTTGCGTTTGTGTGTGATCATAGCGTGTAGAGGAGCAAGAACACTGGCACAGTTTTTAATGAACTTGTGGTAATAATTTACCAAACCTAGAAACCGACGTAACTCACGCTGATTATTTGGCATAGGGTAATTTTTTATCACTTCACATTGTCCTGAAGGGGGGTAATTCCGTGCTGCGAAATCGTGTGACCAGAAAATTCCAAGGTTGGCTGTGCAAACACACACTTAGATGCATTAATAGTAACACCGTATTGTTCTAAGCGTTTGAAAGAGGAGTGAAAGATGTTCCTTATGTTCCTCTTCCGTTGAGCTGGCCACAAGCAAATCATCGATGTAGGCATAAACAAAGTCTAAGCCTCTGGTGACCTCATCTATAAACTCTGAAAGGTTGCGCAGTATTCCGTAGCCCGAACGGCATCTTCAAAATTCGAATAACCCAAATGGTGTACAAACTGCAGTCTTGGGAATATCCGAAGGCTCTACGGGAATGTGGTGGAAAGCCTTAACGAGGTCTATTTTACTGAAGATAGATTTGCCGTGGAGAGAAGAGAAGTAAAGTCTTGGACATTTGGTACCGGATATCGGTCCGGGATGGTTGTCGAATTCAAAAACCGGTAATCCCCACAAGGTCTCCAGTCTCTGACTTCTTCTGGACCAGGTGTAGGGGAGAGGACCAACTGCTTTTGGAAGGTCTTATTATCCCAAGATCTATCATAAGCTGGAATTCCGATTGGCAGCTTTCAGTTTGTCCGGGGCAAGACGTCTGGGTTTGCAAACACAGGGGGACCTTTTGTTGTAATGTGATGGGTAATGGTGTGCTTAATGGTATCACCCATCTGCATCGGTTGAAGAATTCCTGGATATCGCTGGAAAAGGCACTGGTACATGGAATTAGGGGGAACGAGGGAAAGTGCAGAGTTCGAGGCGTCCGGAAGGGCAACCTGTTTGGCAAGAACAGAAAAAGCAGTGTGGCCTGGTCGCATAGCGTCGCTTGTCAAGATCCACCAGGAGTTGAAATGCTGGAGGAAGTCAGCGCCGATTATGGGATGCTGCACTTGAGCACAGATGAAAATCCACTTGAAGGATCGGTGAAGGCCCAAGTTTAGTTCACGCGACTGAGTACCGTACGTGGGTATGCGTGAACGTTAGCAGCGTATAGAGGCGGAGATTCCGAGTGCGTATGACCAGATTTGAGGGAATACACTGACTGACGCTCCGGTATCGACCAAGAAATTGGACACCAGAGTTCCTGTTTTATGAATAACAGGTTGGCAGTGCGAGTACTAGACGCCATTAGGACTCGCTGCTCGGGTTTTCCGACGAAAAATTGCAAGGGGAGATGCACTTCCTAGCCTTCTTTCCAAATTTAGAGTGGTAGAAGCAGATCTTCCCTGAACTCGAACGATGCTCTTCGTAAATCTTGACCGAGAATGGCTTCTTTGCCGTTGATTTGTAGCAGAGAACAAACGTGGTTGAGTTGTTGACTTAACTCTTCCACTTTCAACTCCAGTTCCGATTGTGTGTTCACGTTGTGACCGGAGCTGTGTCAATCTCCACTACTTTGTCGGCAGTTTCTGCTAGTTTATCAACTGGAGTAGCAGGATCCATAGTGGCCAAGACACGCTGAGCTGATGGAGGAAGTTTCTGCAAGAACAACTGTCTAAAGATGTCCTTATCGAAGGTTTGTGCGCGTCGCCTAGAGGCACTGCATAGCCCTCAGCATTTGAGTGGGCTTACGGTCTCCAAGTTCTTCTTTTGAGATTAACTGATGTAGTTTCTCACGTCGGAGACAGTGGTGCGGCACAGGATGGCAGACTTCAGATCGTTGTATGGGTCCTCACTCGTGGAAGTAGACACGATGACGTCACGGACTTCAGAGATGATGCTCGCTGGTAGAGAGGACAAAACATGATCGTATTTTGTCCTGCTAGCGGTGATCCTTCCCAAGTTGAATTGTGATTCCATTGGTGGAACCAAATAAATGGATCACCCGGCCAGAAGACGGGGAGCTTTACGCTCAAGTGGGAGATGGCACCAGCGTCGTCAGGCATCTCTATGCTTGCTGACGTACAAGCAAGACGACAAGTTACCAACGAAGGAGTGGAGGTTGAGACGAGCGCAGGCACAGAGCGCACGGGCAGGGGTGAGGGGCAGAGGGCACGAGCGACGTACAGTCTGGTCCTAGTCGCTCGGGTGAAGGGGTGATGGGCACACGAACGACGTTACCAGTCTAGTCCTAGTCGTTCGGGTAAAAGGGGGAATCCAACCGGGGTCACCAATTGTTGGTTTTCGTCGTCGTCGTCGTCTTTGGGCCTAGGCAAGCTACGGCTTGGGACCGTAGCGCATCTATCCGGTATAGGTTAACCTGGATGATGTAGCCATAGCACTGCCGCTGGTTAAGTGCCAACCAGTGATTATCTCACTAGCCGTATTGAGTCCGTTAGGCGAAACTGCGACAGTACCAAGGATGGAAAATATAACCCTTGGATTTCTATATATATTTGCAAAATGGACATGGTATAGATTAAAATAATTATTTGAATATAAATAATTAACTGACAATTGTGATATATAATTAATTATGTTTACATACAATAAAATAATACAGTATACATAAAATTAGTATTAATGTGGTTTACAATTGAATTATGATGGGTAACTAATTTAAAATGAATTTATAGCTATTCCGAAATTCAAGACGGTAAAATTAACATTTATCTTGAAACTAAAATAAGAGTATTCACTACAATCTCTTCATTTTATCATGCAACTGGCACCTCAATTCAGGAACTACTCTTTATTTGGAAAAATGCATTTTAAAAAGCTATAATAAACGTGAATCCGTGCGTAGTTATTTTCCTGTGAAATGTAATTTAAGCTGATTGCTATATATATTATATATATATATATATATATATATATATATATATGATGAATAAAACCACGAAGGAAAGGAAACACAAAATGGTGCTCAAAATATTTATGATGAATAAAACCACGAAGGAAAGGAAACACAAAATGGAGCACCATTTTGGTTTCCTTTCCTTCGTGGTTTTATTCATCATAATATTTTTCACGTGTTACTTTCGTGAAATAATTTCATTATATATATATATATTATAATATATATATATATATATATATATATATTAGTGATGGGACGATGCATCGCAATCGCAATCGCGATACAATCGCACATTTTTACAATCGCAATCGCAATTGCAATCGCATTTAATGAGTGGAGCAGCAATCATCTACGATGAAAAACGGAATCGCTTACATGGTGAGACGGCGGAGAAACTGCTGTTTTTAAAATATGTCTACCATGTAGACAGTTCAAATATTAAAAAAAATAATAAGAAAACAGTAAAATCACTTTCTAAAAGGGAGGAGGTTGGGGAAAGTGGTTGGTGGGGTGCATAACGCGTTGGGGCCTCGTTTCCGCATCCTGGAAACGCACATTATGATCATGTGTGGCTGAAACGCGTTCAGGTATATTGTCTCTCATTTCTTAGTTGATAAAGTAATGAAGGATTCAGTACCAGTATCAAAAAAATCACGGATGGAGTTGGTGAAGCCATTGGTTGAAACTGGACTTTCCTCACAGACTGAAGCAGGAGCTACATCAATACTCAACTCCATGACTGAGGTAGGTAACGCGTTTAGGTATATTTAAAGCATAAATGAGCGTTATGTGATGCTAAAGCTAAAACATCGCAATCGCAATCGTGCGCTTTTCAAATTCTGACAATCGCAATCGCAACAGCTATTGTATGAAATATGACAATCGTCCCATCACTAATATATATATATATATATATATATATATATATATATTATATATATATATATATATATATTCGGTATATTTCAACCCATCTTTTTCTGTCAAAGCGTTTAAATTTGCTTTATATATTTCCTTTTGTTTATTTCTGTTTTTATGGTCTGAAATAAAGTGTTTACTGCATTGACCCAACCTACATATATATATATATATATATATATATATATATATATATATATATATATATATATATTTATATATATATTATCAAAGTTGTCGACATTTATTATGCAACTAACTCACAGAACTAATTATTTATTTTGAGGAAGGTGAATTTTAGAAAGAAATCTATAATATTCGTGGAATCGTGCCAGTATAATCTTTAGCTTCATGTTAAAACTGCAGGTTGGCAACATTCCATTCTGTAGTTTAATTTCTTCTGAAAATTTGTTCTTTTTTTTTTAAGTAGTGGAGCTGAGATAGAGGGTTTTGCAGAAGCGTTCCGGAACGGTTTAGAGGAAATCCAGCTTACTGTCAATGATGTGGAAGAGGGGGATGAATCAAACATTTTACAGGACATTCGACAGACTTGTAGAGATTCATAACGCGATTGTGAATTAATTGCAGAAATAATGTAAGTTTTTCTGCATTAGCCGAGAAGGGTAAGAATGAACGCCGATTATATTATTGTTTATTATTATTATTATTATTATTATTACATGGTAATGTGAAGTGCGAGATTTTTAATGCTTATAAACTATTTCCACATATTTTAAAATAGATGAATGAATCACACTACAACCTTGTTTACATTAAATTCTGCACAACAATATATATATATATATATATATATTATATATATATATATATATATATTATAATGTTATAATGTTTCAGACCAACAAAGACCTAGGATCCATTCATGGCTGGTCTACCTAACTGTGTCTGTAGTTGTGTATTGCGCATGTCCTCCGTGGTGGCGGAGGGGACCTACAATTTTACGTGGGTTCCGAACCACAAAAACCTTAATTTTACTACCTTAAACTATACCCAATCTATCAACATATGCGTCTAATCGATTTTTAAACATGTTTATATATGTGTTACTAATTACTTCTACCAGCAAACTTTTCCAGCCATTTCTATTCTATGCGTGAAAAAGTTTTTGGCAACTGTTGTCTCGAACCTTCTACTTGTCAACTTACACCCGTTATTTCTAGTTGTATTATATTGTGATATTTCGAAAAAGCTATCTCTTTTACGTTATCGAACCCATTCATAATTTTAAAAACCTGGATCAGATCACCCCTTAGCCCCTAGTCTCGAGTGTAGTCAATTTTAACTCCTTAAGCCTATCCTCGTACGACTTCGACCTAAGCGACGGAATCATTTTAGTTGCTCGTCTTTGAACTCTTTCGATTTTGTTTATATCTTTGCGCATATGCGGATTCCAAAATTGGATCGCCTACTCCAAATGGGGTCTAACTAATGATTTATAAAGAGGAACAATAATATCGTGCGATTTCTACTCAAAATTCCTAACTATAAAACCTAGCACCTTGTTCGCCTTATTGACCGCTGCTGTATTTTGTTTCGCCACTTTTAAATCACCAGTGACGATAACTCCTAAATCTTTTTCCTGTTCTACGCAAAATTACCATTACGCGAACCTATATATAAAATTTTGCACTTATCGACGTTAAATCTCATTTGCCATGTGACTGACCAATCAACGATTTTGTTCAGATCTTCCTGGATTTTACCTCTATCTTCATCATTAATCGCCCTACCACCCAACTTCGTGTCATCCGCAAACTTTGAAACTGTACTGACTAGGCCGACATCTAAATCGTTAATATATATAAGAATAAGCAAGGAGCCCACTACAGAACCCTGAGGAACGCCGCTCGCTACATTAGCCCAAGGCGAATCCGTTCCATCAACGACCACCCTTTTTTTCCTACCTCACAACCACTCTTCTATCCAATTTATTAATACACCACTGATTCCATGAGCCTTAGTTTTTTCAATGAGTCTTTTGTGCGTTACGGTGTCAAACGCTTTTTGAAAATCTAAATACACTACATCTACCGCCCGATGACTATCGTAAACGTCAACCACGCTTGGAAAAAAATTCTAAAAGATTAGTTAAGCAAGATTTGTTTCGCCTAAACCCGGGCTGCGTATTTCTAATCAAGTTGTGCAATTCTAAGTGTTCGACTATACGATCCCTAATTATTGATTCCAGTAGCTACATAACCAATTTTAATTAATTACAAATTTAACAGCCCTTACATTTTAAATTAATTACAGAACGTAATACCTTTCCTTAAGCGTTACACAAATTAATATTAGATTGTACATTTTATAAATTTACACATAATAATACTAAACCTATACTGCGCACGGTGCATATTTGGTACAATTTAAAATAATTAATTGCTGAAGATATTTGTCGCTACAATTATATATATATATATATATATATAATATATATATATATATATATACACACACACACATAAAACTTCAAACATTACACCGGGTGACTACAAAAGGAACCGCTTTTTTATCTGGTTGCATACTAACTTATCATTACTGGCAGGGTGACATGTGTCATATAATTTTCAAAAATTTGTAAATTCGTTTCCGCGGGCCATATGCATGAGGAAACTTTGGAAACAATAGGGATTCCAAACTACTTGTGAAATTTGCAGTTGCTTGAGAAATTTTATAATAGCATCATTCCATGGATGCTCTCCCAGTGAATTAAAGTAGTAGATTCGCTTCCTATTTTTAAAATAAACGGCTATCCAATGGAGCCCTTCTCCACTGCTCACATCTGTATTCACAATAATTGCGCCGCATTCTCTCATTGGTGGATGTTTCACCGTTTCATTCTTCGCAAATACGCCGATAAATTTGTCACGCGTAAATTGGTCATTCGTCATCACTCTTTGGAGTGTAACCGTGTCCATTTTTAAAAGTCCGTCACAACACCCCTAAACCTGTCAACTTCGATTAGAGTTTGCAACTCAGGATAGACTACTAACCTAATAGGAGCGACTATCGGAGTGTCGAACTCTAGTCTGAGTGAGATATTACCGCTCTGTAGGGGACTTATGTGTCTGCTCATACTCCCGCAGAAATTGGGTGAGATGTCGAAAGGGTACAGATTCGATTTCTCGATGAATTCATTCTGCGTTACACTGGTTCCTAAGCCATCACAACCACTGACGCTGTGGGCTAGATTGTTATACGCTCTCGAGCAACGTGAAAACTTGTCATCTGTAGAATAATTCGTTTCCATTGTCCCATCTAAAGCTACCCCGGTGACATACAGTTACATTTTTAAGGCAGAAATTTTCAAATTTAAATGCAGATTTTTTGTATTTCCCATTCACAGAAGCGTGTTCCTGCATTCCAGTTAATATCCTTTTTAGCAGAATCCCAAGAGCAACATTTTTTATTTGCTTGGGTGTTAAACTTGAAGGGACTGTAAACACCTTAATCTGAACTCTTTTAATTGGGCATTTCACTGTGGCATGTAGTAAGTTTTTCTCAATTTCCATCCGCTTAGCAGAGCTTAAGTTCACACGCCGTACGCGGAGATATGTCTCCATAATATGAGTCACTACAGGCTTAGCACCCTCTTCTTGGTCAGCACCCAGATTTAAATCTCAGTGCTCGTACGGGTGAGTTTTAATTTCATATCGACCCCCATTCACAAGCAACTTCTGGAACGTGAAATCTGTGTGCAGACGTCCATAACAGTGATAAATCTTGTTTTTAGATTTTTTAAACTTACTCTTTATACTACTTTCATCTTTAGCCTGATAATAACCTTACCAGTTAAAAAGGTCTCCTTCGCTTCTTTTGAAAAGTTGAGTACATTTTCCAGATAGGATAGTAGGTGGTAGTACCCAGACCCAGCCGAGATATTGGTCTGATTTAAATACACATCCTACTGACTGAATATGGTCAGGCCCACCGAGAGGGTGTGGATAGCGTGGAAAAATTCCCTGGGCGGGCCCGGACCTCTAGGGGGCCCGGAAAGAGGGGGGATAAAATCTAAAAATATTAATAAAGCAATTGATTAAATAACAGAGAGGAAATATAATCAATGAACATACATTTTATAGAGATTATCATAGTCAAACTGGAACAGATAAAATATTATCTGCGGTCCACCAATGCCCAAGACTGACTGACAGATCTGGAAACCATTGTAATTGAAAGCCAATGAGTAAGTATGGGGGCCCATATACCAATCCTTCCCCGGGGCAGCTCTCGGCGGCCCTGAATATGGTGTGTAGGAAGTTCGTCTCAGGATATACGACGGAGTCGTTTTCACACTCCGACCCATCTGAATGCGCTATTTGTAGTTTAGCGTATAAGTGCACACAACTTGGGTAAGAAAAGTAAGGGCCTGAGCTCGGGATCACGAATTCTATAGGAGCACTCGGGAAGCTAATAGTGTTTAGCAGGTCAACTGTAATAAAGTCGCTGTGTTCTATAGATGTTTGTGTAGAACTCATATCAAAGAGGGCTAACTGGGATTTACAACATTGCGAAGTACTCGGATGGATGAAGCTAGCCATGACGCATCAGAAATAGTGATACCTCTCTCGGCAAGTAGCAACCAGTCTATGACCCCTGAGCGCAACGTCCTCAGCTTATATCAGTTAAATATGTGGTCAACCATAGGTTTCATGCGCTGAGAACATTTCTTCTTTTTTTATGTCCTTTTACGTTTAACACCACGCGTTGACAACCCCTTCTTCTTCCTTCGGACAGTGCGCTTTTTCTTCCGGTTTTTATTTCCGCCACCACGCATTTTTCTCTTTGCATCTTTGATAATTTCGTCCCGTGTATGTTTTAAATGTTTTTTGAGAGCTTTTTTTAGGCCTAGTCCCTACCATTACGTCTTCTACCATGTTAAGGCCTGATTGTAATGGTTTCCTGCCGAGGTATCTGGTACCACTCTTCAGCAGAGGGACAGCTGTACGTAGTATAGTTGAAAATTTGGACCCACTCCCGCTGCCACGCTGATATCTTTCCCCTCGGTAGACTGTGAAGGGCCTTTGGGTCATACTACCACAGTTCGACGGAAGCTTAGCCCCGTCACCGAATGGAAACTTTTTCCCCTCAATCGTCCTTATATATATTGAGATACTGGTTAGTAGGTTAGTTACGACTTTGACATAATGAGGCTTGTCGTATGTAATTCTCACGCTCTTTCCTCTATGATTGGGAATGTGAGCGATACGAAGCAGTGGCGCCTGCGTGTCACCAACAAACTGATGCTCCACGATATTGCTGTAAATACTGTATAGCACATGTCCAGGGGAGGGTCTCCATCGTTCAATTTCTCCAATTTTATTTGGTACAATAAATTCATCAAGTCCTGCTGGGGCTCGTGAAAAGTGCCTCTTTGGGAGGCTCGTACATATCTGCCTTTGGGTATAATTTTGAATAGCGCTCTGTCTTTAATATTTCTGTTAGCCTTCGATTTTAGCATCAAAGTATGTGCCGATTTATCTTTGTTTACGATTTCGTGTACTAAATCAGACGTAAGATTTGAACTTTTCAGACTCTCATTTAAGTCTCTCACAATATCCTCGGCTGTCATAATGCCCCGGACCTAGTTTTACTTCTGTAGTGTAATACTCTGCCTCCCCACTCATATGATTCACGACCCAAATCAATGGGACCATGCGGTTGTGTTATAAAGTTGGACAGGGTTTTGTTTGGATGTACAGACAGAGAGGCACAGGACGGTAATGTGACGTAGAAGTGGTTGACTCCATGTTGTACACTATTTAAGCTTTATTATGGCATCGGCTTTTATAAAGGTGTTGAAGTTTTCTGGGTACCGTAGCCATTTTACCAGGTACATTTTCCTCTTTCCTGAACCTTTGCTTCCTAAAATTTTTAAAATTTTAAACACATTTTTCCTAAATTAAATGTCACTTTCTGCAACTCCTCACCATAAAAGCCACCTTCAATTTCTTCCCCATTCAAATCTTCAACGTAATACATCATCACTTCGTGTTTAGGTCTCATAGATCTAACTTTAAAAATCTCACGATTACAACCTTGCTCAAATCATTTCGCGAATTTATTCCTCGAACGCGACAGTCTTACATAATTTGATTTTGAAACGCACAGAGCGGGGTGATACTCTACGATTATCTTTTCTCACCTCACTCTCTATATGCGTACCTCTTTTTAAAATTTCGTTAGGTGATGTACCAATCGCACGGTGGTGTGAACGGTTGTAGGATGAAGCCACGAATCCAGAATGTCTATATATCTGTATGTATTTTTATTTGTGAAATAGCAATGCATACGTTCCTTTATGGTACGATGAACTCTTTCAACTAAAGACGCCTTATACACAGAATTGCTAATGTAATAACTGATATTAAACTGCCAACATGTTCTGAAAAACTCGGCCTATAAATTCTTTCTGCATGTCCGTATAAAAAAGCCGCGAAACCTGTTTTCATTCAACATCAGCGCTTTTGCATCTTTAGCAACTATTTGAGGCAACTTATTTTTCAGTGGAATTAGCCACAAATATCTAGAGAATACATCTATTATAAATAGAATGCATCTATAGCCGCCATTATACACCAAATCTTCTTCTTCTTTCTCTTCGCCCGTTCCCGCCTCTGTCTTGGCAGTTTTAAACCTTCTTCTCACCGGTTTATGACGTGTATAAGCGTCCTGCTCACGCAAAAACCTCTCAACATTTTTTCTCTATTCCCTCATTATAAACGCCTCTATACAATCTATTAACACCCCCGTAGGGTGCTGGATTAGAAATGTCATAATAACTTTTCCTTAATACGTTAGCCATTTGCGTATTTTAGAGGCGCGCGGGTTGGGTTGGGCATTGCTGGTTGGTCTCTTTTTCCTATTCAGAGACGCCAACACCGTAGTCGAAGGCGTGTTCAACTGTGGTACATGCTTTACTGGTCCCAAGTCTTTTAACCTGTTCTGGTTTCCTATCAGTGTTTTTGAGATGGTTATTTGCTGTAGTATAGCTTTAATATGCTCCCATCCTGCTGGTGATGGCTATCTATCTCAATTTCTCACGAAAATCATGCACGATATCAATGATGCTCGAACCCTGTACCTTTGATCCTTCAACAACAACCTCGCCTGTATCGGACCATTGTATGTATGTGGGAGACTATTCTTTAATACATTTTCGGGATGTTGCGGACTCGCACCGTTGTTCTTTACTTCTTCGTCTGTAGGTTCGCCATGATCAGTATCGCCCCCATGTTTGACAACTACGGAGAACTCCACCGGTTTCTTATAATTTTCTTACCCATGAAGAAATTTCTGCAGAGCTTCTTGGCATGAGATTCTTTTCTCATCAGGAGACTTTTCACTGTTTAATACGTCCACCAATTCCATTCTTGTAAGCCTGTTTTTATGAGGTTCTAGAACCGTATCTGGACTCTTTGTGTTTTGTAATGTAATGAAGCGTACACCTCATGTGGAATCACGACTACTTTCTTCATTATATTAAATTAGAAAATAAAGGCCCCAAAAGTGAAAATAAGATGGGTAGGAATGAACCCCCTCTTTGTACAATAATTCGCTTCTTCTTCACCACAGTTTGACTTTTACGAACGAGTGTGTGTATTATGTTCTTGTAAAGACGTAAGCAAGACTTCTGAGAGGGCTTCATTGATACATTGCATTTTATAACATTAAGACAGATTTCGCAGATGCATTTTAAAAAGTCGGGTTCAGTATTTTTAACAAACAGGTGCTGGAGAGTCCGTGGCAGCCGATGCTAAATTTTTATTAATTTACGATATTTGTTTAACCTCTTTGTTATTCTGGGATATACACCGTTTCAAACTCGTTTGGGAATATATTCGTTCTTAGAAGCACCCTAAAGGTGTTTCGCGGGTGAAGGTCACAAACCAAATATCCGTAACGTTGGCTTGTAGCTCTTTATAAACATAAAAAAACTCCCTACGCTGATTCGGGAACATTTGATTGGCTAATACCCCAATTTGTGCCACATCTCTACATTGTGCGAATAAGACTAGATAATGTGTATTTAGCGATACATCGCGGACGTATCTATTTTTGAAAAATAGATTCTGATTGATGAAGAATACG
Source organism: Bathynomus jamesi (assembly GCA_023014485.1). NCBI lineage: Eukaryota > Metazoa > Arthropoda > Malacostraca > Isopoda > Cirolanidae > Bathynomus > Bathynomus jamesi. The sequence continues at coordinate 286,312 of JAJOZX010000637.1, read as the reverse complement.
CTTATGTTTAGAGGGTGGGAGAACGTTTTATCTATTTCTAATATGATATCATCAATTACAATAACCGTGTGCTCATCGTCCTTTATCGAACTAACATCATAAACACGTTTGTGGAACAAAATATCATCTTGATACTCATTGAATACGGCTTGGTTTGTCGAGTAGCACCATATAACTTTGTGCACAAAATTTGAGAACAGTTCGGCCTTATCTAATGATTTTAAGTATAAACACGGTTTTGCCACAGCCTGTAGGACTGGATATAATTCATGTAGTAGGGCTCTTGAACCTGAATTTTTCTACAGAATCCATCTCTAACACGTCACACTCTTAAGTAGAACATTAACAAAATATAATAAAATTTTAAGTGATGTTCCTTATATTCTACAGTCTTGTTTTTCTTCTTCCCGAGAATCGTGAATGATGACGAGAATGAGGTACTGTACCATCACCATGTCCCCATCGTAGATATTGCAGATGAAGCTCATGATACCGACGATAGTGTAGTTGTGGTTGAGGCTACAGACTGCACCATCACCCCCGCTAGCGTTCCGGAACCCTCAGCAATGACCACTGTAGCACCCCCACGTCAGGTGTAAAGCGTGTAAAACGCTCCACAAGTGCGTCTGCCATTAAAACCAAAGTAAGTTCTGAAAATGTAATGGAACCCCAGCCCTCTGTGTCCTACGGTACAACCCCTACAGTAGTTCCTTCTACAAATAAAACTGTACCCACTTATTCCTATTCAATACCCCCCTACTGTGCCCTCCACCTCGTCAGCAACACCTCAATCTGTAGACAGTTGCATATCATACGAGCTGGTGTGCAGCGGCACCCCACCCCAGCCCTGACTAGAAACCGGTACGTAGTCAGGGTCGACCCGGAGCCATGTATATCAATGGTGTTGAACACAGACTGCGGCGCGTGGTTGAGCGTATTATGAAGTTTGCCCTTTAGAGCAGTGAGGGACATGAAGCCATGACGCAATTGTTCCTCTGGTTCGGGTCAGATGCATATTGTTACTAGAGTTATTTGGCTGCCGTAGATGTGGAGTACATTTTGGGGCGTATAATGCAGGCCTCTCAAAGCAGTACCGAATTTAATATGGGCAACTTCACGATAGATATAGACCACGTTTTCCGTGTTGCGGGACATACGGCCACACCTTATATTCTTAACTTTGATAGCTATAAAATATTCAGAAACCACACAAACCTCGATCGCGGTTGCGGCTTTATGCAATAGTCTTGGCTCATATGTTTACTCTGCTAAATACAGTGCCCAAAAAAATATGGTTGCCGACAGTTGTGCAGCGAGCACGTAGAACTGCCACAGAAGGCAGACCCGAATTTGACTGTGATATGGGGCCTGAAGAGTTGAGATGGGTAGAGCAGGAAATGGATGTGCGTAGAGTGGATGATCGTCGTGGGACTGTGTATGTTTTTGAAAAGCAGTGTGAAAGAACGTACAAAACATCAACTTATTTTAGAGTTGTCGGGGACAACGTATCTCCCCGAAAATATGGAAAACGTACCTTCGGAAAATATGGAAGACATCACGACTTGTATAAGGGTTATTTCGAGTTTGCAGATGATATAGTAAAACATTGTAAGGATTACCACATGGTATGCAAGCAGTGTAAAAGCTCCAAATGTTGATGTCGAGTAGTTGAAGCTGAGAAGAGGGACTGTAATGTGTGCAGACGCACGTTTTTCAATAATAACTATTTTGAATTCCATAAATCAAATGGGACGTGTAGGAAAATGAGAATTTAGAGTGCGGCATGTTTCATATGATGGACAGTGGGGGAAAATTCGAGCATAAATGTGATGAAATTTGTTATACTACATGCTATGAGAAATATAAGGCAGATGGTATAAAGTATGTTTGTTATATGAAAGACACCAAACCTAAAAATAAACCTTGTATAACCGTATACTACGATATAGAGACATACACGGATGCAGAAATCAAAGAGGTTATTCCCCACCTACTCGTAAGTCAGACTATCTGTGACGAGTGCATGAACGTTGAGTGTGATGAATTTCGCAAATGTGGCAAACGAACAAACATTTTTAAGACGACTGCAAACGACACCCCACTGTAACTCTTTGTGGTGTATATTGTAAAGCTAGCGGACCAATTAAAAAAAATGACTGTATATATATTCTTGCCCATAACGCTGCAAAATTTGATACACAATTCCTTTATAAGGAGCTGCTTGAACACGAGTCCTCTGAGATATTTACAGGTGATTCCTTGAAAAGAGGAAACAAGTTTATACACATGCAGATAAGAGGAAATGTTCAGTTTAAAGACACTGTTATTCACACCTTGTAAATTAGCTGAACTACCCTAGGTGATGGGCGTAGACGATGAAGTTTCAAAAGGGAATTTCCCTTACACTTTCCTCACTGGCGACACTTTAAATTATGTAGAGTTACCTCACCCTCCAAACATTACTTTAACCATGACAGCATGAGTGCAGGCGATCGTGAAGACTTTGAGCGCTACTACAATAGGTTTAATGAAGATAATCCTTACAATATAGCGGATGAATGTGAGAGTTATTGAGCGAATGACGTACGCGTACTTAGAGTATGATTTCAAGCCTTTAGAAGGATATACATAACCCGTTTCAACTGTGATCCGCTACAAGACACAACAACGATCGTTTAATTGATTTTTACTGTACTCAAGAATAACTTCATGCCTAAAGACACGCTAGCCATCATTCACCGAAACGTTCCGCGCAGTTATGGGTATAAGGCTATTTACTGGCTCACACACATACAACAGCAGACAGGTGTATACATAAAACATGCTCGCAACATGGGGGAAGTGGTAATCAAGATCATTGACCGTGTCTTTTGGGTAGATGATCTAAGCGAAGATCCCGCCACTGATGAGAAGACGGCGTACTTCTTTAAAGGATGCTGGCGGCATGGATGCCAACGCCCTGAGTGTGGTATCATAGGAGATATCCATGGCAGATCTCCTGCCGACAGTCTCGTATGGACCCCTGCCCGCGACCAACTTATAAGCTCCCAGTTTACTCACAAGGTTTTCTGGAAACACAAATATGATGCCTGGATTGAAACCGATCAGCAGTATCGCGAAGAAATAAGGGCTATCAAATGTACAATGTGCTGGACCCCCTCAAATGCGGCGATAGTTTGTTTGGAGGAAGCACAAACCCCTTCAAAGTATACTTTCCACCTCAGACGGGGTGAAGATTCATTACTAGGATTTCTTCTCATTATACCCTTACGTGATGAAGAACAATCCGTACCCCGTAAGCATACCTGAAAAACTCGTGGGTCCCGCCCTGCCTGCCATCGAAGAGTTCTCAGCTAATATGAATGAGAACTACTTTGGTCTTTCGTTGATGTGCTACCCCCTTGCGACTTGTGCCAGTCTTGCCCGTTGCTATAGACCACAAACTCATGTTCCCTCTGTGTGTGAAGTGTGCAGAGGAGAACAGTGGGGACTGTAATCACACAATCACCCAGAAGAAGTTCTCCAACCTTTTTGCACCGTATATAAATAGTTTTTTGAAAGATAAGGTAGAAACATACCGGCGAGGAGTTGAGCCCGAAAATGAAATATCGGCGTATATTCAACGCTACCGTGATCGTGAAGGGATACAGCTTGAAAGGGGCCAAATTGTGAAGAACTCTGGCCAGCACTTTAGTGCAAAACTTTGCCTAAATAGGCTTTTAGGGAAATTTTCCCAGAATACAGAAAAGGGGAACGTCCATCTAGCTCAAAGTTATAACGAAGTGTGGGATTACGCCAACGCTATCGATAAAGAGGTCATGGAGATCGTGAATGTGGGTAATACGTACATAATAATGCACAACAGAACCAAATTGGCTACAGATACATCACGTGTCACAAACATACCTGTAGCCAATTTCGCAACAGCATACGAGCGTATTAAGCTATGGCATCTGTTGCATTCTCTTGGACGGAGGGTTCTGTATGCAGATACAGCTAGTGTGATATTCACGGAGAGGGAAGGTGAATACATGCCACCTATTGGGGAATTCCTCGGAGAATTGACTGAAGAGATCAAGGATGATTATGGAGATAGCGCCTACGTCGATTATTTTGTCTCAACAGGCCAAAAAACTTACATGGTACGGGTGAGGGTGGGGGAGGAAATGAGATAAATCGTGAAGTATCACTCTTAACCAGGTGAACTGTCAGATCGTCAACTTTGATTCGTTCAAAAACCTAGTGAGCTTAGAAGACGATGGAAATTAGGGTGACCAGCCACCCCATCTGATTGTAGAAACTCATAACTTCCGGCGTGAAGGAACTTAGGGGGATGAAGGTGTGTCGTAACACATACAGGACAGGACAACACACAGTATAATTAATGTAAAGAACGACGCTTGTGTAGAAGAACGTTCTTCTGCGGAACGTTCTTCTACACAAGCGTCGTTCTTTACATTAATTATACTGTGTGTTGTTTGCAGTTAAAATGTATATATATGTACGGCATGCGAAGGTGCCTCCTCAGGGCATTGGTTTCTGCTCGTATGTAGGAGAATTACAACTTCTGATTAATCGAGGCCCATGGTGTAGTGGATAGCATATCTGACCGGCAATCGGAAGATCCCGGGTTAGATTCCCGGGTGGTTACCTCATTTTTCATTTGTTCGTTCTCTCTCCTCATCTTGTGCGGAACGTTCTTCTACACAAGCGTCGTTCTTTACATTAATTACACTCTGTGTTGTTTGCAGTTAAAATGTATATATATATATATATATATATATATATATATATATATATATATATATATATATATATATATATCACCTATTTATGATTATAAATTTAATGGCCAGTTTGTAGCCATGTTTGATGGGTAAATCGGTACTATAAAGAATGATGTTTATAATTACGGATATAAGTGATTGTTATTAATAATCAATGATGAATGCTTTGACCGAGGTCACCAGATCTTTTAGATCAAAGAATGTTATTAATTAAGTTATTAATGAGGTTGATTGATAGAATGAGTTTTCTTCCTTTATTACACAAAATAACGATTTATGAATGAGATAGAAACATGTCGTTTACAGTTGCAGTAACGTACACATTTGAAGTAATAACGCACGAGGTAAATGATTAGTCTTTATACAAAGTTAGGTGAATGACACCAGGCCAAAAATGGGGCCTGCACGAATGATGTTTACATGGTAGTAGCGCGTGCGTCACTAGTTGGTTTACGAAGAGCGAGAAGACGCCGCGTCCCGTTGTCTTCAGTTCTTTCCCGCGCTGTGACGTTATCTTTTGCATGCTTGTGTGACGTCATCTTGACCTTGTTTGATTTGGTGAGTTATATCGCTAATTGTGTTGATGGAGTAGTGCTAAGGTGTTTGCAAACATCTCTGCATCTTCAGTTGGTCACTATATATATATATATATATATATATATATATATATATATATATATATAATATATATATGTTAAATAACTCAATTGTGTATTATTCCTGTTTTTGCGTCTAATGTACAGTAGTCTATATGCAATTCTTCTCTACTGGTTGCGTTATTTTTATGTTTGATGTGAATATACGGGGCTCCAAAAAACCTTAGCCCCCCGCCAATGGCCTAAACCATTAGAGGTACAGTAAAACTAAACATACCTTACAAAAGAGAATTTAATCCTGCATTTAATGAGAAACAATTAAAACTTGGTGTTCCCGCCATTGGCTCCCAAGACAGCCTGAATTCGCTTTGGGTAGCTTGCCAAAAGTGACGTGAATAGATCTTGATCGTTACGCAAATTTGCTAAAGCAGTTTCAATATGTTGCGTCATTGTATCCTTCGAAAATCGATTTGCTGCAGGTTCTTGAAACAAGAGACATTCAATCTTGTCCTTTATAACTGATCCAATGTGTTCACAGACATTCATGTCAGGAGAATTTCCTGGACATTCTTCATTTCCAAAGAAATCGATCTCATGGTTCCGCAACAACTGTTGAGTGGCTAATGCCTTAAAGCAGGGGGCCTTATCGTGCAGAAGTGTGACCTGATCGACATCCATAACATTGTTTGGGTTTCTTAGAAAAGGAATGACATGCTGGGATAGAATAATATCACGAAAATACTGTCCATCCCAATTCTGACCATTTGGCTTCAGCACCCACATGAGCTTCTTTGCAGTGAACAAAACCAACACACCAACACAGTCTTGACTTTTTAATAATTCACGATAATGTTCATTGTCATCGATTTCATCTGGTGTTGTGGCCCACACTCGATCATTTTGGTAGTTAGGCCGACGTGTTACGTAAACAAAAAATTCATCGGAGACAGCTAAATGCATGAAATCATCCACATCCCAATCTTCAAGATAATGGGCAAACCACATTCTGTCATCGATGTTAAGTTGAGTTTTTCTTGGCTTTGGAAGTTCATGCCAAGGCTTTAAACCTTGCCTATGACGGTACAGTCGAATGATCTCACCACTAACGATCTTTCCTCTCAACACTTCGATCTCTCTAGAAAGTTTAGCACAGCTGTTTTTCCGCTTACGTGTACCGCTTTCAATGATGTCCTTTGTTTCCTGAGAGAGTGGCAAATTTGGGCGCCCAGATTTGGTTGTATCCATTTCACATTCATCCAAAGTTTTATTCCAATTTCTTTTGACGAAGTCCTCACCTCTTCGCAACTTTTTGGCAACCCATGAACGTGTTATAAAGGTGGCTCCAGCATCACGAGCTTCCCGAAATGTTATTGCTCGTATGCGATCTCTCACACGTTGCCTCTCCGAATCACTTTATCAGCTAGAGTAATTTAGTACCTGCAATAAATAAAGAATTTTATATATTTTTATAATCACTAAAAACTATTTCGATATAAGTAAACATGTAAGCTGCAAATGGGGGGGGGGGCTAAGGTTTTTTGGAACCCCTTATGCGTTAAATAAAGCATGTATATATTTTCCTTGTTTTTCACCTAATGTATATACATATATGCCGAATGTATTTCATGAATGATATATATTCAATAGACAGGACGACGTAGTTGTATTTCTCCTATACACCATATAAACAAATATTAATGGAAATGCAGGGTTTATATATATAAATGATACAATGTGTGTGTGTGTGTGTGTAAGGCGATTGACTCTTTCGACTGGCGGGGGTTCGGAATGCCACCAGGATGGCCACATTTTACTTGAAGAATTTGTTGTGAGCGGTGGTGCCGCTCCAGTTAGCCTATATACTGTATGTCACCTTAGTCACTAAACTAAGGCATCTGGCTGCTTACCCTCTAAAGAAAGTGTCTGACAGCTGATTACGCCATACGATTGGCTGGCTTTATCCTAAATGGTTGTGATGCTAAAGCCCCCCTAGGAAGACTTGTGAAGACTCCATTATGCGCCTCGATATGCCAGCAAGAACATCTTCTCTCTCTCTCTCTCTCCTTCTTTCTTGTGTTTTATTACCTTGTGAGGTTAGATTACCCACTCCTCCTTTGGAGGGTCTAATCCCGGCCCTCTTCATGCATACATACACACACAAACAGTTATGTCTTAATAAAGTAGTTTTATTTCACTTTTTTCTATACATATATACAAATATACACACCAAACATGCATACACACCTACATATATACATATACAATTCATATATATATATATATATTAGTGGTGGACCGGACATACGCATCATTTTTAACATCCGCATCCGCATCCGCAAATCTGACTGCGGATGTTATGCGGATATTACCTCTAATAATTTATGCAATTTACAATTAAATTAGTTTATAAAGTAGCTTATAAGGCCCAGTCATGCACATTTCATGTAAAGTATTAATTATTAATGAACAAACAAATATATAAACCTGAAAATATAAATACCTGGTAACACAGAAAATTGAATGAAACTTGTTTCATTGAATTTTCTGTGGCTCAAACTCTTGAGAAAGTTATTTTTTTTATCATAATGAAAATATTAATATTAATTTTAATTCTTATGCATTGCCTGCCATAATAGTAATATCACGAAATTTGAAAAATTCTGTCATATATTTATAATTCTATATTATATTGATAGATTAACTAAATATCCGCATCCGCGGATATTGAAATTAAAGATCCGCATCCGCGGATGTTGAAAAACTGACATCCGGTCCACCACTAATATATATATATATATATATATATATATATATATATATATATATATATACACAGGGTGAGTCAAAAGTTTCTATACATAGGCAAAATGGTCACTTTATTATGCAATCACTTGTAAGTCAAAATATGCTCTATGTGGGCACCATTAAACTGAATGCACATACAGATACGTTCCTCCCAGTCAATGGCAAACGCGCGTTAACACGTCTGGTGTTATGCGTGCACACGCATCACGAATGCGTTCCTTTAGGTGGTCCGTGTTTTGTATTTTCACCTGGTACACCATGGCCTTCAAGTGCCCCCACAAGTAAAAATCAAGGGGGGTGAGGTCTGGGGACCTCGGAGGCCACTCCACGGGACAACGGCGGCCAATCCAATGACCCGGAAACTGCTTTTAGTTTTATCATGACCATTTTGCCTATGTATGGAGACTTTTGACTCACCCTGTATATATATATATATATATATAATTATATATACTTTTTTGGGCCTGATCTGCCGGGTTAGGTTACCCCCTTTCCAGTTTTGTTTCGAAAAAATTTGTTCATGGAGTTTTTCGAAAAAAAATTGTTGACTAGGATATCCTTCCCCAATCAAATTTGGTTAAGATATGCGGATGACATATTATCGGTATCAGGACAAAATCCCCCCGTGGACAAAATCCCCTCGCGGACAAAATCCCCCATGGACAAAATCCCCCCGGACACAACCCCCCCGGACACAATCCCCCCGCGGACAAAATCCCCCTAAGGCTTTATTAAAAAAAGAAGAATACGACTGACTTTATTAAAGAAGAAAAATTAAAAACACAATAAGAATAAGAATAAGAATAAGAAAAGAGGCTTACAGAAACGGATTACAGAAACACGGATTACAGAAAAATATCAAGATGACAATGATTTTGCCTTAAAAATTCGAATGATACCTGCTCTAGCTTTTGTGCCTCCAGAAAAAGTTGTTGATGCTTTTGAACAATTATACGATTTTATACCAGTGGAAGGTTTGCCAATTCTCGATTATTTTGAAGATAATCATATTGGAAGGCCATGCCGACGAGGACGAAGAGAACCCACTTTTAGCATTTCTATTTGGAATATGTACTCAAGAAAATTACAGAACTTCCACGTACAAATAACTCTGTCGAAGGCTGGCATAGACGCTTTGCATCTCTAACAGGATGCTCGCATCCAAACATATGGAAATTTTTAAAAGTTTTAGGGCAAGAAATAAGCTACCAACAGGCATTTATTTCTCAAATTATCGCTGGCTTGCCGACAGAACCGCAAAGGAAGAAGTATAAGTCTTCTTCTTCTCGCATTTTGAAAATTGTACAAGACTATAACAACAGGTCTATTTTTGATTTTCTTAGGGAATTGCTTTTAATTTGTCTTTTTAAATTTTGAATTTTGTTTGACTTTGTGTTTTTAATTTTTCTTCTTCAATAAAGTCAGTCGTATTCTTATTTGTTTGCCCGGTTAGATAATTGTACGCCCTTGACGATTGGTTAGGTTAAGTCGTGATATTTTTGTTAAAACTTTAATAAAGTCAGTCGTATTCTTATTTTTTAATAAAGCCTTAGGGGGATTTTGTCCGCGGGGGGATTGTGTCCGGGGGGGTTGTGTCCGGGGGGATTTTGTCCGCGAGGGGATTTTGTCCACGAGGGGATTTTGTCCACGGGGGGATTTTGTCCTAGAAGCCATATTATCAGTATGGCCAGCTAATAAGAATTTTGATGACTTCTTTTCCAAACTCAATAATCTTCATCACTTAATTAAGTTCAAATGTGAATGGGAAAGAGAGAAAATACCTTTTTTGGATGTTCTTATCAATCGGGAAAATGACAACATAAAATTCTCTGTATAGGAAGGAAACTAATTCAAACTCTTACATTCATTATTTTTCACCAAGTAAAAAATATCAGTTGTATCTTCAATGTTCCTAATAGGTGAGCGGCCAGACCCCGATTTAAACAATTTTAATTCCCCCCTTCTACAGAAAGGTGTAATATGTTTTTTACTTGTCCTTAGCGTTCAGTGAACACATTTTTAAGCGTTGTCCTCAGTTTTTTATGTGCGGTTGCCAATATAAACAAACACCTAGAAAATACCTGAAACTTTATCCAGATGATAATTTGTTTTAGTTTCGAACTGAAATACTGTTAACTAATCACCGTATACTGTTTATTATAAGTGTTTACTCTCTAGATACACAATTGAATTATCACATTATAGTAAAACGTAATACAATCATGTATTGTTATAGGTTAGGCCCAGTTTTAAATATACTTCCTCCTTTTCGTATCACACTATTAGAATAAGACAAATGTGTGCTGTGACAAATATTGTGCAAATGTGTGGTATTGTTGAAAACTACAGTTTAATTATTGTTATTTTTATTTCAGACGATCATCTCTATCAAGCATGGCAGAATCTGACTCAAGTCCATTAAAATTTGTACAGGCGAAGAAACAGAGGCTGTCAACAAAATGGGAGAAATGCATTATATGTCAACAGAGTCGCAAAGAAAAACTGGTTATACCCACAAAAGTGGGTATTAAAACATTATTGTCAACATCATTGTTACGGCAGGATGACCTTTTACAAAGACTTGAATCTGAGTTTGATGACCTTACAAAATTACATAGTATGTCTATTACATATCATCGTAGCTATTATCAATCATTTACAAGTAAAAAAAACATTTCTCATGTTAGTACAAAATGTAGCACGCATGATTCTGCATCACATGGTACTGAAGAACAAAGTGTTCGCACACGAGCTCAAACATCCAAGCTTACAGATTTTTCAATGTGTTTAATATGCAACGCACGAAAGAGGGACAGCATACATAGATACAAACAACTAAGTGTCAGAGTAATCTCTATCAAGCAGCACAAGCTCGGAAGGACATTTCTATGCTTGCCAAAATTGAAGAAGACCTCATTGCAGCTGATGCTGTTTACCACAAATCCTGCATAACAAGCTATACAAGCAAGCATAACATCAATGTTTCAAGGAAAATGGAAGGAGAGAACATATACGAGAAGGCATTTATGGCACTAGTAGGAGAAATATATGTTAATCTACAAGGAAAAGCTTATAAGTTGAAAATCCTGCTAGACAAATTCCAACAGCCGTTACCTGACCACACTGATACCCAAGCATACCTTGCAGAAAAACTTCAGCGCTGTCTCATGAAGCATTATGGTGATAACATTGTTATTCATGCCCAGCGAGGACAGTCCAAGTCAAGCATTGTTGTCAGTAGCAGTGTCAGCTTAGGAGATGCTGTCAGAGCCTTTGCTCAACTGAAGGAAGATTTCAATTCTAATGAGATGACACTTGGTTCTGCTGAAGAACAATCAGATGTTCCAGTGAATTCAGAAAGCTTACTTCATTCTGCCATTGGTATGCTTAGACAAGAAATAGCACAAATGGAAAAGCCAACTGAGTACTAAACAACTGCTGAAATCGGTCTGAAAACATCTGAAGAATTTGTTCCAGCACTTTTACAGAAGGTGTTTCTCTGGTTGCTGAGCAAAGAGGCATTTGAATCGTGTGATTCAAATTACCAGCCAGCAGAAAAATTGCAACAGAGTGTTATTCATAGCAGTGACAGCAATATTATAACTCCCCTTCATCTAGGACTTGCAGCGCAACTCCATCATGATCATAGAAAACAAGATATAATAGACACTCTCCATATTCATGGTTTCACCATAAGTTATGATCATCTTCGACGTTTTTTAACTGCCCTAGGAAAAGATGAGCTTAAAAGAACGAAAGATCGCATATACATACCACATGGCTTAGTCTCACGACAACATGGAGGAAAGCTGATTCAAGAAGGTGACGACAATATTGGAAAGGGCCCGTGTTGTATTTCAGGAACAGGCTGGCCTGGTCGACAGATTGAAGATTCGCCAAGAAAAGTCATTGTCTCTCGACTGTAATGATGCCAAGGCACTGAAGAATGTACTGCATTATGAAAAGCCCAGGAAACGACCAGACCCACCTTGCCGTGATGATGCGAAGATCAGGGTGAAATCACTACATATTGCTGGATCAGACATACAGGTTGCAGATTTTGCTTGGATGTTTCTGAGAGCGATTCCGCGAGGTAACCTTTCTGTTCCTCCACGTATTGACTACAGTACAACTGAAAAAGTTCCCTTCTCGACTGGATACAATGCATCGATGACAAAAATGCAACTCACTCGCACAGTTGTCACTTATGCTCCAGCTATAGATGCAAAGACTGCCGATCCATCAACTGTCTACACAACAATGATCAGAAGTCAAGAAATGACAAAAGCAATGGGACAACTCAGTAAAGTCCAAACTATGGACCAACAGCCTACGCAGCGGCCCAACAGGTGAAATGGAGCAAACCAGACGACTTTTCCAATCATGTAATTCAGCTTGGTGGATTCCATAGTGTATGCTGCTTCATTGCTGCCATTGGAAAACTATGGGGAAGTGTGGTGGACTGAGGGATCTGCTTGTGGACAGTGGGACTTATGCCCCAAACACAGGTGACATGATGCTTGCTTGCTGGGAAGCAGTTTCACAGATCTGTCCGTGGTCTAACCCTTTCATATGAGGCACTGATGCAGCTATTCTTGACAGAATTTGTGAAGTGATGTGATGCCGACCAACAAAGACATATCAAGATGAGGTGTGGCAACAGATTGAGGATACCTATGAAGCGATTCAGAATAGCGGTGATAAAAAATCTGCAAATGTAGCAATTGAGCTGAAGGATCGACTTACTCATGATGTTCTTCCACTACTAAGTGAATTCAAACAAGAACGTAGTGCAGACTCACCCACATTTAAATATTGGTCACTCTTGCTGGATGCACTTCAAATACTATTGAACTACATACATGGCACCGGTTTTACGCCTGAAGATGCGCAATGACTTCGTCACGGACACATCGTACACGGCATTGAGAATGCTGCTCAAAGGAAGCTCCATCGTATTCTATTGTGAGGAGTGCACGTCCGGTCGGTTCAAACTCTGAGGTGACTATGTGCCACAGGTGGGCGGACCGGCGCGCCGGGAGGTGTGGAGTGAGTCACACCATAAGCTGATGAATCGTGTACAGCGTTGTTCCAGCGTGAGAGATTCATGTGAATGCTTGTATCCTATTATACTGGGTAGGTGTTTTCAGAAATTTTCCGATACATGAAGCAATACCGGTTTTAATGCTTTATCACCCCACATTGCGCGACATTTTCGTTCACTTCCACGAACTAAACACATTTTATTCACACTCCGGCGCACTATTTGAGAAACATATGCCCATATTTTTCCTTTTTGCTTAGCAGACAATACTCCTCTCCAAATTCTATTAAAAACACATGCAGACCTTTAGCCACAACCTCACTACAAACCTCGTTATAATATACTATATTAATGTAGTGGTAAAAATACTTGAGATTCTCCATCATGACAAGATTTACATTTTCAGCCGCAGGGTACGAGTACTTGGTATGATGCAACATGACAATACCGCTTGTCACACCACTCATCAACAAGACTCACTAACCATAACCGTTGCTTCTCTTCTACACGTGTTGTTTCTTCCACTTCACGGTATATGTAAGCTTTTATAAAGTTTACTCCTAAAACATAGTTCAATAGGTCGCTTGTACCACGAAATCCTGCAATGTTCTCGCCAGAATAGCCGTAGAGTATTTGTACCTCTTTTTTCTGAAGCTTCGCACGGCAAAATGTAGCCTTAAAAATACCAAAGGAGGGAGGGATAGGGAGTCTTTGAGTATCCACCACATCTTCACACTTTGCCGAATACCACTTCATAAACGTTGAACACGCAATATTAAAGGTAGCCATTACTATTTTTCGTCTACGGGGGATTTCTTCAAATGCAGGTCTGAGTTCCAGGGCTTGTAGCGGTCAACTGAGCACGCAGGGGTTGAGATATGCCCAGGTATTAGCAGGAATCACGTGACCACTAATCGATCACACAGGGGGCGGAGCTGAGAACTTTCTCCTGTACATACGCACACACACACACACACACACACACACACACACACACACACACACACACACAAAGGAGAAAGTGAAACGCTAATTGAAACACGATTTATTTAATAAACATATCGAATTATTCAATGTATATATTTACAAATACGTGTAATAAATAAAATAAACATATCGATAACAAGTAAATAGACATATAATAATATATATATATATATATATATATATATATAACAATCAAGGATTATGGTATCCAAAGGGTACGATTTCATAGGTACCAGGCACCTGGTAACGTTTCCTCTAGGTGTTACGGCATACCTTCGTACCCCTAAGTTCTTTCACGCCCCCAAGTTTCTGCGCCCGAAAATTGTGGGTCCCTACAGTCAGTTGGGGCGGCTGGTCGCCCTTATCTTCCAAGCACACTAGATCCTTCAACGATTCAAATTTAACGACCAGCCGGTTCGCCTGGTTAAGCGTGATACCCTTAGCTTTCACGATATATTTCATATCCTCCCACACCCTCAAACGTAACCCATAAGTTTTTGGCCCTGTTGATACAAAGGGGTCAGCGTATGCGATGTCTCCATACTCATCCTTGATTTCATCGGTCAACTCTTCGAGGAATTCACCAATAGGCGGCATGTATTCACCCTCCCTCCCTGTGAATATCACACTATCTGTATCTGCGTACAGAACCCTCCGCCCAAGAGAATGCAATAGGCCCCAAAGTTTGATGCGTGCTTAGGCCGTTGTGAAGCTGGCTACAGGTATGTTTGTAACACACGATGTGTCTGTGGCCAGTTCTGTAACGTTGTACTTTATTATGTAGTATTACCTACATTCACGATCTCCATGACCTCTTTATCGGGAGCGATGGCATAATCCCAGACTTTACTATAACTTTGGGCCAAATGAACGTTCCCCTTGCCTATATTCTGTGCAAATTTTCTCAAAAGACTATTTAGACACAACTTTGCACTAAAGCGCTCGCCTGGGTTCTTTACAATTTGTGATCGGTCAAGCTGTATCCCTTCACGGTCACGGTAACGTTGAATATAAGCCGATTTTTCATCTTTGGTATCAACTCCTCGCGGATACCCTAATGCCTGTACCTTTTCCTTCAAAAAAGTGTTTATATATTGTGTGAAAAGGTTGGGTAGCTTCTGAAACCACCACACCTCATATATCTTCAACATTCTGTAGACATGACGAACAGCTAGATCCATCTCAGGGCTTTTATATACACACCTCTGATCTTATGCTGGTTGGTTGTGTGACTACAAGCCCCATTGTTCTCCTCTGCGCACTTCACGCACAGGGGAAACATGAGCTTGTGATCTAAACGACGGGTAAGATCGGCATCTATAAATCGCGAAGGGGGAGCACGTCTACGAAAGAAAGACCGAAATAGTACTTGTTCAAATTTGTTGAGAACACCTCGATGGTGGGCATGTCAGGTCCCACCAGTTTTTCAGGTGCACCTACGGGGTACGGATTGTTCTTCACCACGTAGGGATATAAAGAACAGAAGTCGTAGCATTTGAGACAATCCAACACCATTGAACGCTTGATTATGTTTATTTCTTCATGGTACTGTCCATCTGTCTCCATCCGTGCATCATACTCATGCTCCCACAAGACCTTGTGAGTGAACTGGGCGCCTATAAGCTGATCTCGGGTGCACGTCCATGCAAGACTGTCTGCGGGAGATCTACCATGGATATCTCCTACGATTTCACAGTCAGGACGTTGGCATCCATGCCACCAGCACCCGTTAAAGGAGTACGCAGTCTTCGCACCAGTGGCACAGTCTTCGCTTAGAGCCTTAGACCATCCCCCCAAAAAATCACGGCCATTTACCTTAATGGGCACTTCCCCCGTATTGCGGGCATGTTTTACGTATACACCGGTCTGCTGCTGTAGGTGTATGAGCCAGTAAATAGCCTTATGCCCATAACTGCGTGGGGCGTTTCTGTGAATGACGGCTGGTGTGTCTTTATGCATGCAATTGTTCTTGAACACCGTAAAGCACAATGAGGCGATGGTGGTTGCGACTTGCAACGGATCGCATTTGAAACGGTCTATGTACAATTGAAACTTTTCAAACTTCGGCGGCTACGCCCATTACCTTGGGTAAGGTGTGAATAATAAAGTGTCTTTAAACTGCACATTACCTCTTATTTGCATCTGTATAAGTTTGTTTCCTCTTTTCAAGGGATCACCTGTAAATATCAAATGTCAAATTTCAAATGTCAAATGTCAAATGTCAAATATCAAATGTCAAATTTGGCCCCGTTATGGGCAAGAATATATATAGTAATTTTTTTGAACTTGTCCGCTAACTTGACAATGTAGGACACAATGAGTTTCACGGGACTGTCGTGTGCATTCGTTTTAAAAACGTTTGTCCGTTTACCACATTTGTGACACTCATCACACTCGACTTCCATGCACTCATCACAGATAGTCTGTCTTACAAGTAGATGTGGGATAACCTCTTTGGTTTCAGCAATCATATATGTTTCTATATCGTAGTACACAGTTATACAAGGCCTATTTTTAGGCTTAGCGTCTTTCATATAACATACATGCTTTAAGCCATCCGTCTTATATTTCTCATGGCATGTAGAACAGTGAATTTCATCACATTTATGCTTGAAATTCCCCCAATTATCCATCATATGAAACATACCACATTCACAGATTCTCATTTTTCTGCACGTACCAATTCACTTATCGAGCTCAATGCATTTATTATTGAAAAATGTGCATCTGCATAATCACAATCCCTCTTCTCAGCTTCAACCACACGGCTTTCACATTTGGAGCTTTTACACTGCGCACATACCATATGGCACTCCTTACAATTTTTCACTGTATCACCCGCAAACTCGAGACATCCCTTACACAAATCATGATGCCTTCCATATTTTCGACTTTTATCATAACTCGCGTAAAGATCCCTCACATTACGGATGGGGAAATACTTTGTACCTGACAGCCCTAAAATAAGTAGGGGTCTTGTACGATCCTTCACACTGCTTTTAAAAACATACACAGTCCGACGACGATCATCCATTCCAAATACAACTATACGAACATTCATTTCCTGCTCCACCTTCTCAATTCTTCAGGACCCATATTGCAGTCAAACTCAAGCTTGCAATCTGAAGTCAATTTACGAGCACGCTGCACAACCGTAGGCAACCAAATTTTTTGGCGTCCGTGTATTTAGTACAGTAAACATATGGGCCAAGACTAATGCTATAAAGCCGGAACCACGATTGGCGTTTATATACAGCCTGAAAATAGCCTGAGAATTGAAGGCAAGAGTATAAGGTGTGGCACTATGACCCGCAACACGGAACACACGGTCAATATCTACCGTGAAGTTGTCCATATTGAAGGCTGTACTACTTTCAGAGGTCTGCATTATACGGCCTAATATACACTTTATATCTACAACTGCCATGCATCTGAATGGTATTACTACCCAAAAATCATCTACACCCCCGTCTGAACCGAACCCGAAGGACAGCCTCGTCCTGACTTCACGTTCGTCGCGGTTCTGAAGTGCAAACTCCACAATACGTTCAAATACGCGTCGTAGTCCGTGTTCAACACCAATGCTATACATGGATCCAGGGTCAACTTTGACAATATACCGGTTTCTAGTCATGGCTGGGGTGGGAGCGGTGGTGCGCACCAACTCGAATGTTATACCTTCCTCTGCAGCACGAGAAGCTGCTGCTAATGATGATGTGGAAGATGTAGCCGGAATTGAACAGGAATAAGAGAGTACATTTTTATTTGAAGAAGGTACTTTTGTGGGTTTGTGTCGTAAGACGTAGAGGGTTGGGGCTCTATTACTGGGGATCTAACAACCGGCGCACTCCTAGCACGCTTCATACCTGACGTGGAAGGCTCTTCAGCATGTTACAGGTGTCACTGGTGTGGGCTCGTTAGCGTGGGTGAAGTCTGTGACAACAACTACACTGTCAACGGAGTCGTCTGTAATACTGATGATGGAGACATGATGCTGTACCTCATCGTCAGTCACGGTTCTGTGGAAGAGGAAAAACAAGACTAGAATATAAGGAACACCACTTAAATTTTTATTATATTTTGTAAATTACCCACTTAGGAGTGTGACGTGTTAGAGATGGATTCTGTAGAAAAATTCAGATTCACAAGCCCGTCCACGTGTATTATATCTGGCCCTACAAGATGTGGTAAAACTGTAAATATGCTTAAAATCATTAAAGATAAGGGGGAGATGTTCTCAAAATTTGTGCATAAAGTAATATGGTGCTATTCAATGTAGCAGTCAGTGTTCAACGAGTATCAAGATGATATTTTGTTCCACAAAGGTGTATATGACGTTAATTCGTTAAAGAGACATGAACAAACAGTCATTGTAATTGACCATCTCATGTTGGAAATGGATAAAATATTCGCCGAGACATTTACAGTGTTCTCCCACCATCTTAACATAAGTGTGTTCTTCATCAATCAGAATCTATTTTTCAAAAATAGATACTTGCGCGATCTGTCGTTAAATACATAATATCTAGTCCTATTCGCGCAACGTAGAGCTGTATCACAAATTGGGGTATTGGCCAATCAAATGGTCCCGAATTAGCGTGAGGAGTTTTTGGAAGTTTATAAAGAAGCTACAAGTCAGCGTTATGGATATTTGCTTTGTGACCTTCATCCGCGAAACACGTTTAAGGTACTTCAAAGAACGAATATATTTCCAAACGAGCCTGAAACGGTGTATATTCCAGAATGACAAAGAGGCTAAAGAAAAACCACAAATTAATAAAAATCTATCATCGGCTGCCACGGGCAATGCAACAGATGTTTGCTAAAACATTTGACTCCGACTTTTTAAAATGCATCTGTGAAATCTCTCTTAACGTTATAAATTGCAATGTATCAATGAAACACCCCAGAAGGCTCGCCTACGCCGTTACAAGAACATTATATACGTACACTTGCTAGTAAAGTCAAACTGTGGGGAAAAAAAACGAATTATTGTACAAAGAGGAGGGTCATTCCTCCCCATCTTATTTCCAGTTTTGGGGCCTTTACTGACGAGATTAATATAATGAAGAAAGTGGTAGTGATTCCACACGAGGTGTATGCTTCACTGCAAAGTTCAAAGAGTCCAGACACGGTTCTAGAGCCTCGTAAAAGCAGGCTTAAAAGAATAGAAAGTGAGTTGTTAGCCCAATAAAACAGTGAAAAAACACCTGATGAGAAAAGAATCTTATACCAAGAAGCTCTGCAGAAATTACTTCACGAGTACGAAAATTATAAGAATCCCACAGAGATCCCCGTGGTTATTAGGCACATCATGGACAACGATGAGCATGGTGACATAGAACCTGTGTCCGACGATAGAGCTGACCAACCAAAGAATAACGGGACGGCCCCAGAACATATCGAGCATGTATTAAATAGCACCCTCCCACATACATTGAGGAACAAAGGTTTAAGTCTTTATAATCTATTGAATGAGGATCCCAACATACAGTGGACCGATACGGGTGAGATCATTGTGGAAGGAGCAAAGGTACAGGGCTCGAATATCGTAGACATCGTCCATGATCTGGTGAGAAAGTGGGATAGGCCCTCACCATCAGGATGGAAACATATTAAAGCAAGACACAACAAATAAATGTCCCCAAAACAATGATAGGAAATCCGAATAGGTTAAAAGACTTGGAACATGCATCGCATGTGCTACAATTGAGACCGCCATCACCCCCAGCGGTAGCCCCTCTCAAGAGGAGAAAGAAGGGGCTAAACAACAACAACGGTCAACCCTATCCACGTGCCTCTAAAATACGCAAATGGCTAACATATTTAGAAGACGTTATTATGACATTTCTAGCCCAGCCTCCTACGGGGGCGTAGATAGACTGTACAGAAGTGTTTACAATGATGGAGTGGGGAAAAAAGATGTTGAGAGGTTTTTGCGGGAGCAGAACGCTTATACACTTCATAAGCCTGTGAGAAAGAGGTTTAAAACAGCCAAGACAACAGCGGCATCGATTGACTCTATTTGGCAAGCAGATTTAACAGACATGCAAAGATATTCAGTGTATAAGGATGGTTACCGCTACATCCTATTCATAATAGATGTATTCTCTAGATATCTGTGGATAATTCCTCTGAAAAATAAATCGCCTGAAACAGTTGCTAAAGCCACCAAAACGTTGATGTTGAAAGAAAACAGGGTTCCTGGCTATTTTTGTACGGATATAGGGAAAAAATTTATAGGGCGAGCTTTTCAGAACATACTGACAGTTTAATATCAGCTTCTACACTAGCAATTCTATAGATAAAGCCTCTTTAGCTGAAAGAGTTCAACGTACCATAAAGGAACGTATGCACCGCTATTTTACACATAAAACCACATACAGATATATAGATATCCTGGAATCATTGGCCTCATCATACAACCGCTCACACCATCGCACGATTGGGACAACACCTAACGAGATTTTAGAAAGAGGTATGCACACAGAGCCTGATGTGAGAAGAAATGTTATAGAACACCGCCACACACCGCGTTTCAAAATCAATGATTATTTAAGGCTATCGCGTTCGGGAAATAAATTCGCGAAGGGATTTGAGCAAGGTTGGACACGTGAGATTTTTAAAGTTAGGGCTATGAGATGTAAGGGCGAGCTAATATATTACAGATCTACAGATCTACAGAAGCTAAGGCTAACAAAGACCCTAAGATCCACTCTAAGGCTAGCCCGAGAGAAAGGAAAGAGTAGGGGGTTAAGAGAAGAGAAGAGAATAAGAGGTTAAGTAAGGAGCAACACCTATCATTCGTGGGTTAACATTCATTCAGAAAAAGAGGAAAAAAGTCTCACCATCATCATCCGCCGGCCACTGCCGACAAGTCAGAAAAATAGTCGGAGAAAATAGGAGAAGGGTGAAAGATGAAAAGAAGTAAAATAAGAACGCTTACAAACCATGCAAACACAGTCTTAACTCACTGTCATACCATGCAAACTACAAACATGCAAGTAAAGAGAGTTAGAGACATGCAAAGAAAGGAGATAAGAAAAAAAAAAAAAGTAGGTACAGTTAAACAAAAAGTGGGTTAGTTTACGCTACGAGCTACATCTACGTTCGTGTTAGTTTATTTTATTTTTTATTTTTTTATTTTTGCTGGCATCACACGCTGGCATGTCACAAGCTGGCATGTCACAAGCTGGCATTCATCGTCAACAGACTCATCCTCGAGCACCACCACCAGAGCTCCTGTTGTTAACTTTCTTATTTAATTTTAAACAACGTTAACACTTTTAAAATGTCTGTCAAGACGGTTCTTAAACATATTAACGCTGGTAGAATGAACGACTGACGCGGGAAGATTATTCCATTTATCAATTACTTTAAACGTAAAGAAGTTTTTAGCGATATTAGTAATGAAACGTCTGCCACGCAACTTAAATCCGTTATTGCGAGTATTACTATTATCGAAAGTGAACAATTTATCAAAATTTACGTTATCGATGTTATTAACGATTTTGAAAACTTCAATAAGCTCCCCCCTTAATCTCCTAGTTTCGAGTGAATACAAGTCTAACTCTTTAATCCTATCTTCATAAGGCTTATTGCGCAATGACGGAATAAGTTTCGTGGCACGACGCTGAACCCTTTCTAACCTATCAATATCCTCACGCAAGTACGGGCACCAAAACTGAACGGCATATTCTAAATGAGGCCTGACTAGGGACTTGTAAAGGGGCAATATAATATCCTTCGATTTAAATTCGAAATTACGCGCTATGAAGCCTAACATCCTATTAGCTTTTGCGCAAGACTCCAGGCACTGGTTCCTAACCTTTAAATCTTTAGTTACGCGTACGCCTAAATCTACTTCCTCGTCAACGCTCGCTAACTCCCTATCATCCATCGTGTACGCGTAATTATTGTTGCGAGAACCTATATGCAAAACTTTACATTTATCTACGTTAAATTGCATCTGCCACTTATCGTCCACTCCATAATCCTATCTACATCGTCTTGGATCCTATTTCTATCGTCCTCGTTAACAACCTTACCGCCTATTTTAGTATCGTCCGCGAATTTTGACACGTTACTAGTCAATCCTACATCTATGTCGTTAATGTAAATTACGAATAACAATGGGCCTAACACTGAACCCTGTGGGACACCGCTACCTACATCTAACCACCCCGATTCACTACCATTAACTACGACCCTCTCTCCTAGCACGAAGCCATTCTTCTAACCAGTTAGCTACCTGACCGCGTATACCGTGCGCTTTAACCTTCGCAATTAGTCTCCTATGCGGAACTGTATCGAACGCCTTTTTAAAATCTAAATAAATAACGTCAGCTGCTATGCCTATCGTATTCGCGCACTATTTCGTTATAAAATTCTAACAAATTAGTTAAACAAGACCTATGGCGTCGAAACCCATGCTGACTACTATTAATCAAATCTCTACTTTCTAAGTGATCGATAATACGATCCCTAACTACGGATTCCAAAAGTTTACCGACAATTGACGTTAAGCTAATGGGCCTATAATTGCTAGCTACGCGCGGTCGCCTTTTTTAAAAATAGGCGTGACGTTAGCTAATTTGAAGTCTTCAGGAATAATCCCGTTTCGAGTGACTGATTAAAAATCTTCGTTAAGGGGCCTACGATAACGTCTTTCAAATCTTTCAAATGTCTAGGATAAAAAGCGTCAGGGCCTGGAGCCTTGCTAACTTTTAGCCTATCGATATAATGCGCAATCTCAGCCTCGTAAACAGTTATTTCATCTAAAATAGTCTCGCTACTAAATGGAACGATATCGTCAACGTCGGGGACATTATTTACGTCTTCTACGGTAAAAACTGTCGCAAAAAAGTTATTGAAAATACCCGCCATCGCCTGAGCGTCAGAAGCCAAAGCGCCATTAACATCCACTAGAGGGCCTATGTTATCTTTACCGGCTTACGATTATTTACGTATTCAAAAAACTTTTTTGGATTATGTTTACTATCCGCAGCTATAAGTATCTCTAAATTACGCTTGGCATTCCTAACTGATCTTTTAACCTGACGTCTAAGCTCGATATATCTATTAAAGTTAGCTGCCTGCCATTGCGCTTATTAAGTCTATACGCTCTATTACGCTCGTTTATGAACTCGCCTATTTCCCTAGTCCACCACTTCGGCCTACCACGATTTCTACGCGCTTGGGCCTACGAGGAATAAACTCCCTTTCAATATTCCTAAAACTTTCTTTAAACGCCACCCAACGCAAATTTGTGTCATTACCCATAAATAAGTTATCCCAGTCCACTACTCTCATCCTATCAGCAAAACTATCAAAATTAGCCCTACGAAAATCAGGGACTTCTATTACGTTACTATCCTGAGTGTTTTCTATCAATAACTTAAACCTAAGAATTTGATGATCGCTACATCCTAAACTCTCGCCTACTTCTAAACCTTCGACTATATTCTCGCCGTTCGTCATCACCAAATCTAAATATTATCACCGCGCGTTGGTTCGGTAACTATCTGTCGTAAAAAGTTATCGTCCATAAACTCAACCATCTCAAACCCTCTTCATTACCCGTAAAATTCTCGTAATTAACATTAGGGCAGTTAAAGTCTCCGACAATTATACTATTCCGATTGTCAATAAAATTACCAAGAAGTGAGTAAAATCTAGTATCTATATCGAGGGGTTGAACGGGAGGTCTATAAACAACAACAAAATTAAAACTAATACTACGCGCCCTAACTTCAACACAGATCGCATTAATTGCTGCCGGAAAATCTAACTTAACCTCGATAGCCCTAAGGGAATTACGAATGTACAGCAAAACGCCTCCAAATCTATGTAACCTATCATTAGTAAAGAGTTTAAAACCCGGTATATCAAGTTCCCCCAACAAGTCCCGAGTCACGGTATTTAACCAAGTTTCAGTGATAGCAACTATATCATAGTTGCCGGAATAAATTACCGCCTTAAATTCATTTAATTTATTTCTAATACTACGCGCGTTGCAATAAAAGACGTTTAAGTTATTTTTTACCACGGGCCCGCGTTTTAAACTATTTATCACGTCGGGCCCGCGTTTCCCGGACCCACAACGTTTAAAGAAGGCTTCGACCTATACAGCTTTCGCACGTTTTCGTCTATTAACCTACCTAGCCTAGCATTACCTATTTCATTAAAATGCACCCCATCTTTTAAAAAGGCTAGGATCATTGAATTCGGACCACAGCTTTACGAAGGGTACACTTTCCTCAGCACAAATCTCTTCTAATTTGTTATTCAAAAATATTGTTTTGACGTAATTCTAAGACCCAACCCGTGCCTAGGGGTAATACCTAGAACTAAAGACCTATCTGACCTCGCCTTCAGGGACCTAATTAACCCCCTATATCTCTCCAAAAGGTCAGGCACTCTCGTATCGGGCCTATACGAGTCGTTGCCTCCTACCATCGTCACCAACATTGAGTGACGGGAAGCAACGTCAACCCTATCCACTTCGTCTCTAACTCTGTCAACCCTGGCCCCTGGGAGACAGACCCTCCTCCTATTGGTTGGATTCCGTTTAACGAACTCTTTGTCCATGTGGCGCACTAAAGAGTCCCCAATTAAAATAGTTTCCCCCTCATTCACGTCCCTTTCCAAATGGGCGAAAGGGTTCGAAACCTCGATAGGGGGGGGATTCCTATCACCTAACGTACGCGGCCTAGCTCCACCCTTAACCTCTCTAAATCCCTCGCTATCTACTACTCTCGGACTAACCTTAACCCTTCCTCAAGTCTATCTAATCTTCCCGACATGCTACCTAAACTAGAAACTAAGTTACGCACCTCACCCTGCAAATTACTAACGTCTTCAACGTTAGTATTGGTTCGGCCTACGTCAACCGTAGCCCTAACCCTGCCCTCATCAAGCGTTGCAAGTCTATCCGCTACCTCACGTACACTGCGTTTTATACCAACTAATTCCTCCATGAACTCACAAAAGAAACAAACTGATCTATCGGTAATCGCCATTGGACCGCCGTTATAATCCTTAAATTCCGAATACCACCGGTTAACCCTACACCTAACACACGACGCTTTCTGCGACGGCATCACGCAGTCAAAAATTAGTTTAAACCGTCACAGGTATAAATTAAATTAAGCCGGCACGCTATGAAAACTTCTAAATCGCTAAAAACCACTTTCAAACGTTGAAGGTTTGAATGGGGATGAAATCGCAGGAGGCTTTTACCGCGAGGAGTTGCAGAAAATGACATTTAATTTAGGAAAAAATGTGTTTATGATTGAAAAAATTTTAGGAAGCAAAAGTTCAGGAAAGATAAAAATGTACGTGGTGAAATGGCTAGGTTACCGAGAAAGATTCAACACCTATTTAAAAGCTGATACAATAATGAAGCTTAAATAGTATGCAACATGGCACCTATCCATTTCTACGTCACATTACCCTCCTCTTCGTCCCTCTCTGTACATCCTAACAACACACTAGCCAACTTTGTAACAGAACTCCATGGCCCCATTGAATTGGGTCGTGATTCGTATGAGGTGGGGATATGCGAAATTCAGTTGGCTACCCTCTTTTTAAATATTAATTATAAAGAATCCGTTTTTACGGTTCTTAGAGACCTTGGTGAAACCAGACGTATCGCCCGGAATGGGGATGCACGGTATTACAGTACAATAATAACACTAGGTCCGGGCCGTTATGTTGTGGCTGAGGATGTTGTAAGAGACTTAAACGTAAGTTTAAAAAACTCTTGATTTAGTATACGAAATCGTAAACAAAGAAAACCCTGCACATACTCTAATCCCAGCATCACAGGCTAACAGAAATATTAAAGATAAAGGGCTGTTCAATATTATAACCTAGGGGCGATATCGATCAGCCTTCCAAAAACATACCTTTCACGAGGTACAATATGACTTGTGCAGCCTAATGTATCAGATGAAATTGGAGAAATTGGTTGCTGCCTCTACACCCCCAGACATGTGGTATATTTACAACAATATAGTGGAGCACCAGTTTGTTGGGGATACCCAGTCACGCCTGCTGCGCATTGCACACATTCCCAATCATAGAGAGAAGAGCATGAGTATTACATATGAAAGGCCCCATTATGCGAATGCAGCAACTAATCTAATAACCAATATCTCAATATATATAAGAACGATTGAAGGAAAAAATTTCCCATTCGGTGATGGAAACTTAACAGTGAAGCTGCACTTTCGATGCACTGAGTTATAATGGACAGAAAGCCTTTCACAGCCTATTGAGGTTTGAGATACCAGCGTGGTAGTGGACTTGGATCCATTTTTTCAACCATACTACGCACTGCTGTCCCCTTACTGAAGAGAGGTACCAGATACCTTGGGAAGAAAGCACTACAGTCAGTCCTTAACACGACAGAAGACATAATGGCTGGGGCTAAACCTAAAGAAGCTCTAAAAAACCACTTGAAGCGTACACGGGATGAGGACTGTTGTCCGGAAGAAGGGATTACCAGCTCGTGGCAGTAAACGTAAAAGGATATCGAAGAAGTGTTCTAAGCGAATGAAACCTATGGTTGATCATTTTCTTAACTGATATAAACTAAGGACATTGCTCTCATGAATCATAGACTGTTTACTACTTGTCGAGAGAGGTGGTACTATTTCTGACTTGTCGTGGCACGCTTCATCCATCCGTGTACTTCACAATGTTGTAAATCGGAGCTGTCCCTCTTTGATATGTCCCCAACTCAAGTTTCTATTGAACACAGTGACTATTACAATTAACCTGTTAAACAAAATTAGTTCCCCGAGTACTCCAATAGAATTCGTGATACCCAGCTCAGGCCCTCACTTTTTTGACCCAAGCTCTGTGCACATGTAAGCTAAACAATGTATAGCCTATTCTGATGGAACGGACTGCGATGACAAATAAGCTGTCTACCCTGAAACAAACTTCCTGCACTCCATATTCAACCAGTGTGATGTATATTTAAATCAGGTCAACATATCGGCAGGAATGGAGTACTATCACCTACGAGCCTATCTCGAAAATGTGCTGAACTTTTCCAAAGAAGCGAAGGATACCTTTTTAACTGCCGAGCGCTATTATCAGACTAAAGACGAAAGTAGTATAAAGGACAAATTTAAAAATTCTAAAAAGAAGATATATGAGTTTTTTGGGCGCCTGCATACAGACTTCACATTCCAGGAGAAGTTGCTTGTGAATGGGTTTGATATGAAAATAAGTCTCACCCGCACGAATCCTGAGATCTGTTCAAATATGGCTAGTGATCAAGAAGAGGGTACAAAGCCCGTTGTAATTCATATTATGGAAACATCCTTACGCGTACGCAGTGTGAAATTAAGTTCGCCTAAACAAATAGAAATTGAGAAAAATTTACTACATGCCACAGTAAAATACTCAATTAACATAGTACAGATCAAACTCTACACGGTGCCAGCACGGTTGGCATCGAAACAGATAGAAAACATCGCCCTGGGAGTTCTACCTAAAAGGATATTAATTGGAATACATGAACACGCTTCGGCGAATGGAAAATATAAAAAGAATGCCTTTAAATTCGAGAATTTTGGCCTTAAAGAATGTAACTCTATGCGTCAATGGCGTTGCTTTGGGAGGGGAAATTGATACGGATTATTTATCAGACGCTGTGTTCCCGCTTTGCTCGAGAGCATATAGTAATCTTGCCCATATTGCAGGTGCTTGTGATGAGCTCGTTACTGGGGTAACGCAGAAAGAATTAATCGATCAATTTAACCTTTATCCCTTTGACATCAAACCTGAATTATCTGGTAAATACACATTTAAGTCCACAACAAAGTGGGAACATCTCAGTCAGATTGGAATTCGCCAACCCGATAGACGCGCCTATTAGTGTACTAGTATACCTCGCGTCACAAGCCCTAATTGAGGTTGACCGCTTCAGGAGCGTTGTCAGACTTTTAAAATGGACGCGAATACACTTTAGAGAGTAATGAATAGTGAACGAATCACACGTTCCAAATTTATCGGTGTGTTTGCGAAGAATGAAACATTGAAATTGCCAACTACGGAGATTGCGGTGGTCTTATTGTGAATACCGATGTTATTGGTGGTGAAGGGATTCATTTGTTTGGAATCTATTTTAAAATTGAGAGAGCATGTACTATTTTAATTCACTTGGGACTCATCCCTGGATTGATCCTGTTATTGTAAAATTTCTCGAGCAGTTGCATATCCCTGAAATTCTATGAAATCCCTACCGATTACAAGGATATTTTAGTAATACTTGCGGGATGTACTGCCTTTCATTTCTCATGTATATATCACGTGGTAAGGAATATATAAATTTTTTAAAACTATTCAACCCGTGTTACACTCAACGAAACGACGAAATGGTATGCACACAGATAAAAAGCTGTTTTTCGACTCTGCGCACTCACTGTAGAGTATGATGTCTTAATCGTATATATAAAATTAATAATTGCATCAATGTTGTCTCCAATAACACTGGGTAACAAAATTTGAAAAATTTTCTGTTTATTGTGATTTGTCTCTCGTTTCTTAATGATTTCGGGGCGCTGATTCAAAAAATGATATTGGTTTTGCTCTATCATCAACCGTTTCAAAAATATAGGTTATCACACTTTTCATATGGCAAAGTATATAAAGAAGGCTAACAAATATTTTCTGAAAATAAAAACACTATTGGAAATTAATGTTTATTGAGCCAAAATTGTTTGACAAACCCAAAATGGTGCATAGGATATAATATATATCATGAGGAGAACCGATAAGAGAATAACAAGCCTCGTTATGCAGTGTGCGTTCTTTAAAAATGCACTGAAGAACGCGACTTCCGCGTATGAACGTTCTTATCCTTTCTGATGGAGAGGTGGTAGCAGAACTATGTCAGGCTTCACAAGAGGTTCCCTTAGTACATTGTACTTTTCTTGTCGCAGTCCTTCACGTGGAGGCCACTGAACTGTTTTATAGTGCTCAGTTGAAGCCCTGCTATCCCACAGGCAAAGAAAACATGAATATTTAGTAAACCCCCCTTGTAAACCTAACAGGAAACCAATCATTTTGAAATCACCACACACGTCCCAGTTATATTGTTCATACCTGATTTGAGTGAGCAGTTGTTTGACATTTTCATAGTCCTCTTTCATTTGAACAGAATGTGCAACTGGTATAAATGGATATTTGTTCCCATTGTGGAGTAGAACAGCTTTTAAACTCCTAGTTGAACTGTCAATAAATAGGCGCCACTCTGAGGGTATGTGTGTTAACCCAATAGCTGTGAATAGACCATTAACCTCGCTGCAATAACAGAGAGAGCCATTGACATCGTAGAACCATGCAAACTCTTCATGCCGCTTTCGGTATACAGTTCTCTTGCAGTCTTCTCCAAGCAAATTCCACTCTTTGAGTCTGGAAGTCAGAAGCTCAGACCCTGATTTCGTCAGACCCAAATCTCTAATTAAGTCGTCCAATTCCCTCTGATTTGTAAAGTGAGGGTTTGTACTGAAAGTTACTGTATATTCTTCATCATGACAGTCCTCACCAGCCGACATCTCAGATGAGCTAGCTGCATCCTCATTTTCAACCTGCAAAGCAAAGAAACAAAATATAGGCATAGCTATATACAGTATGTAGAAGAGCATCAGCACTAAGAAAAATCGACACATAATGACCCACAGTCTGTAAATACAGAAGGTAAAGTAATGGATAGATGCCTGTTCTGGTGGACGTGGTATTGGAAGACCTTCGCCATGTGGTACAGGAGCTATGGACGACGCTATGCTTGGTTACTGAAGAGTTTGCCTTCCTTTAACTTTCCTGTACTCAGAAACATCTAACATCTATATTCTGGGTACCGCAAAGGGCATTGCCTTGCGTACTCCCCGCAGCCACCCTTCAAGTGTGGAGCGGCAGCTTCCACAGATCACATGGGGTGCCCAGGGCTTATCTTGGTCACCCATAGGCATACCAAAATAGAGCCGATACGCGATCCAGAACTTGGTGCCTTTCACAATCTTGTGCGATACTTGCTTGGGGCCTATGTAATACCCACAAACGTTGCAGAATATATCCGGCGAGTGTTTACAAGCTCTAGTTGCCATTCTCTTTACCAAACTGTACTACATTAATCATAACCTGCAGATATAGAGAGAAGTTATTAAATCTGCAACAGATTCCAGAAGAAATATGTATTCACAACACTGAAATAATGTTCGCAATAAAAATGGATCGATAACACTCAAATCGTCAGCACAGAGAAGCATAGAAACACAGTACCTCAGTGCTGATAACCATCAGACAAACAACCTGCTTTCTTTGTGTGCTCACACTTACTGACTTCTCAGACTCTGCGCTCTTCTTTATATAGCACCGTGGAAGTTTCGGGCAATTTCTAGAGCAAGAAACTGTCAATGAACATCAAGATTATTCTCAACAATTCCCGATTATTCTGATGTTGCTGCGCCCATAATAACATTATTTGTACTGGTAAAACATGAAAAATGGATTATCTCTGAAACCATTGATGGTACACACAAACCAAGGCCAGATTTGGACTCAGCGCCCACAATTGCATATAAAAACAAAAAATTTTATATAAACAGAATCAGTGTTACACAGTCTAATATTAGTTTGTGTATTTTGTAGCTTATTTAAAATGTTACGGAAGCTAATTTAAGATAGATATAAAACATTTTACTATCAGGTCATCCCATAAGTAATGTCGTTTTTAAGAGTGGAATTTGAAGGACAAAAAAAAGCTCAACTGAAACTTTTTAATCTAGTATATATTTTCCATGGGAATCAATGACACTCTGCCAACGTCCTACAAGCTTTTCAATGCCATGTTTATAAAATTCAGGCGGTTTTGAGGCAAAAAACGTACAAAGACTGGTGTGCAGGTCATCTAAAGAAGTATACTGTTTCTCGTCAAGATACAGTAGTTTTGCAGACTACCGAAGAGGTGATAATCTGAAGGCGCAAGGTCTGGAGAATATGGAGGATGTGGAAGTTTTTCCCCCCCAAGCTCCTCAATTTTTGCAGAAGTGATCCGAGCGGTATGAGGACGTGCGTTGTCGTGGTGGAACACTATTCCTTTCCGATTAACCAAAGAAGGTCTCTTTTCTTTTAGTGGTGTTCAATCGATAGAGTTGTTGACAGTAGACTTGAGCGGTGATTGTTTGGTTGAGTGGTAAGGTTTCAAAGTGTATTACACCACCTTTATCCCACCAAACACTAAACAACACCTTCCGAGGGTGAATATTTGGTTTTGGCTGTGGTGTCGCTGGTTCTCAGGCACAAACCCACTGTCGACGGTGCTTAACAATCTGGTACAGTATCCACTTTTCATCACCAGCCAATAAACGGTGCAAAAACGGATCTTGGAGTTCACGGGAATGAAGAGCTGTGCTAATGTTTACCCGCACCCTCAGATTGTCGACCGACAATTCATGTCGCACCCATTTTCCTAACTTAGGCACTTTCCCGAGTTGTTGCAAATGTCGATGGATGGTGGACGGGAATGAATTGAGTTTCTGGGCCAATTTTTCGACAGTTGTTGAACAGTCTTCTTCAAGTACGGCTAACAGCAGGTCATCATCAAACTCAGCAGGGCGTCCAGAGCGCGGTCCTATTCAAAGGAGTGACATAACGAAGGAGTGACATAACAAAGGAGTGACAAATCGGAGATAAAATTCAAAGGAGTGACACGAAAATACCAACAAAGAAGAAGAAAGAACAAATCCAGAGGGAAGAGAGGCTTGCAACTGTTAGGTTAGGTTAGGTTAGGTTAGGTTAGGTTTCTTGTTTTTGAAATAAAATCTTAATTTTAACAATTCTAACAAATTTTGTTTTTTTAAATAAAATTTTAATAATTATACTCCTTTGAATTTTATCTCCGATTTGTCACTCCTTTCTTATGTCACTCCTTCGTTACGGTATTTATGTCACTCCTTTGTTATGTCACTCCTTTGAAATGTCACTCCTTCGATACAGACCCCCAGAGCGTGCTGTATCTGTCAAACAGCAGTCACCATTCCTAAACTTTTGACATTATCTTTGACATTTCCTCATATGCAGAATATCGTTGCCATAAACGTCCTGAATGTTTCGCGTTGCTTCAGTAGCACTATTCCATTTTTTAAACTCGTAAAGCATTATATGCCTGATATGCTCTTCTGATACCGCCATGTTTATTAAGGGTTCACATCAAGCAAAACACACGTCTTCACTGGTCAAGGTCTGTAAAGTATGTAGCGAAACACGATAGATCTCTTCTTAGATATAACCTTCGGAAAATTTATGCTTAAACCGAGTAGGACTAGTTTAAACTTAATCTATCGTAAAAAACGACATTACTTATGGGATGACCTGATATTTTGTAAAACATGATTTCTATCATTTAATAAATTGATGAAAATATATTGAGGTTTCTTATCCAAAACATATGAGAAAAACCTCTTACCCAAAACATAAGAAAAAGATTACATTATTTCGTTGATGATGTGGCAATCGCTGGGTTGAATGAGCGGTAAAACTTCTACCTCCCTATTCAGGTCCATGACATGCGTTTCTTCATTGCTATCACGAAAATATTGTATTACACGAGTCAATTCCTCATCGGACCTTTAAAGAGGAAGGATAATTTTAAATTAATTTGATTAGTTTATACATTTTTCTGAACCTTTTTTAATAAAATCCCAATTGCTTTTCACCAAAAACATATGCAGAGTACATATATATATATATATATATATATATATATATATATATACAGTGTGTTTCAGGAGGAAAGGTCAATACTTCGGGAGGTGATAGTATCGGTCATTGTGAGAAAAAAAAGTTCATATGAACATGTGTCTAATTTTGAATGGTTACGGAGATAAAGCTGTTTGAATCTACAAACACAAAAGCACTGTTAATGGTAATCAAGAAAGAGAAACCAGTTACTGTTTCTAACATTTAATGTTTAAACATTGGCATTTTGAATGGTATCGGATAGAGAAATAACAAATTTGTCACAGTTTACAATACGTTTTCGAAAATCCCACCGTCAACCTCAATGCACTTTGCAACTCGTGTGCGAAGATCGCGTGTTGTTCGTCTGAGTTGATCTTGACGTTCCTTTATGCGGGCAGCAGCATCCAAAATGCGCGCGAGCAATTCGTCTCGTGTATCCACCTTTCTTTTATAAACTTGACTTTTCATCCACCCCCACAAACAATAATCTAACGGAGAGAGGTCTGGAGACGTTGGTGGCCATTGAATGGGACCACCGCGGCCGATCCATCGACCAGGGAAAATTTGATTTAGGTAGTGCATCACCAGACGGGTAGAATGTGGAGGAGCTCCGTCATGCTGAAAGTACATACCAGCGCGTGTAGCCAAAGGAACATCCTCCAATAGTCCTGGCAATTCATTTTGCAGAAATTCTAGGTAACTTTGTCCTGTAAGACGATTCTCTAAAGTAACAGGGCCAATCAGCTGATCATCGATGATACCGCACCACACATTTGCAGAGAAGCGATGTTGAAAATTTGTTTCCACAGTGGCATTTGAATTTTCGTCTGACCACCGATGAGAGTTACGAGTGTTGTTGATACCGTCACGGGTGAAAGTAGCTTCATCGGTGAACAGTATTAATCGAAGCAATCGGCGATTAGCATTTACCCAATGACAAAATTCCAGTCGCATGGCAGCGTCTCCTGGTTGAAGGTGTTGTACACGCTGTACGTTATATGGATGCAAGCCTTCCTCACGTAATGTTCGCCATATTCTTGGGTGTGGTACACCGACACGTGTAGAAATTCTTCGTGAGCTAGTAGTAGGACTACGCTCTACCAACTGAAGAATGTTTTCCACTTCATCCACATCTTGTTGACCTTCTCGTTCAGATGAAACATGAGCGCTGGGAAGTGTACCAATTTCACGCAATGTGTTGAAAACCCTGGTAAACACTCTTCGATCCGGAATTCTGCGGTTCGGAAACCGTCGACGGTATTCTGCAACAGCAGCTGTTGCACTTCCATCGCATAAACCGTAGACATACACCATATCTGCATATTCGGCATGTGTGAAGGTGTGTGGCATTCTTAACACTGCTTCAAACACCAAACAATGTCACTCACAACAGTCAGCTGTCGATTGGCTTATGCTACATGCTTACATTACAGCTTACATGGTTGAAGGTTATAGAGGAGGGAAGGGGGAGGAAGAGCTGCGCGCGCATTAGATTCAAACAGCTCTATCTCCGTAACCATTCAGAATTAGACACATGTTCATATGAACTTTTTTTCTCACAATGACCGATACTATCACCTCCCGAAGTATAGACCCTTCCTCCCGAAGCACCCTGTATGTATATATATATATATATGATGAATAAAACCACGAAGGAAAGGAAACACAAAATGGTGCTCAAGCGCTTTCGTCTAATGACATCCTCAGGAACACTGAAGTACATAAAAAGGTTAAGCCTATATATAGGTTACAGAAAGAAAAAAAAAAAAAAAAAAAAAAATAAATAACATACATACACACACACACATATATATATATATATATATATACATACATATCTATATATACAAATACATACATACATACATACATACATATATATACAATAAACAGAGAAGTAAAAATAATAAAAAATTAAAAATGAAAACCTTAAAGGATTACCAGTGAGGCGTACAGATTTGTAAGGAAAAATATCGATTTTTAGCACAAGATCAAATGGATTATAAAAATACAAAATTATACTGGAACTCTGCGGGTTTTAACACAATGCTGCCTATGGTCAGGTTTCGATATATATAATTCGATTGTGTTAAAACCCGGCAGAGTTCCAGTATAATTTTGTATTTTTATAATCCATTTGATCTTGTGCTAAAAATCGATATTTTTCCTTACAAATCTGTACGCCTCACTGGTAATCCTTTAAGGTTTTAATTTTTAATTTTTTATTATTTTTACTTCTCTGTTTATTGTATATATATGTATGTATGTATGTATGTATGTATTTGTATATATAGATATGTATGTGTATATATATATGTACAGTATATGTGTGTGTGTGTGTGTGTATGTTATTTATTTATTTTTTCTTTTTTTTTTTCTTTCTGTAACTATATATAGGCTTAACCTTTTTAGTACTTCAGTGTTCCTGAGGATGTCATTAGACGAAAGCGCTTGAGCACCATTTTGTGTTTCCTTTCCTTCGTGGTTTTATTCATCATAAATATTTTTCCCGTGTTACCTTCGTGAAATAATTTTCATATATATATATATATATATATATATATATATATATATATATATATGAAGCGAGTTACAATGTGAGGTATCAAAATCTTGGAACCGCTCAGAGAAGTTTGTGACCCCCATTTAAGAGAAAATGCCGAATAACTTCACATTTCAAATTAATTTATTATGGAATTTTATAAAATTATTTAAAACTTGCAAAGAAGTCTTGATTGTTATAAGTTTTAAAAAAATTCCACGCTTTTTGATGAATAGATATATCAAAAAAGGACTTACCATAATATTAATTACTAATGCTAACTAATTTATAATTGAAAATTGAGGATACCTGCTATTTTGATGAATCATTTTACATTAAAATGGAATGAGATGAAAATAAATTACTACAGCCATCCATATAAAGGGTGTCCATAAATGATTATCCTGATTAAAGCATGCTATAACTTTTAAATAAACACTCGTATTCAAACACAGTTTTAATCATAAGTAGATAAACATACAAAGTTTTGATACATAGTTAATGAACTTAATAAGCTTCCACATGTGCACCCCTAGTGGCACGTAAAATGTCTAAACGGTATTCACACTCACGCCACACATTTTCCAACATTTGTGGGTTAACTGTTGCAATTGCATCCGTAATGCGTTCTCGCAATGTCCTGATATCTGGAACAACTGTTGCATAAACCAAATCTTTAACATGACTCCAGAGAAAGAAATCCAGGGGGTAATGTCTGGTGATCTTGGAGGCCATGGGATTGGCCCGTCCCTGCCAATCCATCGATTTAGAAATGTTGCGTCGAGAGTTTCACGAACAACATACGCCCAATGAGGGGCTGCCCCATCTTGTTGGAAGATGACAGTTGGCTGCCTGTCCTGCAGCTGGGGGATGGCGTAATTGGTGAGCATATCCAGGTACACAGTTGCGGAAACAGTGTTCTCAGTGTTTCCATCATCCCATCGGAAACTGATGATCTACCACTGCTCTTTCCCTTTTCCACGTTTCCAGTTTCAAAGAATTTTTTAATCCACGACTTAATTAACTTCACATCAGGTGGATTCTTTCCATACTTTGTTCTCAGTGTTCGCTGAACACTGACAGGAGATTTTGTTTCTGCAAGCCACACAACACATTGTGCCTTCTCTGTCACAGACGCCATCTTAACTGAACAGCTACTACAGCGCTCCTAGCGGCGAATGCGGTAGACGAAACACACCAGCACAGAAACTCTATGCGTGTAAGAGATCACCTGTAAAAAGAAAACGGATGTAAGATTCGTCATTAAAACATAAGAGCATACTGTTTTCAGGGTAAACATTTATGGACACCCTCTATATATGATGAAATAATCGAAACACAGAACGGTACTCAAGAGCATTCGTCTAATGACATGTTCAGAAACACTAAAATAAATAACAAGTTTGCGAATAAATATGTCACAAAAAATAGAAATACAGGTACATAAATTTTTACACTTACATTTCAACTGCAATCCTTTGTACCGGATCGTAAGGAGCGTTATTGCAAATATCGTCAACGGTTTCCGTTGGAAATAATCCGTCCCGATCGATTGCCTTAAAAAGATTAATTATTGATACCGCGGCAGTGTGTCCATCTTTGTATAAATCCGGTAAACTGTAAAGTTGTTGCGACTGACTCATGACGGAGGGAATGTGTTTGTTTATTCACTGGTGAAAATAACTGCTGTGAGTTCCAGCTGAAGATACTCACTTTTATATGCATGACCCCCAAGCACGACCCCCAAAAGACTAATAGGCGGATCGTAAGTTTGCTGATTGGTTGTCAATGTAACTGGGCGGACTATGTTAAATTTGTGTACCAATCAGCTGTCGTAAAACCGCTATAACTGACCCACGCTTTGGGCAATGAAGTCCTGATTGGTCACGTTCACGAATAATGAAGGTGTCTATCCAATTTTGATTATTCTCTCCGCAGATTTATTTTTAATGCTCACATCTCAAGGTGAATGAGTGAATTGCCCACTCGCACGCTCTGTCACGGTGCCTTCACGTATTTTGCATTATTATTTGCACGCATACTACTCTCAGCTTGATCCTCAAATTTCCCCATTTTGGACATTGGTCAGTTTAGGTAAAGTTACATTGGTTATGGAATCCTAACCATGGGTTGCTACATCATCTGAACACGGTTCCCCGTCCAACTACTGCTACCCAACGTTCGACAATGACCATGGAATCCTAATACATAAACTGAAATCTTTGGGAATAAGAGGAAAAGCAGGGAAAATGGATATATAATTTCCTTAGTGAGCGGTGGCAAGGAATATCTTCATCAGAATCAGGGGTCCTCAGCTCAGTATCACAGGAAACAGTATTAGCGCCACTACTCTTCATAATCATGCTTACTGACATAGATGAGGATGTTACCAGAGACAGCACAGTAACATCCTTTGCCGATGACACAAAGATCAGTAGAAAAATAAGAAACCCAGAAGATATAGGATCTCTACAAACAGACATGAACAGAATCTACAAGTGGACGGAAGACAAGAATACAAAGTTTAACATTGAGAAATTTCAACTGTTACGGTACGGAAAAAGGGAGGACCTAATAGCCATGGAATACAAAAGAAGATTAGACGCCTGGCACAGAAAAATCCCCGATGAGCCGGGTGTAAATGGCTATGTGAGGTGGAGAGTACAAACCAACTTACTACTTAACCAGGCCAACTGGAGAGGAGGGGCGAGAAGCTTAACCTTCGTGAAATGAAGAGTCATCGCACGGAATATTTGAAAGGTTGAAAGGTAGAGGTATATATATGTATAAATTAAGGTCCAGAAAAATTATGCTCTTTTCTTTTAATTTTCAAAAAATTGTGTAATGTGTAAGGTGCCTGTTATATATATATTATATATACATATACATATATATATATATATATATATATATATATATATATATATGAAAATTATTTCACAAAAGTAACACGTGAAAAATATTTATGATGAATAAAACCACGAAGGAAAAGAAACACAGAATGGTGCTCAAGCGCTTTCGTCTGATGACATCCTCAGGAACACTGAAGTACATAAAGAGTTACAGCCTATATACCATACAGTATGTCCCACAAAAAAGTACACCCAACTTTAGATTGTACTAACTCCTCCAAAAATTGAGATATTTTGGATCTGTTTGTTTGATTTAATACAGCAAATTATTCTTTGTTAACGTTCAAAATTTATTCATGTTTAAACGATTTAGTGTTTAAGCATCTGCTTTTAACTGAAGGGTACAGCAAAATGGGTTGCGCCAAATGATCATTTCTCCCAGCCAGATAGCTCCTCTTGCTTTAACCAATGTGCTACTTTTTACGTCGAAGGATATTGCAAATATTTTTTTTAAATAATTCGAACTTTTGTATCTAAGATACGAGTCATACATATAAATGAAGAATCTGAATTACTAAATTTATAAATAACTTTGAAACCCTTATCAAGCAGTTTACACGAAGGCAGCGCGTTCTCATGATCACAACTTATCTGCAAACTAAAAGCTTAAAACAAGTTCAGAATACCTTCGAACTGCAATTTCCCGATAGAGCTTCTCCAACTAAACATACAATTTTGAAGAATGATCGGAAATACAAAGAAGAAGGAACGGTCCTCAATTTGAACAAAGGACGTTCAGGCCATCCGAAGACGGCAAGAACAGACGAGAACATTCAGCATTCAGCCCTGACTTGACCCCGTGTGATTACTTTTTATGGGGTCATTTGAAAAATAGAGTATTTGCATCACAACATATCAATTTAGATGATTTGAGGACTCGCATCACAGCTGAAATCAACTTGTTAAAAGACAATCCAGATCTTATCAAAAGAGTGATGGGGAAGATGAGAGCTCGACTCCAGATTTGTATCGATAGGAATGGCGGTCATGTTGAAATAAACCGAAACTAAGCATAACTTTTGCAATAAGGAATAAAGAAAAATCTGCTTTGTATCTTATTAAAATTATGTTAAAGTATCTATTATTATGTATTTGTCCTTTCATTACATCGATAGCACACACATTATTTTTTCATTGACCAATTTTGCGCAATCCATTTTGTTGTACCCTTCAGTTAAAAGCAGATGCTTAAACATAAATCGTTTAAACATGAATAAATTTTGAAAGTAAACAAAGAATAATTTGCTATATTAAATCAAACAAACAGATCCAAAATATCTCAATTTTTGGAGGAGTTAGTACAATCTAAATTTGGGTGTACTTTTTGTGGGACATATGGTATAGGTTACAGAAAAAAAACAAAAAAAAACATATATATATATATATATATATATACATATATATATACACACATACATACATATACAATAAACGGAGAAATTAAATTTAAAAAAAATTATTAAAAATTAAAAGATTGTGGGAGGGGCATACAACTTTGTAAGGAAACACTATCGATTTTTAGCACAAGATCAAACTACCGATTTTTAGCACAAGATTAAATTAATTGTTTCCAGCCAATGTTATAAAAAAATTTTTAAAAAAAAATTTATACTGGAAATCTGCCCGGGTTTTATCACTCTACCCATCTTGTATATAAAATAAATTGAAAAGTAAAAGTTATTAGAGTCGCATACAAGTTTACCAAAGATTTAGCGTTCTACCTTTCTTATCTAAATCTTTTCTGGAGGAATTCAAAACAAAAGGATCGAGTTGAAAAAGACCTTTGCTTATGTTGAAGTTATTTGTAAGTTGGATAATGGCAGACTCAAGAATATTTCTATTAACAATGTTGCTAGAGTGAAATAAAACTGAAGCATTATTCCAATCAATACAGTGGGATAACTCTGACAAATGGACAAAAAGGGCACTGGACGACTGTCCTGTTCTAACGGAATATTGATGCTGTTTTATACGTGTGTGCAAATCCTTTCCCGTCTGACCTATGTAAAAGGAATCACATTGTTTACAACCAATTTTATAGATAATGCCTGAATTATTGGTAAGGCTATTTTTTACTACGATATTTTTCACAATATTGTTATATGAAAATACTACATTAATATCCAAAAGTTTAAGTACATTAGCAATGCCTAAAAAGCCCGGGAAAAATGGAAGTACTAAAATATTTTTTGACAAAGTACGAGTGTTATTATTGCCCCGATAGAAAGTTCGTTTTGCCTTGTTGAGACAAGATTCCATAAACGCAGATGGATAACACAGATCACTTCCAATACCGTTGATTTTTTCTTATTCGGCATCGATGTATTCCGGACTGGCGATCTTAAGGGTGCGGAGAAACATTGAAGAAAAAATGGCCTTCTTAGTGGGGGTGTCATGTCCCGAGTAAAAGTGTACGTAAGACAAATTGTTTTTTTTTTTCCGATAGATACTTACCTTAAAACCTGGGCTTTCCCTATGTACCCGCACATCCAAAAACGGAATTGAATTGTCTTGTTCCACTTCTAAAGTAAACTTAATGGAGGGGACTTGATCATTTAACTGAAGGAGGAAGTTATCCAGGCAGAGCTGGGCAGTATTTAAATACATTTGTATTTAAATACGTATTTAAATACATTTGTGTATTTAGAACTGTATTTATAAATACATTGTTTTCATGTATTTAAATATAGTATTTAAATACTTTAATGAGTATTTAAATACAATGTATTTAAATACTCAAAATATAAAAATGTAAATACTTTTACTGGTTTAATACACGTTCTGTGCTAGCACAAAACTTTTGAAAGATTGGTTTTGATCCGCAACCGTGAAATAAAAGAGAATTCGTAAGGTGCCTTATGTTTATGTTTACGTCTTATGTTTACGTTTATGTCTCATCTACTCATTAATTGTTACTCATTTTGCAATGATATAATGAGTATAATATGTCACTGGTTGAACATCGTAAGTTCTAAATTCTTTTGTTTTGTTTTGTTCTAAAAAGGGAAATATATCGGAAATTAGATTGTACTATTTCTTTATCCTTTATCAAGCATTTTATATTGTTGTTACTCATGAATTAGTGAATGCATATGTTAAAATTTGTATATATTTAAAATGTATTTACAAATGTATTTAAATACAATTGATGTATTTTGTATTTAGTATCTAAATACATTCGTAAAATGTATTTAGTATTTAGTATTTAAATACATTTCTCCCATGTATTTAGTATTTAGTATTTAAATACATTCAATGTATTTATTGCCCAGCTCTGTATCCAGGTCACGATTCATGGGCCAGATACACAAAATATCGTGGACGTACCGCAACCAAGGGATGCCAACCCCCAGGATTCTCGGAATGTAAGTAATTTCGAAAAACTCCATATAAATGTTCCGTTAGAACAGGACAGTCGTCCAGTGCCCTTTTTGTCCATTTGTCAGAGTTATCCCACTGTATTGATTGGAATAATGCCTCAGTTTTATTTAACTCTAGCAACATTGTTAATAGAAATATTCTTGAGTCTGCCATTATCCAACTTACAAATAACTTCAACATAAGCAAAGGTCTTTTTCAACTCGATCCTTTTGTTTTGAATTCCTTCAGAAAAGATTTAGATAAGAAGGGTAGAACGCTAAATCTTTGGTAAACTTGTATGCGACTCTAATAACTTTTATTTTTCAATTTATATAC
This sequence comes from Bathynomus jamesi, assembly GCA_023014485.1. NCBI lineage: Eukaryota > Metazoa > Arthropoda > Malacostraca > Isopoda > Cirolanidae > Bathynomus > Bathynomus jamesi. Next base: position 244,184 of record JAJOZX010000637.1, on the reverse strand, counting down.
AAGATGGGTAGAGTGATAAAACCCGGGCAGATTTCCAGTATAAATTTTTATTTATTTTTTTTAAATTTTTTTTTTATAACATTGGTTGGAAACAATTAATTTAATCTTGTGCTAAAAATCGGTAGTTTGATCTTGTGCTAAAAATCGATAGTCTTTCCTTACAAAGTTGTATGCCCCTCCCACAATCTTTTAATTTTTAATAATTTTTTTTTTAATTTCATTTCTCCGTTTATTGTATATGTATGTATGTGTATTTATATATATATATTATATATTATATTTTTTTTTTTTCTGTAACCTATATATAGGCTGTAACTCTTTATGTACTTCAGTGTTCCTGAGGATGTCATTAGACGAAAGCGCTTGAGCACCATTGTGTTTCTTTTCCTTCGTGGTTTTATTCACCATATATATATATATAGAGAGAGAGAGAGAGGGGGGGACAGGGGATAGAGAGAGATTTATATTTATATTACATTGTTTAAAGTGTGTATTTCTTATGTTGAGGGAGGGAATTGCTCTCTGATCTCCTCTATTATTTTTTATGCTTATATTTCATCGTTTAAAGTGTGTATTTCTTATTTTGAGGGAGAGAATTGCTGTCTGATCTCTATTATTTTTTATGCTTATATTCCATCTCTTAAAGTGTGTATTTCTTATGTTGAGATGAGAGAGAAAGGAGAGAGAGAGAATGCGGGTGGTCAGTTAGAATGTAGGGCACCCCATTACGATGTGCCCGCTTCTGTGGCTTTCGATTGTTTCAGGCAATTCACCAGTCTCTATTGTGCGTTTTTATGCGTATTTGCCCCGTTCCTTCTCGTTCAAAATAATAAGGCTAAAAATAAATATTATTTTCATAGAATATTTATAATGTTTATTGTCAATTTTAATTAATATACTGTAAAGAATGAATATTAAGAGGAACGAAAAAAAAATTGTACGAAATTGAGAAGCGAAGACATCTTTTACACACACACACACACACACACACACACACCACACACACACACACACACACACAGATTTTTGACAAAAGTAAATAGACACTTTCGGGCCGCAATTCCGCCTCTGCTAAGCTTTAGAATGAAACACTCTAGTGACACGTATTTTTATATGCTAAAGGAGACTGTTCTAAAGTACAAGATGTCAAGTAGCAATGTATTTGAACCACCTTAGACCTACAGTTTAACATGGAATCCGAAACACTAAGCTTTAGAGTGAAACACTACTGACAAGTGTTTTTATATGCTAAAAGAAGCCGTTCTAAAGTACAACATGTCACGTAGCGATGTTTTTGAACCACCTTAGACCTACAGTTTAACATGGAATCCGAAATATTGTCCGGCATCCATCACTAAAATTTTTTAATTTGCTCGTATTGCAAAATAGTACACGTATCTTTTGAACAAATTTAGTTGGTATTTTAATATATATATATATATATATTATATATATATATATATATATATATATTATATTAGACTGGCCTGCCAAAACTTTTATTTGAAAAGTGAAAGTCTCACCCCCTAAAATTGTTACCACTATCATAATATACTCGCACACTAAATTTCAACAATATCTGTGAAATTTTAGTGGTGCTAACAGCCTCTTGTATTTTTCATTTATTTATTACATTTATTCATATATTTATTTTGTAATTCGTACTACAAATATTGTGTGTAAACCATGCCTATTCACACTCTCATGCATTGTGTTCCACATGTTTCACTGTGTAACTGTGTATGCTGAGTAGAAACACGTCTTTTTACCTGAGGTCATTACTGGTGACGTCATTGGCTACGGAGAAAAGTGGGAGGCTCGCTATTCACGTCAGTATTGTTTAAGACGCAGTGAGAGTTTGATGCGCTAGTGTTTTCCCTTAATATTTGCAGATTTTACCCTTCACCATGTCAGATTCAATTAAAACAAGAAGAAAAACTGAAATATGGGTGATTGGACAGCAAATTGACACAATTGGCAGTAAGAAGCTTCCATCCAATGGAGATGTACTACGTCGGCTTTTCTGTCTCACAAACAGTAAAAAACATTGAAAGAACATCCAACATAGTTTATGCTGAAATTTTTGAGATTTGGGGCAAGGTGAAAATATCCACCAGAGCCAAACAGCATGTACTAACGAAAATTAAAAAAATGTACGAGAACTTCAGATCACTTCAAAAATCAAAATGAAACCGTAATCAAAATCAAATTAAAAAAGAAACTGAATTCCAAGGTAGTTTAGATAACCTTTTTGATATACTGTAGTTCACGCAAATGCTTTACAAATGATGTCAAATGAGGAAGATATATCATTCCTACAAGTTTAGAGAGAAAAAGAGAGGCGAGGTTACATGACTGATATTGATAAGAAACTGGTCGCTAAGCAAATGCGACAACCGAAAAGAGATGAAAGACAAGCTGCACTAAAGGAAGCCGAGGCATTGCGAAAGAAATTGTTATCAGCTGTTGTTCAGTTCAGTGATAGCAGTTCAAGCAGTAGCAGTGATGAGCAACCAGAGCCAGGCACATCGTACACTCCTGAAATGACATCCAAACCTTCAAACAGCACAATATCAAATAAGCGTAAGCGCATCGTAACACCTGATCTGGCAATGGCATTAGATCGAAGAAAAACAAGTGATCGTAGTGCTGTTATGGTGCTTTCAGTTGCTGCAACTTCTCTTGGACATGATACTGACAATGTTGTTTCGAGCAGAAGTACTTTTACAGAGGGCGAGGAGTGTTGCACGCAAAAAAATTGCAGACGACATTAAGTAAACCTTTACCTGTGACGTTCCGCTTACCATTCATTGGGACGGTAAAGTAATTCAAGATATAACAGGTGATGAAGATGTAGATAGACTAGCTATTCTTGTATCCGGTGGAGGAAAGTCTAAGCTTCTAGCAGTACCCAAACTTGCTTCTGGAGAAGGCGAAAGAATTGCAGAAGCAGTTCTAGAATGCTTAGACGATTGGAATTTGCGAGAATGTATTCAAGCAATGTGTTTTGATACTACCGCTAGCAATACTGGTAAAAAAAAGGGCGCTTGCATGATAATCGAAAGTAAGCTTGATAGAAAACTCCTTTCTTTGGCCTGTCGATACCATATTAATGAAATTGTGATATCAGACGTCTTCCAGAAGTGTTACGGTGGTCAACGGGACCGGATATATTACTTTTCAAACGTTTCAAGAATTCCTGGAAACAAATGGATGATAAAAGATTTGAAACTGCCAATACAAACATGCCGTGGAAAGCAGAAATCCTCGCACTGTGCGAAGAACAGCTTGCGAGAAGTCACCCAAGAGCGGATTATCGCGAACTTCTTGAATTATCAATTATTTATTTTGGTGGTGTTCCCTCAGGAGGAGTACATTTTCGTCAACCTGGGGCTTTACATCGCGCTAGGTGGATGTCACGAGTTATTTATGCAATCAAAATTGTATTGTTTCGCTCGCAGTTCAACCTGACAAAAGAGGAACAGAGTGCAATGGAACGCTTCTCTCGCTATGCTGTTCGCTTTTATGTGCCAAAATGGCTTGCGGCTCCCATCGCATCTTCTGCACCAAGAACCGATTTGGAGTATCTACAAGAGCTTCAGCAATATGATGATAAGGAACTTTCAGTAATAGCTAACGAAGCATTATGCCGTCACCTCTGGTATCTAAATGAAGAACTTGTGTCGCTTGCCTTTTTTGATGGTGGCATAACTTTGCAAGTGAAACGGCAGATGGTTCAGGCATTGGAAAGACCTGGTTCAGAAATACCAGAAATACCAGAAAAACGAATTGCTTTTGACCACACTCATGATGACCCACTAGAGGAAAATCTGGCGGACTTTGTCACAAGCTCAAGTCGCTCCTTCTTTGAGAAATTGTCTCTTCAATCGACATTTCTCGAAGTAGATCCTACAGAATGGGATAACAGGGACGACTATAAATTAGCTAAGGAATATATTAAAACAATGAATGTTGTAAACGATAATGCAGAGAGAGAGTGATCTCATTAATTCAGAGTTTCTGCAGTCATCTCACAAAAAACGAAGAACAACTGCAGTACCTTCTTCAAGTCGTGGAAAAACACCGAGAGCGGTTTCTAAAGGCAAAGAAATCGATGATAAAGACAGGAAGCACATCAACATCATGAGTTAACATTAAAAAAATGGATTAGGCCTATTGGGGATACCACTTAAAAAAACGCGCATGTTGTAGTTACCTCCTGGGTGGTGCGGAAAAACTACACATTTCAGTCTGTCGGTACCATTAAATACTATCGAATCGAGCTGAAACTTCACCCAAAACTTTCTATCAACACGTATAACAAATTCCAGACTAAAGAAAAGAAAAAAGAAAAAACATATTTTTCACCCCTATGAGCCTTGGCCATACATACTGTATATATATATATATATATATATAGCGTTTAAAGTGTGTATTATTATATTTGCTTGTATATTTATTTTCTGTCATTTGTTTTTTCATTCAATGTCTGTTACTGGGTTAATGTACAATATAAAGAGTCCTGTGTATTTCTTTTATTGTTAATTTTTTGTTAAATAATTGGGAATAGTTTTGCGTCTAAATAAACAAAAATAATGTATTGGTGTTTTATTTAATTCTTTTGCTAAGCCAATTAAGTAGAACATCTCCTTCTCTCTTGCCTTTAATATATAAATAATTAAAATGTATAGTAGTAAATGGCAACCCCCTCTTAGAATTGAGATCATATCTCTCTTGCCTTTAATATATAAATAAATTCAGTAGTTGGGAACCCTCCATATATAAATAAATAATTAAAATATTGGTTTCTGACAACCCTCCATATAATTAAAATAAATAGTGGTATCTGGCAACTCCCGACCCTCTACATAACAGATGCTGTCCCGCTGAACTCGCATAATGCGTCTGGCTGGGGCCAAGCGAACACAAGCTCCACTCTCTCTCTCTCTCCTTCTTAGGTTAAGACTACCTTCTTAGGTTAGGATACCCCTTTGGGAGGTGAGGCCGTCCAAACTTCTCCCCCAAAGCTCTCCCCCTTCGTGCAACCTGGGGGATACCCCACCCCCTTGTTGCATAACCCCCTCCCCCTTGTTGCATAACCCCTTTGCAACATTAACCCTCTAACGCCGACTGGGTCAAATACGTACCGTTTCAAATACACGCATTTAGACTTAACCCTACAAAAACGTTCGGCGTTAAAGGGTTAACATTATTTTCAAATCTAATAATTATATTAAGCGTAGAATTGTTTATTGTAGTCTTACAGGCTCTATACAAAATTTTAATCTATCTGATGGTCAATTCTCTTTTAACAAGATTACATTTAATAAAATTAAGAATTTTGTAACATTGCCCTCCAAAAATCCCCAGGCAACACAAGTACATTCATCAGGTCAAAACTGGGTAGGAGGGGTCACTTACCTATCCTTTGAGAAAAGCATGTGAAGGTTCAGTCAGCTAATCCCTGATAATTAAGTTCCAGGTGTATATAAACTCTGTTCTCTCTTTATACGGTCATTATCAATTGAGAAGGGCTCGCGAGGAGCCGAAACTGTATTGGTGTTACTGACTGCGGATGTTATGCGGATATTACCTCTAATAAATTATGCAATTTACAATTAAATTAGCTTATAAAGTAGCTTATAAGGTCCAGTCATGCACATTTCATGTAAAGTATTATTATTAATGAACAACAAATATATAAACCTCAAATATAAATACCTGGTAACACAGAAAATTTAATGAAATTTGTTTCATTGAATTTTCCTGTGGCTGAAACTCTTGAGAAAGTTTAATATTTTTTATCATAATGAAACATTAATATTAATTTTATTTTTATGCATTGCTGCCATATAGTAATATCACGAAATTTGAAAAATTATGTCATATATTCATAATTCTATATTATATTGATAGAATAACTAAATATCCGCATCCGCAGATATTGAAATTAAAAATCCGCATCCGCATCCGCAAATGTTGAAAAACTGACATCCGGTCCACCACTAATATATATATACACACGAGCGATTGTAATTCATTAAGTATCCGCACTTTTTATTTTCACAATTTTATTTTCACATATGATAGATTATAAACATCACTTCTCAACATTGTCTCCCTGTTTCTCAATACACTTAGTCCAGCGATCTACAAGCTTCCTAATGTCATCACAAAAGAATGTTTTTGGTTGTGTGCGTAGCCAGTCATGCACCGCCTCCTTCAGGTCATCATCGCCTTGGAATCGCTGACCTCTCAAAGCGTCTTTTAGTGGTCCAAGCAGGGAAAAATCCGAAGGTGCCAGGTCTGGACTGTAGACTGCATGGTCGAGAACTTCAAATTTAAGTTGTCCGTTTTGTGCGAATTGCTTGCTTTAACTCATTCCAAAGCATGCCAGAATACGATGCACTTGTTACTGTAGTTCCACGCTCTAAATAATGTTCAAGGATAAGGCCTCGTGTATCCTAAAACAGTATCAAGGGTCATCCTATTCGATAGTTCATGACATTCTTGTCTTTCACAAGGTTTGTGCAAGATGGGTACCCAAACAGTTGACAGAAGAGCACAAGCGTAGTCGTATCAGGGGCGTCCACAGGATCAATTAATTAAGGGGGCACTTCCAAATACACGGGGTGCACAAGTATTTGCGAGCGTGGAGCTCTAGGGGACTCCGAGGGCATGCTGCCCCGGGAAATTTTTTAAATTTAAGTTGTCTTTGACAGCATTTCCTGCCTTCTGGAGGCAGTTAGGAGGGCAAATTATAGGGCTTCACATACTGAAAAATAAGGATTTTTTTAGACATCCTTTGTATGTCCATGATATTAGGGTGAAACCAGATATACAATAACTTCGTAGATATACAACTTTATTATTCTTACATAATATACATATAAATAATTGTCATGGGACTGAGAAAGTTATTGAAGACAGTATTCAGCTCTTTAAGTAATGTACAAGATATCCTTCCTAACGATCTCGTAGTCGCGTTCTCCACAACAAATTTTACATGTTTTAATTTTAATCACAGGATTTTCTCTTCATATCAACAATATGGGAAATTATACAATATTAATAATATATACAGGGCGTCCCAAAAAAATGTATACACACTTTAAATAATTATAAAGGCAGTGTTTATTAAAATACATTTAATTTTCAAAATGTAATAGAATCTACAGACATTATTTAATTGTTTTGTCAACGCCTGTTTTCAAACTGACGTCCGTTCTGGTCCAGGCACTGCTGATAACGCGAAGCAATGGAATCGCAAACATCACGAAACATTTCGTTTGGTATTTGTGTGCATTCTCGTTCAATGGCTGCTCTCAATTCAGCGACTGTTGCAGGTTTTATAGCGTAGACTTTGTCTTTTAAGTATCCCCATAAAAAAAAGTCTAGTGGTGTGAGGTCTGGTGAACGCGGAGGGTATTCTACGAAACCCCTTCGTCCAATCCACATCCACATCGTGCCAAGTACCACTCGCAATACTCCACTCTTCGGTCCGGATCATCTTCATTAATAGCATGGACTAATCTTGGAATGTAACTTTTCTATTGACAGCGCTTCAAAATGCGTTGGACAGACGATTCTGAAATTCCTACCTCACGACTCGCTTGCCGCACAGATTTTCTTGGACTTTGGTGATACGTTTCCAGTACTCTTTCTTGCTTTGTGGGGCTTGTCGATGTCCGTGGTCTTCCGGAACGCTTCTTGTGGACATTCTGAACAGTTCCATCGGCTTCAAACTTATCTCTAATTCGAGTGATGGTAAGTCGCGTTGGTGGATCTGTTTGAAACTCCCTCCTAAACTGTCTTTGCACTTCAACTGCGTTTTCATACTTCCAGTAGCATTTTAGAATGAATTTCCTTTGTTCAAAGCTTAGTCTGACTGCCATTATTAATTCTAATGGGTTTAACTTGGAAAGAAAGAAACATCAATTGAGCTATCAGCTGTTAAAGTGTGTATACATTTTTTTGGGACGCCCTGTATAGTAACCAATTACTATCTTCAAATATTATGACTGGAATTTGGGTTTATGATAAAATCTATCTGTTAGCAGTTGACGAAAAAACGAGGGGGCTTGGCCCCCTGGTGCCCCCTCGTGTGGACGCCCCTGAGTCGTATGGACGTCTGCTCTCGTCTTTTGCCGCGGTTTCATAAGAAGATGAAAACTTTTTGGAGCGCATTATCACTGGAGATGAAACCTGGATCTATCACTATGAACCAGAAAGCAAACGACAGAGCATGCAATGGAAGCATCCAACATCTCCCGTTGCAAGGAAGTTCAAAGCGCAGCCATCAGCAGGTAAAGTTATGCTAACACTGTTTTGGGATATACGAGGCCCTATCCTTGAACAGTATCTAGAGCGTGGAACTACAGTAACAAGTGCATCGTTTTCTGACATGCTTCAGAATGAGTTAAACCAAGCAATTCGCACAAAATGGAGAGGGAGATTGTCGGAAGGTATTATGCTGTTACACGACAATGCGCGCCCTCATACCCCTGCACGGACTAGAACTTCAAGAACTTAAATTTGAAGTTCTCGACCATGCCGCCTACAGTCCAGACCTGGCACCTTCGGATTTTTACCTGTTTGGACCACTAAAAGACGCTTTGAGAGGTCAACGATTCCAAGGCGATGATGACCTGAAGGAGGCGGTGTATGACTGGCTACGCACACAGCCTAAAACATTCTTTTGTGATGGCATTAGGAAGCTTGTAGATCGCTGGACTAAGTGTACTGAGAAACAAATTGACGACCACCCGTTCAACAACTTCAGCAGATTAATTTTAAAGAAACATATTGAAGTCACCAGACAAAATGAGTGGTTCGCCTTCAAAAATTTACGCATTGCCAAACGTAATTTTGTGACCGTTATTCCCCAACCGTGGATCCAACCTTTGTTTGATGAAATTTACAACGAGTTGCGTCAGAGAACTTCTTCACTTCGTAACATTTTGGATCACAAAATTAAAAGTCTCATTCGAAATAGTCAGTGGAGTAAAAAAGCAAGCTCAAAATGTGTTTCGAACCTTTCTTCGAAAAACAATAGTGACGATGCAAAAAGTGCCCTTGGATTTGGTATGTCCTTTTTTTATTGTTAAAAAAACCTTCTGCTTTACAAATTTGTTATAGTCTTGCTTGTTTTGAAAAACAGTGTAATCTTCCTCAGTCTTTGGTTAACATAGTTAAAGGCCTTGCTACAGTGCTGTGAATAGTACTTACGAAGATAACTTTCCTAAACGTTTTCGCAATAGCCTCTCACAATTAAAACAAGATCGTGAGCAAAGTAGTATAGCCGCAAAAAGGTAGAGTGCAGGAATGTTGAAATGTTGCAAGAGATAGTGATCAATGTTGCAAAGGGGTGGGGGGTTGCGGAGGGGGTGGGGTTGAAAAGGGGGGGTGGAGGTTGCAAAGGGGGTTTGCAATGAAGGGGGTAGGGGTATGCACTGAAGGGGAGTATGCAACAAATCAATGCTGCAAAAGGGGGGTGGGGGGATGCTGCAGGTGCAACAAGGGATCATGAAACTTGGAGGCGGCGTTATCCCCCAAGAGAAAGACAGGAGAAGGAGAGAAAGGAAGAGAGGTGTTCACCTGGCAGGAGCCAAGTGCACACTAAGACTTCAGCCGAGTGGCCGTTGTCTTATAGACTCCTAATCAGCCAGTTGGCTTAGAAGAAGCCAAGGGGGGAGGGGTACACCTGAAGGGGGGAGAGGGGATGGATCTTCGGGGGGAGAAGGGAGGATGACTCCCCCCAAAGGGGTTGCCTTAGCCTAAGAGAGAAAGGATAGACGGAGGAGGACTTTGGGGGGACAAAGTGGGATGTCCTAACCCCCCAAAGGGAAACTAAGCTAAGTCTTAACCTAAGAAGGGATGTAGAGAGTTCTTTATTCGACCGAAGTTCGCGTCAAACTGCCAGCTCCGAAGCCAAGCGGGTCTTATATAGAGGAGGGTTGAGTTGCCAGATACCATTTATTATTTTAATTGTACAGGTATACATTATTAGGGTGAGTTGCTAGATACCACCATTTATTTAAATTCGTTACCAAAGCATACAGACTTTCTCTTGAAAACCGAAATTGACAATAAGAAAATGTTTATTAATTAAATAAATAGAATTTGCCTTCACCTGCACAAAAAAATAATATAATACGGAACGTACAATCGTCAAAATAATGGTTCAGACGAAACACACACACACACACAAACACACACACACACACACACAATTGAACAACTTTCTCCTTACCTTATATATATATATAATATATATATATATATATATATATATATATATATATATATATATAGAAAGAATCATATTAACTGTGTCTATTTAATTTTGTCATTCCTTATATATATACATAAACGGATTTTCACCTTAAAGTGAATTAATTATTAAAACAATATTAAAATTTAAAAATTCACTAAACAATTGGCTTAGCAAAAGAAATCGTTCCATTAACATATTCTCAAATCTATACACACACACACACACACACACACACACACACACACACACACACACAAAATTATATTAAATAATTATTCTCTTACAAATACGTTTATTTTAACATTGTGTTGAGACGACGAGTGAGCGGGGCAGGTAAGCAAAAGATCCAGAAAAAAGGTCCAGCCCGAGGCCTTTTAAAACCAGAAACTAACGTGAAAAGAGTCTGCGTCAATTTTCTCTCTGAAAAACACACATCCGTCTCCTTTCGCTTCATACGATTGTCCTTCCTTGTAAATGAAAAATGTTTTATATTTTATCAACTTAGTTATTTTTATTTATACGTAATTTGTATATCATCTTAGTTATTAAAATGAATGAATAAAAAAAAAATGGATGGATATATTATTATTATTGTTATTATTATACATTTTTCAAAATTAACACACACACACACACACACAACACACACTATATATATATATATCTATATCTATATATATATATCTATATAGACCCACAATTTAACGTGGAAACCGAATACATTAATCCGGTCGGGTAGAAATGTCATCGCCCCGATCTCTCAACCGCGGGCTAATCCACCAGTAGGATACCTAGGGTACCCATTTATCAGCCAACCAAGCAGAAATTCAATAACTAAATACAATTTTTTCACAGCCTACGCGAGAAGTCAAACCGAATACATTAATTAATCAAAGTTGAAACTCAATTTAGTATGGGCGCAAAATAACTTGCATCCGAAAGCTGAATTTAGTATTGGCGCAAAACATGGTAATGCACAAAAATCTTCTAGTGTATATATATATATATTATATATATATATATATATATATAAAATCAATTTCGATAATTTTAATGTTCACACCAAAGGGATAAATTGGGGAGATAATTTTTTATTCTCAACTGAAAGAGTTAAGTTTCTTTAGTGATGTATTGATCACATCAACTGTGTCTATTTTCTTTTGACAACCCTTTCTTGTGTTTCAGAAACAAAAAATATCATTACACACCTTTCACTTTCTCCTTATAGTTTATATATATATATATATATATATATATATATATAATCAATTTCGGACTTTTAATTTTCACACCAAAGGGTCTATTTACTTTTGTCACTCCTCTATATATAAACCTTTTCATTTCATTTCATTTTCATGTCATTTCACTTCATTTCACTAATCTCATATCATTTACTTTCAGCTTCTCTGGAAAAAAAAATTCTGAGCAGGTGCTTCTTACGCTAACCGCAAAAATGACCACTAAGTTTCCTTTTGACCTAAATCCTTCCACTCAGCTCGACAAAACCTCGCTTGAGTCCAAATGTTAAAAATATTATGCTTATTACTACTCAAGCTAAAAACTTTATTTACACTAAAGATGCGAGAGAGAGTGAGAGAGAGAGAGAGAAAGAGAGAGAGGACCACACACACACACACAATTCTAGAGGATGAAACGGTTCCGCGTAGGGACAAGAAAGTCATCAGCCCCCCATTTCCCCATCTCTCATATATCAATACACGGTTGTTCATCACACCGTCTTAGACCCACAGTTTAATATGGAAACCGATTACTCTTTTCTTTTTTAAAAAATATAAATAAAGGAATGGATATATTTATAATTTCTTTATTATAAAATCCTCTCGATTACATTAGTGATTATTGATCCGGGAATAGTGTTGCTGCAAAACATGGTAATGCACAAAAACAATGTAGATTTTTCTATGTAGTAATAATAATAATAATTAACTCTTTCTCGCCGATTTGTTCATTTTGACAAAGATTAAGCTTTTCACCCGCATTAGACCTACAGTTTAACGTGGAATCAGAAATACATCTCGTTAGTGAATGATTGCTCACTCTTTCACATCATCTCGCCGATTTGCTCATTTTGATAATGGTTAAGCTTTTCAATGTTATATGCACAAACTTTTAAATACTTAGGGTATCCATTTATCTGCCAACCAATGATCCGCAGAAATTCAATAACTAAACATTCACATTCTTACGCGAGAAGTCAAGCTGAATACATTAATTAAGCAAAGTTGAGACTCAATTAGCATGGTAGCAAAATATTGAGACCTAATTTAGTATGTTCGCAAAATAACTTGTGTCCGAAAAATTTCGACTTAATTTAATATGTCCGCAAATTAATAAAACATTGTTGTGAACAATATTGCATAAAGGGGTGGGTTGGGGAATAACCAAGTATTGTCGCAAATATTGTCGTGGTAGAGACTGTAAAGGGTAATACGAGCATTATGGGAAAAAATCCGAGAATAATATGGGTGCAAAATGTTATATGAACAAACTTTTAAATACTTAGGGTATCCATTTATCTGCCAACCAATGATTCGCGGATTCCTCCGCAAATACGATCATGCTTAAAAAACACACAAAGAAGCTTTCGTTAGCTACAACATCAAATACAATTTTATAATTATTTCCTTTTCAAATCGATGAATTTATGTATACATTTTTAATTAGCTATACGTTTTGGACAAGCTTCAACAAAAGAAATACAGTGCTACCGGTTTTAAGCATATATTTTAGGAACTTACCCAAAGATATATTGTATAAATGAAAATAATTATGCCAAGGCTTTTTGTGTTCGAAAATACATCTCGTCAGGGAATGATTGCTCACTGTTTCACATCATAATTTCATCGAGATAATTCAAGCTCATATACAGGACCTACATTGTCTATAAGATCTGTGGCGCGTGGAACATGCGGCCTTCAGAAGATGTGAACATCTGCTCTGTGGATCAGTTAAAGAAAATGGATAGGCCGAACCTCGCGATGTAGGATTTTTTCCATGGAACCGTAACCACTGATACATCCTTAGTACGGATTGCAATACTTATTGAGGTACTTCTTGTCCTTGTATCTCCCTTATGTACACCTTTCTCATGGTGTCCAACAACACAGAAACTCATTACAATTTTGTTGCAAGAAGATACAAAAGTGTAATGACAAAGAACAGCTTCAGAGTTCATTCACACCATGCGTACACATATCTTGTGTACGCAGTGTACACCTTCCACATTGTGTCCGACAACACAGAAGCTCTTTCCAAAATTGTTGCAAGAAGATGCAAAAGTGTAATGACAAAGAACAGCTTCAGAGTTCATTCACACCATGCGTACACTTATCTCGTGTACGCAGTGTACACCTTCTACATTGTGTCCGACACACTATTTTTCTTCTACGCGAGAGAATACACATCTGAAATCCACGGCTTGCACCGCTCAACTGAGTACGCAGGGGTAGAGATATCCCCAGGTAGTAGCAGGAGTCACTTTTTTAGGCGTAAATGGCTTGTTCAGGTTGAGTTGTCAGATACCACTTTTTATTTTAATTGTTCAGGTATACATTATGGAGAGTTACCAGATACCACTTTTTATTTTAATTGTTCAGGTATACATTATTAGGCTGCCAGATTGTACCATTTATTTAATTAATTCTTAAAAGTTGGCTTAGAATTCCGCTAGTAGGTTTAGAAGGCGTAACCTGCCATTTGGTATAATTGTTTACAACCAAAAGAATTAAATAAAACAACATTGCATCATTCTGTTTATTATAAATATATAGAAAATAAATATACATTTGAATGATCAATTAAAAATAATAATAGTTTAAGAAATATGAACGAGGAATATGCATATAATAAAAAAATATATCCGTCAATATAACAGTAGAGGAGAAATATATATACACACACACACACACACACAATTATTCAGATATATAGAAAATAAATATACATTGGAATGATCAAAAAACAAAAATAAGAAATAATATAACCATCAATATAGCAGAAATATATACACACAACTAAATGAATAAATACATACACTTTATCTTCTACAGCGCAACATAAGAAATAATATAGCCATCAATATAGCAGAAATATACACACACACACACACACACAAATATGTTAAATATATAAATACATTTCACTTTTTTCAAAATACTAAACTCGCACTTAACCGAGTCTACAATTACATCATTATTGCTCTGCATTACGCAGTATACGCGGTTTAATAATATTTCACCACTTAAAGTATAGGGAAACCTGTACTCGATATGAAGGGCCTTCATATCGTTCAGTACTATTTTTGTTCCCACTTTACAACCGGTTGGTAAGTTATCTTTAATTACGTCTAGAATACAATCAAAAGCACGAACAAAGAGTTCATCGTTAGCCACATTATTAAACACAAGTTTATAAACACCCCTTTCCAATCGAGGGTTTATTTCTACCGACCCGAGCTTTTCAATCGTGAACTCATCTTCACTCAACATAGCGTTAATTGAAATAATCTTCTAAATCGTTACGACAACTGCTCGTTATATAAATTTCGGTTTTAATGTTTTATCACTCCCTGAATACGCACCAGACAGTTCCCGTCAGGGTAAATTTCATGAACTAAACACATTTTATAGCGGTTTTAATGTTTTATCACTCACCATTTCCACAAACTAAACATCTTCACACTCCGGCGCACTATTTGAGAGACAAGATTTACATTCTCAGTCGCAGGGTACGGTATGAAGCAATATATTATAATTTAGCTTGTCGCACCACTCATCAATAAGACTCACTAACCATAACCGCTGCTTCTCTTCTGCACGTGTTGTTTCTTTTACTTCATGGTATATGTAAGCTTTTATAAAGTTTAGTTCTACAACATAATTCAATACATCACTTGTACCACGTGACATATGCGTGAGAAATGAAATGCAGTACATTCCGCACGTATTACTAAATTTCTTTCCTTCGCACGGTTCAATGTAGCCTTAAAAGCATCAAAGGATGGTGGAATAGGAGTCTTTCAGTATCCGTCACATCTTCACACTTTACCGAATATCACTTCATAAAACTCGAGTACGCAATATTAAAGGTAGCCATCACTATTTTTCTTCTACGCGAGAGAATACACATCTGAAATCCACGGCTTGCACCGCTCAACTGAACACGCAGGGGTAGAGATATCCCAGGTAGTAGCAGGAGTCACGTGACCGATCATACAGGGGACGGAGCTTAGGACAGATAATTCAAATGAATGAATTTATTAATATCTTACAAACTGTTAATTTTTAGTCGAAAGAATAAGCACGAGATACCCCATTATAAAAGTTACGCCAGGAATTCCGGGGGTACTGGCGTACAATAGTACCCCGGGTAGAGTTTAACGGTTAAACTTGCAAAAAACTCGTAATAATTTTGATACTACGATTTCAAGGTTTTATACATTTTGGTAAATATATTTGTATTTAGACGTTATATTGACGTATTTGTCAACTTTATTGGAAACAGATTCAAACAACCTAAGGATCTGATTGATTTGAAAGAGCTTGGTAATGACGTCAAAAAGACATTGTATAAAGGCAGGCGAAACTTTCACTTTAATTCATTACAAGATTGGAAATAGAGGATGGAGCCTTGTTAGTTATCTCTCTGTAACTTGACCAATTGCTAAGTGATGAACATGATATCTGACGTTCCAAACGGGTTTGAAGCACACAAGTTGATAAATATATCGCTCGATAAAATTGCATCCAGACGTTCCGGAAGAGCTGGTGCATCTTTGCATAACTCATTATTAGTTGCCACTGTGTTACATAAAGCCCGTTTTGTTTACTTAGAAGAAGCACATAACTACCAACACACCATATTTTCCCCACCACAAGGGCAACCTTGGTTTAACTTGTTCTTTTGCTAGCAGGAACAGAGATGAGTTTTTCAGAAATTGCAGTTGCCAACCACCTCCTGGCTCATATTTGTGTAATAGCCGAAAACAAGATATATTTTCAGTTTATACAGAAATAAATTATTTAAAAATTTTGTTTCTTAACCCGTCTGTCGGGGTTGCTCACCAAAACAGTCGTCACACCGAAAGGGTTAATAATAATAATAATAATAATAATAATAATAATAATAATAATAAAGTTTAGAAACTGGAATATGAAGTACCTAAATTTTAAGATAATTCTCATAGAGAAAATATTTCTCAATTATTAAATTAATTTTTTTATATACAAATAAAATGGTGACGTATGAATTGTAAAATACAATATAGCTAGCAGAGGCTCGCAAAACATTTGCAATCAAATTAGTATCTTTATTGCAACATTACTTCTTTAAATACAGGATTTCTACTTATTCTTTCACCAAACACTAACAGAATCAAAACCTCTTATTCTAGAAAAAGCTACATAAAGCTGTCCCTGTGTAAAAACAGGCTTACGAATATAAATACGAAACATCTGCGGTCAAATTAGTATCTTTATGAATGCAGCCCGAGAGCAATGCAGCAGAATTATCAAGACGCGCTCTGGCAATCGTAAGAAAATTTGGGAAACTGGATCTATTTATTACGTTTACTCACAATCAAGATGGACTGAAATCGCTGAAAGCATTGAAACTTATCAACAACCAGAACATAGGCCAGATATTGTTGCGAGAGTTTTTCATGTGAAACTAAAATAGCTGCTTCATGATTTGAAAATAAAACATGCTCGGGAAGCCAAGTACATTTTTGTATGTAGTTCATGCACCTTCAAATTTCTTTTTAGCGGAACCCGCCAAAAAATGACGAGTTGAAGTTTCCCACATGTCCCATACCACTCCCACACCATCCACACCAACTCCACACATCCAACACCCTTTCCCCGCCATAAACTAACGGATTGCAGGATGTAAGGATGGTGTAAGGATGAGTCTAAAGTCTAAGGTGAAGCAACAAGCTTGACCTTCATCATAATGAACAATTCGGCCGGAAGTAAAAGCAAGGTTAACCAAGAGCATAAAGCAATAAAAGGATGCATGAATTTTGGTCGCCAGAAGACTAAATTTGCAACATTTTAATGTTGCATTTCGGCAAAAGCAACTGGAGGTGCGTTCAGTAATTAATTATATTCGGAGTTCAAACCGTTGCTCTAGAGAACTGCGTAACTGGCAAGTTGCTCATACAGATTTATTACCAGAAGAGACGTAATGGAATGGAAAATTAAACGATATTGCGTACAAATTTCACCTTATTTTCGCATGTTTTCCTGATGCTGAAAAAATAATTTTGATGTACACGTTTGAAAGCTCAATAACGTATACCTTGTAAGAGTGGCAGATATTAATTAAAGTATAACAATACATACATACATACGTAGCATCTGTTTGTTATCGCATCCAAATGCTTCAAATACACTCGCTTTCAAACGAAATAGAAAGTAATTTAAATTAACGTTAAACTCATGACTAATTACATCATCTGTGCACAGGAAAACTTCCTTGTATGTTTTGCGCCGAGGTTTTCTTATAAAAATGTTGCGCACTCACAGTGAATGTTTACCCTTTTTGTTCTATCTTTCACGGTTTAATCGTTCGTTATCATCATCAGTGGACTAAGGCGGCGCAATTTTGTAATTTACCGAGATATTAAATAGAGAAATGAAAAAAGATCAAACTGCCACTCAGAATAAATTATGAAAATTTTCTAGAAAAAAAATGTACAATTAACTTCAGAAAACGGCCATTTTTTAATGTTATTTATAATTTTCAAATCAGGAATTGCATGAACAAAGTTTTAGTTCATAAAACGCTCGTGCAAAATGAAATGAAATACGTATGTAAACTATATCTTTTTTTTACAGTAAATTAAACGAAATTAAACAGCGGCATGACGTGCCACAAAATTATAAATCTGTGATGAGAATATACTGTATATATATGCGCCTGTGGTGTAGTGGTTAGCGTTGCTGACTACAAATCCATCGGACCAGGGATCGAGACCCGGTGACGGCATGCTCCGCTCAGCAAAACCCAGTTGTTCATTCTTCCACACAATAAAAAAGAAATTGGTTGGTAGAAAAATGGGTACCCTGGTAGCCTAGTGGTTAAGACGCTGGGCTGCTGGTGGGGCGTGGTTCGGATTCCACGTTAAACTGTAGGTTTAAGGTGGAGTGACAAGCTTGACTCGTCAGAATGAACAATTCGGGTGGAAGCTACCCAAAGGTTTTATATAGTATATTACGGCGGAGTGAAACCAGACAAAAGCTTTCTTTCGCTTTAGGCACACTGAAATTTTATCGTGGTTTTAATAGTCCAGGCAATCTAGAGCAAAAATAGCTTCAACCTGGGCAAAATTGCTTCAGAAGCTTTCTAAACTGTTTCCAGCTCAGGAACCATTGCAGAATAACATATCCAAAATCCGACAAAATTGGACCCCGGGAACACCCCCAAAAATGAAATTCAAAATGGCGGACTGGCAGTTTCCTACGAAATACAATAAATTTTAATTTCGCTTTGTAGAGAGAGTTATGACGTTTTTCTTGATCAGTAAAATGTTTTAAAACACATTTTCGTTTCTAAATTAACCTATATGACACTAAAAATTGTATTAGGCGGCTAGTATTAAACTATGACGTCACGTAATGTAAATAAAATATACTGTATGGAGTGTATGTGAGAATGGACATTGCTACCTCTTTATAAACTTATATTATATACAACTCTTTAATTCCTACTACCCACTATCAAATCTGCGTATTTGTGCTTGTCATTTTCTTTAAAACTGTTATTATGTACTCCTTTTAAATACTACAACACAGTTTATTAATTTGTGTTTTCTGTTTCAGACTGACTCGGTGTACGGCTGACTCGGTGTGCGTCCGCCTTCAAGAATGCAGACCCCTGAAGAATTGTGCGTGATTTGTAAGGAGAAATTGGACAGCGGACAGGAAGTGGTTCACATCTCGCAAAAAGGAGCAGATGGTATAAATGCATCCAGCCGCAGCCGTGGAAGCGATGTTGTTGCAACAGCTGGAATAAGTGTTCACGTTGTATGTAGGAAAAGGTTTACGGATAAAAAGACCATTGAAATAAAGAAGCGACAGACCGCAGCCGAGGCAATACCAAGGAAAAGTGCTCGTTTTCATGAATACGCATTTTCCAGTGCTACTCACTGTTTGTTTTGTGATACCTTTGTGGACTTTTTTTCCAAACACAAACCAAAATCAGAGCATGTCAAAATAAGAACTACAGAGTTCTCCGAAACCATAAAAAGGTGCTGTGAAAGCCGCTGCGATGAATGGTCGTTTAATGTAAAAGGCCGTCTGGAGTATTATCTTCGTGATCTTCCTGCTGCAGATTGTGTCTACCATCACACCTGCAGCGTAAATTTTCGAAGTGGAAAAAACATTCCTCGCGCATACTCCTCCGACGATCATGATTCGAAGAAAGGGAGACCAACTAATGAAGAGCAACACCAAGCATTCCTTCAGACCTGTGCTTACCTGGAAGAGAATGATGATGAACAACTGTTGATTGGAGACCTAATTTCCAAAATGGAGGAATATCTTCAAGGAAGTCAGAGCTCTGTCTACGAACGCAGGCACATGAAGAGAAAGCTTTTAGAACGTTACGGAGACAAGATCATAATATCAGGTGAAAGTGGGAAGGCAGATGTAGTAACACTACGAGAGACAGCTAATTAAATTCTTATAGATTATCACAAAAAGTCGAAAGAATGTGATATAGATATAGAGCTACAGAAGATTTACCTAGTAGAAGCTGCTGCAAAAATAATCAGAAGTGATATCAAGTCTGTCGACTCGCCTAGAAAAGATGTGTATCCATCTCCAAATGACATCACTGCAGAAAGTGCTCTTGATTACATTCCCAACAGTCTGAAATTGCTATTATCAAAAGCATTTGCGGGACAGGATGCTTCAAGAAAAATAGGTGCAATTGGGCAGAGCATTATGCAAGCAACCCGTCCTAGAGGATTACTATGTCCACTACAGATCGGTTTGTCGGTTCAGCTACACCACAACTTTAGGTCAAGGTACCTTATTGACGTTCTCCATCAGCTGGGTTACTGTTCGTCGTATGCAGAAGTAACAAGATTCGAAAGAAACGCGGCGCTGGCAAGTGGGTCTGGCTCTTTTACTGTTGATGAAAACACTGCAGTCCTTCTAGCAGCAGATAACGTCGATCATGATGTCTGCACTTTGGATGGGAAGAATACCTTTCATGGAATGGGTATGATTGCCGCAATAACTCCGAAGATCAAGATCCACCCTTCTATTCACAGGCGTAATGTTGGTGACAATGACATTAAGAAGATTGCAACCGTTGACATTAGGGAATATAGACACGCGAGAAGCATGTTGAGGGACATCTCATTCCGCGAACTTCCAGTACCCACTGCCACCATAAGTCGACTTAGTCTTCTCTGGCAGATATCTTCAGCAGAAAGATCAGGTCCAAGTTGGTCCGGAACAATGCAGGCAATTCACGGTGGATCAAGTGTCTCACATCCAGGTGTGGCGTCGATCACGTTCCTTCCCATCATAGATATGTCGCCAACTGACATGACCTGCATATTTTCGACATTACTATATTTGAGCAAGATAGCACGCGATCAAAAAGTCCCATGCATTATTATTACCTTTGATCAGCCTTTGTTCTGGAAAGCTTCCCAAATCATCAATGAACAGAGACCTGCAGGACATTGTTTTAATGCTGGGATCATTTCACACTCTGATGAATCTTTTGGGAGCAGTCGGTACTCTTATGAATGGTTCAGGATTGTCTGAAGTACTTCAAGAAATATACGGACCAAATGCCGTGCAACACATGATGTCTGGAAAAGCTGTTTCAAGAGCGATACGTGGTCATATGATAGTAGATGCAGCTCTTAGTACCTTACTAGTCGCAGACGTTTTCCCTCGTAATGAAGATGGAACTCTCATGACCTCCATAAGGAAGCTTGTGACCTGCTCGACGATGTTATGACCGCCAAACAATCAGTTGAGGATGTGGAATCTTCGAATGCATTGTCTCAGATTGCTACCACTTTGGATGCGAAGAAAACTGACCTACAATCTACTTCGCAAACAAGTCAACTCTGGTTGGAATATCAGCGAATGATCAACATTGCACGTTCCTTGATAACAGCAGACAGAACCGGCTCGTGGGATTTGCACTTGCAAGCTATGCTGGAGACCATCCCCATAATTGCAGCAGCCGGACATCACAATTACCTGAAATCGATATACCTGTACCTGCAGAAAATGTTAAGTTTGCCTTCTGAAAATCCAGCCGTTAACAAAATGTTCCAGGAAGGTAAGTTTGTGGTAAGAAGAAGCGACAGATTATGGGCCGGACTCGGCACAGACCTGGTGATAGAACAAGTACTAATGCGTTCCCTGAAAAGCAGAGGCGGACTGACACGCGGAAGTGGATTTACAGACATCCAAAGGACAACGTGGCTCTTTTCTATGCCTCTGTGTTCCACTTATAACTTAGCAATGCAGGAATACACCAGAGTTTTGTTGGAAAGTAGTGAACAGCACAAGGAAATGAGGGGAAGTAGACAAATCAGGGACAGTAATGACATGAAGAAAGTAATTGAACGTCTGGAATCCTTATCCCCATTCCATTCTACCTCGGGTCTCTGCAACATTGTAACAGGGCTAACTGCTGATCCTGGAGTTAACGTTCATCAATTGCATTCAATCGGTACGAACATTGTCGTAAAAATGATTGGGAAACAAGCCTTTACATATTCTGCCAAAAGATCTGACAAAGTGAAAACACTAGGATCTGCTTCTGCCGTTGTGATCACTGATGCTTCAGATATAGAAGTAGATCCTGCACTACTGTTTCAGAGAATGATGACTGTTGCCACTGGCGGAGACATGAATCTTGAAGATGTCATGTGTTACGAACTGTGTGCATATCCTCCTGCATTGTTCGAATCACGAAGTATCTTGAGGAAACCCGATAAGTCTCAGCTAGCTCATGCAATAATCAAATACACTGACACTTTACGCATGAAAGAAGTTCAAGAAATTCAGTGCACAGACCAGTACGTATTGGATGGTGGATCTCTACTACATCGTGTTTCCTGGCGTCAAGATGAAACATATGACAGCATCGCCAACTCATATGCCGATTTCACTCTGAAAACATATGGAAAAGCAATCATTGTTTTTTATGGCTACAGCAGCTCTCCTACGATCAAGGACATGACCCACAGAAGACGCAGCACCAAGACAAGCAGAAATGTGAATCTCAGTCCAAGCATGAAGTTTGTTGGCCAGAAGGAACACTTCTTGGCTAATGAAAACAACAAGCAAGCATTTATTTCCCTCGTAGGTGAGATGTTGAAGAAGCACGGGTGTACTGTTCACAACGCAGATGGGGATGCTGATGTGGACATCGTTCGTGCAGCAGTTTCCTCATCAGAAAATGCAACTACAACAGTAATAGGGGAAGACACCGACTTGCTGATTCTCCTTCTGTACCATGCCAAGGACAGTGGTTTCAAGTTGTACTATCGCAGCGATATAAGACGGGGACCATCTCCTAATCCTGTGTATGATATTCTCAGCATTCAATCATTGTTAGGCAATGGCATCTGCAAGTATCTCCTGTTTGTGCATGCTTTCACGGGCTGTGATAGCACATCCAGAATTTTTTCGATCGGTAAAGCCAAAGCATTCGACACACTGATGAAGGTGGCTGAACTCCGTTCAGTTGCAAATACATTCTGTTCTGATTGTTGCCAACACTCTGACATTGAAGCCGCTGGAAGAAAGGCAATGCTTCTGTTGTTTGGCTGCAAAACACTTGAATCCACTAACGCACTACGTCATCGAATGTTAGTTGAAAAGGTAGCTACAGCTAAATCTTTTGTTACACCCGAACGTTTGCCACCTACCGATGCGTCCACAAAGTACCACAGCTTTCGCACATACTTTCAAATACTAATCTGGAAGTCTACAGAAGAGAAGATCGATGCAGAACAGTGGGGTTGGTATGTAAAGAATAATTCCTACTACCCTACAGCCTGCGACAAGCCACCAGCTCCAAATTATCTACTCAACATGATCCGCTGCTCCTGCAAGACGAAATGTGCTACTTCAAGATGTGGATGCAAGCGTAATGGAATGCCCTGTTCAGCCGCTTGTGGCGAGTGCCAAATCAGTGGTTGCGATAACAACCCAAGTACCGGTAATCTATTCGATGATAGTGATGAAGAGGATTAATTTATGTATGTTTGTGACCAGGTATCACTTCTTCTGTAATGAACATAACTTGAAACTGGGAAAAAAATAATTGTTGTATTATTGATTATAAAAATCTGTAAAAAGCTATATAACATTATATTTGCGTAATAACTGGTTGTGTTGTATATTGTTGAATTATTTAAAACATTACAACTGAAAGAAAAAGCATCAAATGTATCTCTATAAATAAAAGCGTAAATTATATATTATTTTTTTTCGTAGGAAACATCCAGTCCGCCATTTTGAATTTCATTTTTGGGGGTGTTCCCGGGGTCCAATTTTGTCGGATTTTGGATATGTTATTCGGCAATGGTTCCTGAGCTGGAAACAGTTTAGAAAGCTTCTGAAGCAATTTTGCCCAGGTCTAACTACAAATTGCCTGGACTATAACAAGGAAACACAAAGGAAACTGAAATGATATTCGAGAGTATCTTGAACTGCCCCATTTTTTCCAAAATATGAAATAGGTGTAACTGGGTTTACGGTGGTTTGTAACCGATTTTTAGCCACGTTGTCGGCGAAACAAATAGATACATACAAGACTTAAAAATATATCTTCTGCAAATAAGTTTCGATTTACTTTTTCTTTTCTGGATTAATGATATTCTCGAATTTAATGTTTTGTTGCAAGGAATATAAAGAAAAAGAAAAAATAAGGTTTTTTAATTTGTTTTATTAAATACATAGAGTATAGAAACACAGCAAATGAGTACACTAATGATAACTGCAAAAAACAACCTTAACTATTCGAATAAAGAAGGCAAACTTTTAGCAAAATCCTTTTTGGTTTCTACGGCTGGCATCAGACTACGTGAAATCATACTAGCTCTGATAAAACCATCTCGTGCTTCAAACCCAAATACTGCACTTGAGTCCATCACTAATTTAATACAACGCTCTACATTAGTGGTAGGCAACCTTTTTTGAAACTGTGTCAATTGATTTATTGGTAATACATTATTTTCGGGACATTTTAAAATAAAAAACACTCGTGTAATAATATTTATTATTTTATATACACTATATACAGTACTACAATTGACTCGCGGGTCAGAGGTTGCCGACCACTGCTCTACATTCTGGGTATGATTCTGATAATTTGGAATGTTGAATGCGTTTTCTTTGATAGCTAAAATTTCTGCTTTTGTTAGAGGCAAAAGAAAAGAATATTCCGCAAAAGAGAGTGGAGGCAAAGTTAGCCAACTGCGGAGATAATGCCAGGAAAGTAATACAAGAAAAACTGGAGCGTATCAATAGGGAAATACAAGCCCGAATTAAGAACCATACAGAGAGGGAAGAGTAAAAAGGCGGTAGAAGCAATAAAGGAAAATCCAAAATACTTCTATAGCTATGCGAAAAGGAAAACAAAAACGCGCGCCGCTGTTGGGCCCTTAAGGAAGAGAAATAATGACCTAACCGACGATCCAAAAGAAATATCTGAAACATTGAGAGCTCAGTATGAATCAGTTTTTAGTACCCCAAAAAGTGACAAAGCGATACGTGACACCTGCATTCTTTGAAGAGAAATTGCAAGGAGTGTATAACAGACTTTGATTTTAACCCAGAACATGTAGTGCGAACTATAGGACAAATGGAACCACATTCAGCTGCAGGTCCGGGCAATTGGAACGCATTATTGATTAAAAACTGTAAAAATGAAATAGCTACACCTTTATACTGGATATGGAGAAGATCCCTAGACACGGGAAATACCGAGCATCTTGAAGAGAGTAAACATTGTCCCTATATATAAAGGAGGGGACAGATCTCAAGCAAATAACTATAGACCAGTGTCATTGACGTCACACCTCACCAAAGTATTTAAAAGAATAGTTAGAGAAAATGGTATTTTACAGACAAGTGATATAAGGAAATTTAACTGATTTAAATATTGAGTTTTTCAATGAACGGAAATAGCTTTTATATTATTTGCACTGATTTTTTATTTCCAGATAATTAATAATTGGTTCCATAAATACAGCTCTTCGTTTATTCTGACTGTCACGTAAATTCGTATACAGCCCGAATGATCCAGAACCCACCACGAGGAGGTGGCTGTATGTCGAGTTCCACCCATGCCCAACCTTACCACCCAACCATATGGACATGATTTATGTAATGAAAACTTTAGTCAATATCTAATTATATTCGAAATTCAGATTTGGTTTCAAATGAGGGCATCATTTTCCGTGCTACCATTCTCGATCGAATATATCCGTCTCTAGATCCTGCTCCACACACAGCAGACGATGCTTCTGTAACTCACTTGATGACTCGTTCAACAGCTTGAGTATGGCATGGCATCTTGTTGAAATCCTTCACTTCTCTATTAGCAATCATTGTATCAATTTCATCGTCGGAAACACAATCACGCGTCATTGGAGGTTCAGTTACTGCGATGTCATGCCAAATAATCATGTTTGTGTAGTCTGTGGCTTCGAAATTTAACTTTGGGATTTTAAAGAGTCTAAGACTTTCCACGATATTGTTCTCTAGCTTTCTTTATTCTTCTCCATCCAAGTACTCTTACATGGCTACGCTCATCTTGTATCATGCTCAAAAGTATGTTCTCTGGATGACTGAAAAATGCATTTCTTTGGATCACTGGTTCAATAACTGCTCGAACAGAATCGTTCTACATTCAGGAATACTGAATGGTTTTGAAAACATTAGGAGCTCCATATGCAATTGATTTGCTTTGTTTGATTGTAAACCACATTGGGATATATACGTGCATAACATACGAAACCAAATTTTTCAAATCATCAGAAGGTTCAGTTGTACTGTAGCTACGTATAATCTCAGTATACGATTTGTAGTGGTTAACCACCTAGAGTGTACCATCTTGCCGGGATTCCGTCTTGATAGGTCAGTACTACACTCGCCAATTGAAACGGCTTGATAAATATCAAACAAATATTTTTGATCCGTGCTCGTCGTCGTCTTTGTCAATAGATGGAATTTCAACTTCGATTTTTTCGAAATGAACAACCGGAAGTGTTTCACATTTCTGCAATTGCTGGCCAATGATGCCAACAAATTCACGAGGTCCAGTGGTTTTTCCATCCAATTTCTCCATGAGGTGGCGTAAAGGAAGCTCATTTGCATGTAACTGACACACAATCCATTACAAAGGTCTATTGAGATGCATTTCCATAAGCCGAATGACTCCACCTTTCGCTCCTGTGTTCACAGCAGTTCCATCACATCCCATAGCAACTAAATTTGAAGAGTCAACGTTATGTGTATTCAAAAAATCGCATATTCCTTTACATATACTTTTAGATGTCCCAGATTCAGAAGTAAAGTGCCCTAGATACACTTGGTCTGGTTCTGCTACCACGGTTACATGCTCTTCCACAACGACTTTACGATAAAATTTAGAACCTTTCTGTTCTTGGACAATAGTTTTATCCTTGCGACCGTCAAAATAAATACTCATAATTGTTTTTCCTATGCTAGCATCCTGTTGAAGCTCATCACGTTGATGCTTCCTAGCTCTGCGCACTTTACTGCGATCTATTACCAGGGATGGATCAGTCTCAGATGTTTGTTTAATGTCGTGCAAAACAGAACTTGTTATTATGGCAGCTGCTCTATCTGAAATACCTGTACGATCACAAGCTTTTGCAAGTGAAGGGAAGCTTAATCGCTTCAGAGATTTTATGTTTCGACTTTTTCCGCGTTCGCTTCTGCTGCGTTTCTGTTTTACAGAGATTGGCTCATCAAATGTTTCGTCAGATTCTTTTTCTGTATCTGTTGAAGAAGATATATCTTCAAACTGAAAACTTTCTGAATATGAAGTCTATGACATTACTGGCAGTTGTTTTGAAAGATACAAATCTCTACTGCTTTTTCTAACTTGTGCTAATTGTATTTTTTTAGAAGCAGAAACATCAACTGATCCTATGGCCATTTTTTTTTTTTGTTCTTTGGTCTTTTAGGAATTCTTGTTCATGTTTCGGTACTCGATTTGATTTTGGGCATTTGCAGGATTGAAAGTCTTTACATTTACAAGCAGCAATATCAAAAAGATTGAGCATTATCTTTACATTTTTTGCACTTATCTAAGTAAGACTCCGTTTGTTTCATACCTTTAGGTTGTTTTAATATAGATCTATATTTTGTATGATATTTTATTTTCTTTACAACGCGGTTGAAGGATACAGTTGGAATTGATGCTTTATTGTATAATGAAATTAAGTTTTCTGCAACCGCCGATGATATTTCATGAACAGAAGGATCTTTATTGTTTAACTCTTCTTTCAGTCGTCTTCTTTCATATATATAGCATTTCATAACAGCCTCAAATGTTGGTAGAACACGATGACTCAGTTCTTCTCCATTGCCAAATATGTGACAGTCCGTTGTTCTTGAGTGCCGAGGCATTCTTTTAGTTGCCATGTCTGACCTGATTATAAATCTTTTACTATACAAGATTTATAATATATAATCCAAATTTATAAAAACAAGATCACAAAAGTGTAAGAGAATGTGCTGAAATGCAACATCAGATATTAAATAGTGAAAGGATCTGATGTGATTGCGCAAGCGGACAGAGCGTAACACCTTACCGTGGCAACAGCTGGTCTAACACTAACACACTGTTATGCTGACCACACACGTAGGTGATTGGCGTGATGATTTTATGGCGATTGGCGTCAATATGCCAATCGTCACCATGTGTGGGGTACTATTACATATAAATTTGTTTATTTACGGAGTCGCTGTATATAATTGTCAAAATAAAGGTTAAGTTTTTATTGGAAATTCATTGGCATATTGGCACCTGAAGATATTGTCTTGAGAAAAACGGTTTTGTCACTTTGCATTCAACATACAATAGCACATTTTCCGCACTATTACTCATGTCATTTCAAAAATCAGGGAAATCTCTCCACCTTATGCTACAGTCATATTTAGAGCATATTTCAAACCTTTATGGTCAAATATAAGTAGGTACTGTAAATGGCTTTGTTAAACAACACAAGATATTTCTAAGTTTGCTAGATAATATGACATTTGAGCATTAGTAGTTTTTGAATTGTTGACTTTACTAAATTGACACCCTATTAATACAGTTGCCTAGAGAACATTGTTAGCATTTTACTCATTAAGCCTATGATATGAAGGTTCATTGAAAGAGAAAAGCAGACATATATATTTTCCTTAGCTTTCTCATTATCTAGACTAGCGTACACTAAACTGATCCGTTATATGTATATTTAAAGCTCCATCCATTACATTCTTTTAAATTATTGGTAGGTCTTGAAGCTTGAAGTACAATAAAGTTTAATTAAATAATGAATGATTTGCAGTTATTAAAATGTACTGCTACTGGGACAGTAAATAAAGCAAGTGTTTCTGGATAAATTTTCCACTCTGGGTGAAAAAGATTTGAATTTCACTGTCTCTACACAGGTTATATGTAAAAATTCTGGAAACAGTACCACACTGATTAATGAATGTTTTAAGTTAATGACAAGTTGCTACTATAAATAGGCCCATCTAATTAGCTATCTAACATTAATAATTGAACACAGTTAAGTATTGTTTAAACAAACACCCTGCACTTATCTCATACTAAAACAAATTGGTACTTTACTAATGGTAAAAAGCTTTATGCTGTAATCATGTACAGTGGTGTAGAGCAATTTAATTACAGAAATATATAACCTCAAGTAGGTACAATTATTCTATAGTCAAAAACCTTCAGATGAAATATTAACAACTTAGAACCTTATAAAGATTATAGGTAGGCTAGACTACTGCCATATAAATTAGCCTAATTCCTGTAACTTTAAGAATAATTGAGCTAGGACCTCGGTGTCAATTTTACACACAGGTCGGAACATCCTTTAAGCCTACTTGCTGGCCTACGGCAGTACTTTCACTATGAAATAAAGCCAGATCAATAAACAATTAAATTTCCATCTCTAATTTATCTATACCCTTTCAAAATTCGTAAAAATTCAAGAGATTATAAATACTGAAACCAAACAAGCGGTGAACGGTGAACCCGATTTTATCTAAAGAGAATTCCTACAATTATATATATATATATATATATATATATATATATAGTGGCCTACAGATCACTAATTTGATCTGGCCAAGAAAGTAGGCTTACTATAATTTATGAATTAAATTGAAATGAATAATTAGGGGTCAGCAGCTTGGGCCTTCAGCCCCAACAAACAGTAGTTAATAAGGAGAGAGAAATTACTTTGTTGTTTTGTGTTTAATTAGGAAAATAAATCAATTATTTGTTCACATTGATTAACAATTCTATAACGGTATTTATACTATGTTAAAGATGACTGATTAATAGCAATAAGAAATGGTTATACAGTCTAATTGTGAAGTAAATACACTAATTCAGGTAGGCTAATGAGATATGCAGAGGTGAACACAGAATAAGTTATTAAGCCAATAATAACTGATATAATGAAAGTACGGTATGGTACAGTAAATGGATTAGGCAAGTAAAATGAAATGCATAGATGAGCAAATAAGCAAGCGGATACAAATATAGTATGACATATAATTGAATACGGTAAAATAATTGTACAAGCCTACCGCAGTCTTAATGAGAGGTTTAGTTTCCCGGTTGTTTGCGTACACCTTTGGCGTGACCGGACAACTCATACCTAGGACAACAACTCATACCTAGGACAACTCAAAATAAAAAAAATTAGAAATAAGATGCATTTAACAAAATTATATAACCTATTTTTAACCAACCAACCAACCTATATATATATATATATAATATATATATATATATAATAGAGTCACTCTCTCAGCTAATCAGTAAATCCAAGAAAGGCAGCTTGGAGTCTGATTCTTCCTCCAGAGTAAACTTTATGTTTGGATGTAAGTTATTTAAAAACGTAAAAAATTGATGAGCACTGTTAGCATCATTAAAAACTGCAAAAATATCATCAACATATCGTCTATAAAAAATAGGCCTTATAGGGGTAGGAGGCTGGGTAAACATTTTGGTTTCTAAAAAAGTCATGAAAAAATCTGCAGCCAGTGGGCCGATCGGAGATCCCATGCCCACGCCATCAGTCTGCTGGTATATATCTCCATTAAATATAAAAGTACTACCTTTAAGAGTTAGCTCTAACATAGAATTAAGGTCATTTTTATCAAAACTTTGAAATTTGGGGGAATTACTAAAAACCTTGTCAAGGATAATTTTACGAGTTTCGTCCACAGGGATATTGGTAAACAGGGAACTAACGTCAAAACTTACCAAGTAATGGTTTGAGTTAAATTTCTTATCAAGGAGTTCCCTTTGAAAAGACGAGGAATCAGAAATAGTATACTCATTTTTGGAGAAAGGGGAAAGCAAACTAACCAAAAATTTGGCAAGATTATACGAGGGCAAGCTATATGAAGCCAGAATAGGCCTCAAAGGAATTCCGAGTTTGTGTATCTTAGAGAGACTATAATATAATCGTCCCAGATCACATCCCGTTGCAAAAAGTTTTTTATAAGTTATCACATCTATTGCTTTTTTAGTTTTCAAAGATGACAGTAACCTATTAATTTTATCCTCAAGCCGTAAGATTACAATTTTAGCACGATACTTAATTAGTTTAAATTTCGAACCATCTTTTAACAATTCTAAGGTTTTATTAACATAATCCGCACGATTAAGAATTACAACACCCCTACCCTTATCTGGCCTAGTAACTAAAATGTTAGGGTTACGGGACAGATCGCGAAGAACACAAACATCAGATTTCCGAAACTGTTATTCATTGTTCGTTTTTAGTGTCACTTTCATTGTTTTAAAGCTTGTGAATTGTTCCCTATTGTTTTATAATTGTCATTATGGTTTTTAATTATTTGTAACTTTTTAGAATTTTTTAGTGTGACTTTCATTGTTTTTAAAGCTTGTGAATTTTTTCCCTACTTTATTTTGTTTATATGTCATTATGGTTTTTAATATATATATATATATATATATATATATATATAATATATATATATATATGTTGACGATTGGTTAGGTTAAGTCGTAGTATTTTCGCTAGTTTTAACGAAAATATCACGACTAAACCTAAAAATAAATGTTTTCATTTCAAAATGTTTTCATTAATAACTTGCATGAATTCTAAATGTTTAAATTTAATTTTTAATTTTACAAAATAAATGTTTTCATTAATTTTTCATTTTTTTTTCTGGTCCTAGGTATGAGTTGTCCTAGGTATGAGTTGTCCTAGAACCCACTTTTGGGTATAGCCTATTCTCTAAGCTACGGCTACACTATGCAGGGTACGCGGAATTGCTTAAAACGAAGGCAAGTGGAGGCTTGTGGCTTGTAGCCTACTAGAAGGTTTACGGACCTGAGCTTCAAAGGATTGCTTCTGCAGGCGGACTGGCCTGCCTTACTGGCGAGAGGATGAGTGTTGAGGGCTGGTAGAGACTTGTTGAAAAGGGGGCCAACGGAAACTCCTGCAGCAGTGATGTTGCTTCTTGCAGGATGAAATTGTAGAGGGCTTTGCTTGATGATAGACTTTGTGTATGCTCGACCGGAGCCTTGAAGGAACAGCGAGTCGCTCTCCGGCCTTCGCCGGAGAGCGTGTGGCGTGACGAGTGGTGTAACTGACAAAGGCGCTGAAGGAGAGACGTAACGAAAAAAACAATATGGCAAGTGAGAATGATTTTAGAAAGAATCTGCATTTTATAGGCCTTGGTGACGTCCTCTGGTAGTCATTTCAGGAAATAACACAAAATTTGGTTCCTTTGTTGGCCTGTTTGATGTCCACGTGTATAGCTTTTGTTTTGATTTTATGGTGTTTGAGAACGGCGAGGAAAGGAAATTCTGGTTGGTGTATATATATATATCGGGTGGTCCGAAAAAAATGACGCATTTTTTAAAAATTAATATCTCAGTAACCCCCTTCCTTATCATGACAATTTTTATATGCAAGATACTTTCAAACTTCTTTTTTTGAATGCAAGAAACGGAATTCTGATATCTTTTATAGTTTTCTCGCAATTAACAAAAGTAACAACATGGGTCAAAAAAACAAAAATCGCAATATAATATCCGTTTTTTATACGATATCATTTTTATACGATATCATGCGATATTTTTGCAAGTTATTACAAAACTCTACAGGAATGAACAAGTCAAATTGTGGATATTTTTATTTTTTAACAATTCGTCAGTACCCTTAATGATGTTGTCAGAGGAAGATCGTATTCTCATTAAAAATTGTTACTGTGAAAAAGGATGGAAGACTGGAAGGTTATTGCGAGAGTTTCCCGGCAAAAAGTGGAAAAGGCGTGCAGTGGAAAGACTCTTAAAGAAGATTCGCGAATCGGGAAGTACTGCCAGAAAACCAGGAAGCGGTAGACCTAAAACAGCTTCGGTTCCAGAAAATGTGGATTACATCAACGATAAAATCTGCTCTCAAGAAGATAAACCAGGAAGTCATTTGTCACAAAGAACAATTGCTAAACATTTGAATATTGGAAAGACTTCTGTACACCGAATAATTAAAGCACAAAAACTAAAAGCCTTCAAAGAATAGTATCTTCTAGAAAAAGTGATACTGTTAAGGATAAAAGAAAAACAAGGTGCAGAAAGTTACTTGATAATTTCTCTGTCGTTGATATTAAAAAGATAGTCTTCACGGATGAAAAAGATTTCACTCTAGAAATTCCGCGAAACCGTCAAAATGATGTTGTCTACGGGCGTGGTAAAAAGTGTGACATTTCACTAAACAGATTGTATCATGAAACGTCAAGATTCTCCAAAAAGGTTATGATATCTGCAGGGGTCTCTTGGAATGGCAAGACAGATGTTCATTTTATTGAAACTGAAAAGACAAAGGTGAATTCTGCAAATTACATTGAACTTTTAAGAACAAAATTGTTTGCCGGATTGTCGTCGCCTGTATCAAGAAAATGATTTCATATTTCAACAAGATGGAGCACCGTCGCATACAAGCTACGCCACACAGTCGTTTCTGATTAGCAATACACCAAAATTAATAACGAAAAATGAGTGGCCACCACAAAGCCCAGATTGTAATCCTATGGACTACTCAATTTGGGAGTTACTAAAAGAGAAGGTTTACCGAGGTCGACGAGAAAAATTCACCGAATCAGAATTAAAAAGTAAAATACTTGAATCTTGGCAAGAAATTGGCATTAATGAAGTAAGAAGTATTATTTTTGTGTAGAAGAAAAGACTTAGATTAGTGTGTCAACAGAGTGGTGGTCCAATCGATCATTTACTGTAAATTAATTAGTTAAATTTCTGATTAAATTTTTCCTTTCTCATGATATTCGTTTTTTTGACCCATGTTGTTACTTTTGTTAATTGCGAGAAAACTATAAAAGATATCAGAATTCCGTTTCTTGCATTAAAAAAAAAAGAAGTTTGAAAGTATCTTGCATATAAAAATTGTCATGATAAGGAAGGGGGTTACTGAGATATTAATTTTTAAAAAATGCGTCATTTTTTTCGGACCACCCGATATATATATATATATATATATATATATTATATATATATATATATACACCTTTCAACCTTTCAAAGGTTCCGCGCGCGATGATTCCTCATTTCACGAAGGTTAAGCTTGTCGCCCCTATATATATATATATATATATATATATATATATACAGGGTGTCCCATAAGTCTGGAACCATAGGGTAAAATAAGTAATGCATATTTTTCTGTTTATGGAAGTGCCCATGATGTCTTTGAGTAAGGAAGAACGCATCCAGGTAATTCCGCTCGTAGGAAATCGGAGTCAGAGGGAGGTCCCTGAGGAATTTAACAGATTGCATCCAGACCGCGCGCCGATAACACACAGCTGTGTCGGCAAACTTGTTGCAAAGTTCAGGGAAACGGGATCAATAGGAGGTAAACCACGCAGTGGACCTCCAAGGACATCCACCGACGATGATACAGCCGCTACCATCCTCGCTCATTTCACAAACAGTCCCCAAAAGTCTCTTCGGCGTTTTTATTGCCGTTTTTATCATTTTGCCCTATGGTTCCAGACTTACGGGACACCCTGTATATATATATCTAGAGAGAGAGAGAGAGACTTGTGTTTTGTGTAAATAAAATTAATAAATGGCTGAAAGTCAATGAAGTAATAGAAGTCTGAGATGAGTTCTGATATATTTAATGGACACCAAATCTGGAAGCGGTGAAGAGAAGGCTTTAATAATCAGTGGGGTACGATTATTAAAGGTTGTACTGTATTTTTGATGGTAAAACACAAAAATGATAAATTTCCTATTTTGAGTAGCGCCTTTATAAAGGTTTAGGTAGTATATCGGCTTAAATTGATGCGTAAAAAGATGTAAGTTGGTACCACGGGGATTTGTTTCCGCTTGAATTGTTCATTCTGCATAACCTAAAACTGTAGTGTTCGTCTATATCGGAGATGTGGGGGCTGAGCTAGGTTGTTCAGTTTAACATAATTATTTATTTAAAGTAAATGGACATCGTAAGCATGCTTAATGTTTTAGTGAGATTTCAATATTTTCGCTAAACCTACGGGTAAATCATTGAGTGCTGCATGTAAACAAATAACTCATCAATTCCCTGCCTCTTACTAACTGTCTTCAATCCACTCTTCAGTTTTCCACCTGCTTCACAAAGTGTCCCTCTATGCTTCACGTGGGATGGCTATGGTGCACCTGTCTAATGATCTTCCTACTATCTGTGTTTTTCAGTGCATCAAAAAATGCAGTTCCTTCATTCGTCAGCCAGACTCTGTACTGAACGGACGCATTTCCTGAGCTCTCTGATATTGCATCTACTTTTGCATATTGCTAAGAATTTTACTTTTGGAAAGTTTTGAATTTTATATACTTGCGTTTATATTCGCATTGTTATAGTTAAGTAATTGAATATTAGTGGTTTTTAGCGATTTAGAAGTTTTCATAGCGTGCCGGCTTAATTTAACTTAAACTTGTGACGGTTATAAACTAATTTTTAACTGCGGGATGCCGTCGCAGAAAGCGTCGTGTGTTAGGTGTAGGGTAAACCGGTGGTATACGGAATTTAAAGATTATAACGGCGGTCCTATGGCGATTACCAAGAGATCAGTTTGTTTCTTTTGCGAGTTAATGGAGGAAATAGTTGACATAAAAAGCAGTGTACGTGAGGTAACGGAAAGACTTGCAACGCTTGATGAGGGCAGGGGTAGGGCTACGGTTGACGAAAGCCGAACCAATACTAACGTTGAAGACGTTAGTAATTTGAAGGGTGAGGTGCGTAACCTAGTTTCTAGTTTAGGTAGCTTATCGGGAAGGTTGGATAGAGTTGAGGAAGGGGTTAAGGTTGGTCCGATATTCGTAGATGGGGAGGGATTTAGAGAAGTTAAGGGTGAAGCTAGGCCGCGTACGTTAGGTGATAGGAATCCCCCTCCTATCGAGGTTTCGAACCCTTTCGCCCATTTGGAAAGGGACGTGAATGAGGGGGAAACTATTTTAATTGGGGACTCTTTAGTGCGCCACATGGACAAAGAGTTCGTTGAACGGCATCCAACAAAGAGGAGGAGGGTCTGTCTCCCAGGGGCCAAGGGGCCAAGGGTGACAGAGTTAGAGACGAAGTGGGTTAATATTCGTCTTTTAACCCGCTCACGCGCGGTTAAAACAGTACAATATATTGAATTGCCATTCAAAACTGACTAAGAAAATATATATCTTATGTTGTGCAAATTTGTTCAAATGTACTTTTTTTTTTTAATAAAATATATTTCCTGTGTTGGCTATAATATACTTTTTTCATAAAATATTTTTCCTGATTGGGCTATTTTTTCGCTACTCTGCGACTTAATTAGTTGGTTGGGTTTTGTTCTGGCCATTTTTTTTTCTAATTGGATTCAGTTTAGTGGTGTTTGTGATAGAATTATGACAAGGTTTTCGGTGAACCTTTGTGGTAATCGGACGTGCCTCAAATTTCTTGTTAATACAAAGTTCAAATTCTTTCTAACTGAAACCAGGGGTGTGGCGTTAAAAAATATTTCCAGGGCTGCAGTTGAGATTGATCCTGCGTTTTGGAATTATTTTTTGGCTGGTATAGGATCACTCCAGTGTTTTTGTACTTGTTTGTTAAAAGATCTTGGCAAGGCATAGCCCTTGTCAGGGTTGTTTTTGGTAACGACTGTGGCCTAGCTCATCATTGGGCTAGGCCTGGCCTTAGTGTGCCCTATACCCTAACCCCTGGGGTATAGGTTATATTTACTTTCCTAAATCCAATCATGAGTAAAGGAGTAACTTCTAAAAGTACTAAAAGGTTACGGGTTGATGATTCTAAGACCCTTGAGTCGGCTCGCAGTGATGACTTGATGGATTTGAGTACGATCATTAAGCAAACTGACCATGCTATCACTTCTTTTTGCAAGAAAAGTTCCAATGAAGTTGCTCAAAGATTAGATACTCAGGAACCATCTAGTCTTACTCAACCCTTGAATTGTCCTACATCTCCTGCTAGACCTGCTACCAATAGTCCTGGACCTAATTTTCCTATTGAGCATGTGTCTTATATTCTTTTGAATAGCAAAGATTTGTCAGTTCCCTTAACCAAACTTAGTCCTTTTGGTGTTAAGAAGTCTATAGAGCTTATTTGTGGTGGTCCAGTGAAATTTGTCGCCTATTGTAGGTCTGGCTCATTACTCGTGAATACCATCAACTCGAAACAGTCTCAGGCCCTCTTGGATACTAAATCAATTATAAATGGTCTTTATGAAGTTGAGGCTAAGATTGCTTATAATTTGAATAAAATTCAGGGTATTATTTTTGCCCCAGAACTCCTTCATTTATCAACTGAGGAAATTTTGACTGAATTAAAGTCTTCTGCCACTTCTGTTCTTGGTATAAAACGATTAAATAAAGGTCGAGAGAAGATTCCTACTTCTCTTTTAGTATGTAATTTTGGTGGGACTACTCTTCCTAGTAAACTATTCTGTGGATATTTAGCGTATGATGTCAAGCGATATTATCCTAATCCTTTACTTTGTTTTAAGTGTTGGAGGTATGGACATGGGACAAGAACCTGCACAAATAGTAATGTGGACAAGATCATGATAGAGACCTGTGTATTACCCGATAAAGATGTTTCTTGTATTAATTGTAAAGCTTCTCATTTTGTTATTCTCGACAGTGTCCCCATTGGATCAGAGAGAGTGAGATTATTCATATCAAAATTAATGATAATTTGTCTTTTCCTGAAGCTAGACGTAAGTACTTTTCTCATTTATCTCCTCAGATCTCCTCTGCGTCTTATGCTCAAGTGGGTACCCAGAATTTGTCTAAATCTCTTACATATGTGTCAGTTGGAACTCAGTGTGAATTACATCCAACCAGTAATGCTTCTTCCAAGGCTACAACAAGTAATACTTCTTCTAACACTACCATTTCTCCTATAAAGAGTTTACTCAGCTCATCCAATGACATCCCAAACTTTTCTATTTGGGATATAATTAATGAATATAAGAAACTTTCCGAATTGAATCTTCAACCTAAGGCAATTGTTACCAAATTGGCCCTCATGCTTGGGAAACAAGGAATACCAAAGAGTCACATAGATAGTAGGGATGGTTTTAGGATTCTCTTTGGAGATTAATTTCTTTTTACCACTTTTATTCATCATGTCTGTTAAGTTATGTCAGTGGAATTTGAGGGGCTTTCATAAAAGATATCCATTCCTTCAGACCTTGATAAGTGATCATAAACCTACTATCCTTGCTTTGCAAGAAACTTATCTTTGTCAGGATGCCACTAGGCAGGGTGGTGGTGTCCTTCTAGGGATACATAATTCCATCCCTTTTTCTCCTGTTGCAATTTGTTCAGATTTTGAAATTGTGGCAGCCAGAATTCACCTTAGGTCAGTGTCTTTTACTGTCTGTTCCATTTATCTACCTCCACATCTGAATCTTACAAGAAAGGAATTTGAGAGTGTCCTCTTGAAAGTGCCACAACCGGTCCTACTGATGGGAGATTTCAATAGCCATCATGTCTCCTGGGGTTCACATAATAGTTGTATTAAGGGTAACTTACTGGCAGAATTGTTTACTGATCTAGATTTATTTGTTTTGAACTCTCCAGTCCCAACTTATTGTGCTGAATTTAGGGGACACTTTTCAAGCATTGACTTAACAGTTGCCTCTTCTGGTTTATTTCAGCAACTATCTTGGACTGTGTTACCAGACTTATATGACAGTGATCATTTCCCTATTATTCTTGACACTTTTGAGTTGTTGGTTTTTAAGAGGCCAAAATGGAAGATAGGTAGTTCTTTATTAACCTTTGAAGCCAATCTCTCTTCCTCCAGTTGATTTTTGTAGAAGTGCTGATGAAAATTGTTGTAATATAACAAACTCACTCATTGCTTGTGCATCTAAATATATTCCCCGCTCTTCGTCAACAGTGAACTTTAAATATAGTAAATACTGGTGGAATGATACCTGTGCTGAAGCTCTTAGAGTTAAAAAGAGAGCATTTAGGCTTTTTGTTGGTAATCCCATACAAGAAACATTGGTCATCTATCAAAAAGCAAAAGCATTGGCTCGTAGGGTTGTTAGACTATCTAAGAGGAACTCAAGGAGAGATTTTGTACAGTCTATATCGTCACATTCCACAGTGAGTGAGGTTTGGAATAAAATACAGCGTTTTAGTGCCAATAGGGGATCTAGGGGTTCTTTGGTTTTAAAGTCTGAAGGTGTTTTATATGCTGATCCAGTTGACACTGCCCAGATTTTAGGCAGCAGTTTTGCAAACACCAGTAGCCTCTCCTTTTATATTGAACCTTTTGTCTATCATATGGTGGAATCTGAGTTTGTCCCTATTCATTTTGAACCAAGTGATACTACTTACAACTCTCCATTTACCATATATGAACTGGAAAGAATTCTTAAGGATATTAAACTAACAGCTCCTGGTAGAGATAATATTGTATATCCTTTTCTATCTAATATGACCCCACAAAATAAAGAAATTTTACTAAGGTTTTACAATTTTTTATGGTTACGAGATGTCTTCCCAGATTGCTGGAGAGAGAGTATTTTAATCCCTCTGTATAAGCCAGGTAGACCTTTTACTGACCCTACATCTTTTAGGCCTATAGCGTTAACAAGTTGTCTGTGTAAAGTTATGGAGAAAATGGTATCATTTAGACTTATCAAATTTTTAGAAGAAAAGAATGTTTTGTCTCAGTTTCAGAGTGGGTTCAGGCATAGATTTTCAACAATAGATAGCCTTGTTCGGTTAGAAAATGATATAAGGGAGTCTTTTTTGAGAAATGAATATGTCTTGACTGTGTTCCTTGATATTGAAAAGGCTTATGATACTGTCTGGCATCATGGTTTACTTCAAAAACTGTATAAATCTGGGTTAAAAGGCCATCTTCCAAGATTTATCCAAAATTTTATTTCTAACCGCCGTATTAGAGTTTTAGTTGGAAATCACATTTCCAATAGCTTTAATGTTGAAATTGGCCTCCCACAGGGAAGTATCCTAAGTCCAACACTATTTTCCTTGATGATTAATGATTTATTTGAAGGAATCAATGACAGTGTCAGGTATTCCATGTATGCTGATGACTGTGCCTTGTGGGTGGTTGGGGATGATTTGAATTTTCTGACATATGTGATGCAAGGTGTCCTTAATCATATTAGTGAATGGTCAGAGGAATGGGGCTTAAAATTTTCATCTTCCAAATCAAAATGTATGATTTTCTCAAAAGACCATGGAGGAATGATGATTTAACATTATATTTATCAGGAAATCCAGTTCAGTATGTTTCAAGTTATAGATATCTAGGAATAGTTTTGGATCAGGGTTTGACTTGGTCTAAGCATATTCAATACCTGGAGGAAGCTTGTGTGAAAGCTATTTCTATATTAAAATTTTTTCTAATTCAGTTTGGGGTTTAAGTAGATCAACTTTGTTGATGTTATATAAGTCCTTGGTACGTAGTAAATTAGACTATGGGTGTTTTTTGTACCATACCTGTTCTAAAACAAATTTACTGAAGCTAGATAGAATGCAGTATAAATGTATTAGACTGGCTTTGGGAGCTCTCAAATGTACAAGAGTTGATTATTTAGAAGCTGAAGCAAACATTATGCCCTTGCATTATAGAAGAAAACTGTTAGGTGCTAGGTATGCTACTAAAATGTTAAGGTTTGATTCACACCCAACTAAAACTTGTATTAATAGATTTTATAATTTTCAATTTTATAGACTACGTCCATACCCAATACCTTTTAGTGGCTGGATCAAGGATTTTATTCACCAAGTGAGTTTAACTTTTGATTTGATAGCATCTCAGCAAAGTTCCTATTTAATTTATCACCCTGTAACAGTGAATTTTGACTTTTCTATTCATACCACTAACAAAAAATTGGCTTTTGCAAATGTGCTCCAAAGAAGTTTTCTGGAAAGGGTAGAAACTTACAAAGAAAGAGGATACTTACCTGTATATACTGATGGATCTAAATCAGAACGAGGCACTGGATGTGCATTTCTTTGGGTTGGGGTGATTAAGGGTTTTTGCCTTCCAGAGCACTGTTCTATATTTACTGCAGAATTGTATGCTATACTACAGGCTTTAATATATATTTGTCACAACTCAGACCTTACTAAGTTTGTTGTTTGTTCTGACCCCCTTTCTTCCCTGAAAGCTATACAGTCCTCTTCTGGGCATCATATAGTCATTCAGATTATTGAATTACTCAATCAGTATAATCTTGATGTTATCTTTTTATGGACTCCTGGTCATGTTGGTATCCGGGGGAATGATACTGTTGATGAAGCAGCACGCATGGCTTGTAGTCTTGATGAAGTCCAGACCATCCCTTACTCTGTTGATGAATTTATGAAGCCCATTTCACATTTCATTCTCTCTGAGTGGCAACAGGAATGGTCCCGATGCAATGGACTCCTTCCTCAGATGGAACCTGTCCTTTGAATTGCTCTAAACTGTCCCATGGACATTTTTTTGATGCAACTTTATTTAAAAGGAGTGGTACTTGTAATGTTCAACTCACCCCAGAACATGCGATCATTCATTGCCTTTCTTGTAGTCTTCTTAGAACTGATTTGATTAACTATTGTAATGGCAAAGGAATTTGATTTTCTTATGAAAGTGTTTTGGGGAATGAATTTCCATCATCCTTACTTTTGACCTTCTTAAAGAAAGCCAATTTATCTAACCTTGCGCAAAAGCTGATACGATGTTAGGCTTCATAGCGCGTAATTTCGAATTTAAATCGAAGGATATTATATTGCCCCTTTACAAGTCCCTAGTCAGGCCTCATTTAGAATATGCCGTTCAATTTTGGTGCCCGTACTTGCGTGAGGATATTGATAGGTTAGAAAGGGTTCAGCGTCGTGCCACGGAACTTATTCCGTCATTGCGCAATAAGCCTTATGAAGATAGGATTAAAGAGTTAGACCTGTATTCACTCGAAACTAGAAGATTAAGGGGGGAGCTTATTGAAGTTTTCAAAATCGTTAATAACATCGATAACGTAAATTTTGATAAATTGTTCACTTTCGATAATAGTAATACTCGCAATAACGGATTTAAGTTGCGTGGCAGACGTTTCATTACTAATATCGCTAAAAACTTTACGTTTAAAGTAATTGATAAATGGAATAATCTTCCCGCGTCAGTCGTTGATTCTACCAGCGTTAATATGTTTAAGAACCGTCTTGACAGACATTTTAAAGGTATTAACGTTGTTTAATATAAAAAACAAAGTTAGCAACAGGAGCTCTGGTGGTGGTGCTCGAGGATGAGTCTGTTGACGATGAATGCCAGCTTGTGACATGCCAGCGTGTGATGCCAGCAATAAAATAAAAAAATAAAAAAATTAGACTAATACGAACGTAGATGTAGCTCGTAGCGTAAACTAACCCACTTTTTGTTTAACTTTACCTACTTTTTTTTTCTTATCTCCTTACTTTGCATGTCTGTAACTCTTTCCTTGCATGTTTGTAGTTTGCATGATATGACAGTGAGTTAAGACTGTGTTTGCATGGTCTGTAAGCGTTCTTATTTTACTTCTTTTCATCTTTCACCCCTCTCCTATTCTCTCCGACTATTTTTCTGACTTGTCGGCAGTGGCCGGCAGATGATGATGGTGAGTCTTTTTTCTCTGTTTCTGAATGAATGTTAACCCACGAGTGATAGGTGTTCCTCCTTACTTAACCCCTTATTCTCTTCTCTTCTCTTAACCCCCCTACTCTTTCCTTTCTCTCGGGCTAACCTTAGAGTGGATCTTAGGGTCTTTGTTAGCCTTAGCTTCTGTAGATCTGTAGAACCTGATCTAGGTGTTTATCGTTTGATAGTCCTTTTGTAATAGCTATAGTATTACTCTTGTACTAACAGGTTCCTTTTTCTTTTCCATCCTATGTGTTGTAGAGTGGAACCCTACAACTGAAGTGGTAGAGGTCTTTTTTCATATTCTTTTTAGTCTTGGTGCCAATAATCCAGCAGGGTTGCAGCACCTTAAACGGAAAAAAAAAAATAAAAAAATAGAATTATGACGTGCCATTCGTGTGATTTTGACTTTGAGAACTTGATTCGTTATGTGCCCTAGATTAAAACAAAGGATTGGATGTTTTTATCAATTACGGCGTTATTCTCTCATCCTTAACTTGCCCGAAATGTGACAGTGAGTGCCTAGTACGAAAAGATCAGAAGATATTTAGGTGAAATAACCAATAATAACTTAATAGGTTAATTCAATGCCCGGTTAGGTACATTCAATGCCCGGTTAGGTCAACTGAATGCCCGGTTAGGTCAACTGAATGCCCGGTTAGGTCAACTGAAGGCCTGGTTTGGTCAACTGTAGGCCCGGTTAGGTTAATTGAATACCCGGTTAGGTCAACTGTACACCCTTGATGATTGGTTAGGTTAAGTCGCGATATTTTCGTTAGTATAAATGAAAATGATGAGAGCAAACTTTTCTGGTTAATTTTGAGGTGTTTTGTACGAAACTGCCGTCCGTTTCCTGTGCAAATGCGTAGTTTTCGAGATGACGATATCTCGAAAATTACGCATTTGCACAGGAAACAGATGGCAGATTCGTGCAAAACACCTCAAAATTGACCAGGAAAGTTTGTTCTCATCATAAAAACAGACTGGGTGTAAAAACGAATAATTACCACGAAGTGGATAGGATTGACGTTGCCTTTCGTCACTCGATGTTGGTGACGATGGTAGGAGGCAACGACTCGTATAGGCCCGATACGAGAGTGCCTGACCTTTTTGAGAGATATAGGGGGTTAATTAGGTCCCTGAAGGCGAGGTCAAATAGGTCTTTAGTTCTAGGTATTACCCCTAGGCACGGGTTGGGTCTTAGGATGACGTCAAGAACAATATTTTTGAATAATAAATTAGAAGAGATTTGTGCTGAGGAAAATGTACCCTTCGTAAAGCTGTGGTCCGAATTCAGTGATCCTAGCCTTTTTATAAAAGATGGGGGTACATTTTAATGAAATAGGTAATGCTAGGCTAGGTAGGTTAATAGACGAAAACGTGTGAAAGCTGTATAGGTCGAAGCCTTCTTTAAACATTGTGGGTCCGGGGGACGCTGGCCCGACGTGAAAAATAGTTTAAAACGCCGGCCTGTGTTAAAAATAACTTAAACGTCTTTTATTGTAACGCGCGTAGTATTAGAATAAATTAAACAAATTTAAAGCGATAATTTATTCCGGCAAATACGATATAGTTGCTATCACTGAAAAGTGGTTAAATATCGTGACTCGGGACTTGTTGGGGGAACTTGATGTATCGGGTTTTAAACTCTTTACTAATGATAGGTTACATAGGTTTGGTGGTGGCGTTTTGCTGTACATTCGTAATTCACTTAGGGTTATCGAGGTTAACATAGATTTTCCGGTAGCAATTAAGGTAACGGTTCAGAATAGGGGCGCCACCTCAATTTTTGTGTTTTTTCCACCAAAACATGCTAAAACCATTGGTTTCCTGTTGTTTAGGATGAATGTGACCATCGCCATTACAGTAAATTATTGCTTGAAGTGATTTCACCCCAACCCCCAACCCCTACTACAATCTGGGGGGACCACCGTGGGAACCGGGGGTTTTGGGTGGGGGAA
This sequence comes from Bathynomus jamesi, assembly GCA_023014485.1. Taxonomy (NCBI): domain Eukaryota; kingdom Metazoa; phylum Arthropoda; class Malacostraca; order Isopoda; family Cirolanidae; genus Bathynomus; species Bathynomus jamesi. Next base: position 199,507 of record JAJOZX010000637.1, on the reverse strand, counting down.
CACAGCACAAGCAATAATTTACTGTAATAGCGATGGTCAGATTTATCCTAAACAACAGGAAACCAATGGTTTTAGCATGTTTTGGAGGAAAAAAAACGTGTCATGAAACAACAAAAACCATGAGAAAAACCTAGGTTTCATGGAAAACCTAACCTAACTAACCTAAAAATATAAAACCCTATACCGATCAATTTGTGATATGTTGTCTTTACGGGGGCTCCGCCCCCATACCCCCGAGACCTAAATTATACAAATTGGATACACTACATTTAAAGGGAGAACACCATGCGAGCTCTACTAGCGTCACCGCACATCCGTCACAGACCGAAGCAACTTTCAAACTGAAGTGAATGAACGATACGATAGTCGGGTTGCCAACTCAAAATTTCCTAGATTCATACCCAAAAATATATGGTTTTCTTAATTTTCTAACTTCGTTTTTTTGACTATGCGACACATGCAATCAACGTATTTTAATGAGAGAAACAACTTTGTCTCTATGGTATTTTTCGAAATACGCCCGTATTCTGAACCATTACCGCAATTAATGCGATATGCGTTGAAGTTAGGGCACGTAGTATTAGTTTTAATTTTGTTGTTGTTTATAGACCTCCCGTTCAACCCCTCGACACCGATACTAGATTTTACTCACTTTTTGGTAACTTTATTGACAATCGGAATAGCATAATTGTCGGAGACTTTAACTACCCTAATGTTAATTACGAGACTTTTACTGGTAATGAGGAGGGTTTGAGATTGATTGAGTTCATGGAAGATAATTTTTTACGACAGATGGTTACCGAACGAACGCGCGGTGACAATATTTTAGATCTGGTGATGACGAACGGCGAAAATATAGTCGAAGGTTTAGAAGTAGGCGAGAGTTTAGGATGTAGTGATCATCAAATTCTTAGGTTTAAGTTATTGATAGAAAACACTAAGGATAGTAACGTAATAGAAGTACCTGATTTTCGTAGGGCTAATTTTGATAGTTTCGCTGATAGGATGAGAGTAGTGGACTGGGATAACTTATTTATGGGTAATGACACAAATTTGCATTGGGAGGCGTTTAAAGAAAGTTTTATGAATATTGAAAGGGAGTTTATTCCTCGTAGGCCCAAGCGCGCTAGAAATCATGGTAGGCTCAAGTGGTGGACTAGGGAAATAGGCAAGTTCATAAACGAGCACAACAGAGCGTATAGACTTAATAAGCGCAATGGCACGGCAGCTAACTTTAATAGATATATCGAATTTAGACGTCAGGTTAAAAGATCAGTTAGGAATGCTAAGCGTAATTCAGAGATACTTATAGCTGCGGATAGTAAACATAATCCAAAAAAGTTTTTTGAATACGTCAATACTCGTAAGTCGATAAAAGATAACATAGGCCCTCTAGTGGATGTTAACGGCGCTTTGCCTTCTGACGCCCAGGCGATGGCGGGTATTTTCAATCACTTTTTTGCGACAGTTTTTACCGTAGAAGACGTAAATAATGTCCCCGACGTGGACGATATCGTTCCATTTAGTAGCGAGACTATTTTGGATGAAATAACTGTTTACGAGGGTAAGATTGCGCATTATATCGATAGGCTAAAAGTTAGCAAGGCTCCAGGCACTGACGCTTTTTATCCCAGACATTTGAAAGATTTGAAAGACGTTATCGTAGGCCCCTTAACGAAGATTTTTAATCAGTCACTCGAAACGGGGATTATTCCTGAAGACTTCAAATTAGCTAACGTTACGCCCATTTTTAAAAAAGGCGACCGCACAGTAGCTAGCAATTATAGGCCCATTAGCTTAACGTCACTTGTCAGTAAACTTTTGGAATCCGTAGTTAGGGATCGTATCATCGATCACTTAGAAAGTAGAGATTTGATTAATAGTAGTCAGCATGGGTTTCGACGCCATAGATCTTGTTTAACTAATTTGTCAGAATTTTATAACGAAATAGTGCGCGAATACGATAGGCTTAGAGCGGCTGACGTTATTTATTTAGATTTTAAAAAGGCGTTCGATACAGTTCCGCATAGAAGATTAATTGCGAAGATTATAGCGCACGGTATACGCGGTCAGGTAGCTAACTGGTTAGAGGAATGGCTTCGTGCTAGGAGGCAGAGGGTCTTTGTTAATGGTAGTGAATCGGGGTGGTTGGATGTAGGTAGCGGTGTCCCACAGGGTTCAGTGTTAGGCCCAGTGCTTAATTTGTGACAGAACGCTCCGGAACGCCGTTCAGGTACTTTTATTTTAAAACCTAATTAAAAAAAAAGTTTTTATTTTAATAAAAAGGTCAGCAACGTAATTTTGTAATTTAAAATCCAACGAAATACAGACAGTAGAAAGCGAAAATTAGTTGATCAAGCAGAAAGAAGTTTGGAGTGTGTGTGGAAATTAATGTGATTATTCTATCAACTTCCTATATATATAGCAATAACATGTAAGTAAAGCAATTTTATTTTGTTTCAAATACATATAATATTTTGTTTCACTTAGATGAAATAACATTTCACTTAGATGTTGCGATCACAGTCTAACTTTTTCTTTAAAATAATACTGTATTCGAAGAACTTTCATTTGCATGTTGCGCAGTTTTCGCAGAAAAAGCGCTTAAAATGCGTTGGTTTCCGGGGCGCCGCCCTGGACCCCGCTGGGGGAGCTTACAGCGCTCCCCCAGACCCCCTAACTGTGAGGGCTTCACCTGCATTCCACTTCTTTTTCATTTACAAATTAAGCACTGGTTAGGCCCATTGCTATTCGTAATTTACGTTAACGACATAGATGTAAGATTGACTAGTAACGTGTCAAAATTCGCGGACGATACTAAAATAGGTGGTAATGTTGTTAACGAGGACGATAGAAATAGGCTCCAAGACGATGTAAATAGGATTATGGAGTGGACGGATAAGTGGCAGATGCAATTTAACGTAGACAAATGTGAAGTTTTACGTATAGGTTCTCGTAACAATAATTACACGTACACGATGGATGATAGAGCGTTGGCGAGGAAGTAGATTTAGGCATACGCGTATCTAAGGATTTAAAGTTAGGAACCAGTGCCTGGAGTCTTCCGCAAAAGCTAATAGGATGTTAGGCTTCATAGCGCGTAATTTCGAATTTAAATCGAAGGATATTATAGTGACCCTTTACAAGTCCCTAATCAGGCCTCATTTAGAATATGCCGTTCAGTTTTGGTGCCCGTATTTGCGCGAGGATATTGATAGGTTAGAAAGGGTTCAGCGTAGTGCCACGAAACTAATTCCGTCATTGCGCAACAAGCCTTATGAAGATAAGATTAAAGAGTTAGACTTGCATTCACTCGAAACTAGGAGATTAAGCGGGAGCTTATTGAAGTTTTCAAAATCGTTAATAAAATCGATAACGTAAATTTTGAAAAAATTTTCACTTTCGATAATAACAATACTCGTAATAACGGATTTAAGTTGCGTGGCAGACGTTTCATTACTAATATCGCTAAAAACTTCTTTACGTTTAAAGAAAGTAATTGATAAGTGGAATAATCTTCCCGCACCCGTCATGAACTCTACCAGCGTTAATATGTTTAAGAACCGTTTAGATAGGCATCTTAAAAATATTAACGTTCTTTAAAATAAAAAACAATTGGCAACAGGCGCTCTGGGAGTCGTAATCGGGGATGAGTCTGTTGACGTCTAATGCCAGCTTGTGACATGCGAGCGTGTGATATGCCAGCAAAAAATTTATAAAAAAAAAATTAGACTAACACGAACGTAGATGTAGCTCGTACCGTAAACTAACCCACTTTTTGTTTAACTTTACCTACCTTTTTTTTCTTATCCTCTCCTTACTTGCATGTCTGTAACTCTCTTTACTTTCATGTCTGTAGTTTGCATGGTATGACGGTGAGTTAAGACTGTGTTTGCATGGTTTGTAAGCGTTCTTGTTTTACTTCTTTTCATCTTTCACCCCTCTCCTATTCTCTCCGACTATTTTTCCGACTTGTCGGCAGTGGCCGGCGGATGATGATGGTGAGTCTTTTTCTCTCTTTCTGAGTGAATGTTAACCCACGAGTGATTGGTGTTACTACTTACTTAACCCCTTATTCTCTTCTCTTAACCCCCTACTCTTTCCTTTCTCTCGGGCTAACCGGAGAGTGGATCTTAGGGTCTTTGTTAGCCTTAGCTTCTGTAGATCTTCTGTAGATCTGTTTCTTTGTCGACGATGAGTCTGTTGACGATTAATGCCAGCTTGTGACAAGCCAGCGTGTGATATGCCAGCAATAAAATTATTTAAAAAAAAATGAGACTAACACGAACGTAGATGTAGCTTGCAGCGTAAACTAACCCACTTTTTGTTATACTCTATCTACTTTTTTTTTTTATCTTATCCTCTCCTTACTTGCATGTAAGGGTCTTTGTTAGTTTGCATGGTATTATACTGTTTGAGTTAAGACTGTGTTTGCATGGTTTGTAAGCGTTCTTATTTTACTTCTTTTCATCTTTCACCCCTACGGATGATGGTGAGTCTTTCTTTCGCTTTTTCTGGATAAATTTTAACCCACGAATGATAGGTTTTGCTATTTACTTAACCCCTTATTCTCTTCTTTTAACCCCCTACTCTTTCCTTTCTCTCGGTCTAACCGTAGAGTGGATCTTAGGATCTTTGTTAGCCTTAGCTTCTGTAGATCTGTAGATCTATCTGTCTACTCATCCTCCACACTAGGGTGTCACTTTTGGACTTTTTTTGAAAAGTTATGGTGCTTACCTCTTATATTGTAAAACACATTGACCAAAAATCATGAATAAACCAAAAAAAAGACAATCGGGTAATATTTAGGGTCCCCGCCCCCATTTGAAAAATAAGCCCCCTATTCACACAAAAAATGGTGATTTTTGGAGATATTTTTGGTCATAGTTTCCTTACTAATCATCGTATTTAAAAAAATTTTGCTACCAAAATGTAGAGAATAATGGTATCCTCTTATTGTGAACGTTTTAAAACTATTTGAGTTGTATACGGTGCTGATATTTGAGTAGACTTTATGAAATTTTTCCCTCTGTTTTCATTTCTATAACATTTATTTACAGTATTTCCAGGTTTTATCTACAAAAAGTATGCAAATATATCCAAATGTATGATAAATTTGCTTTTCTTTCAGAATTCTATTATAGATTTGCTTAATTTCATAGTTTATTAAAATTAGTCAATATTCATGGCTAACAGTAAGCCAATATTAAGAACAGACCTAAGAAAATGTGATTCTTTATTGGGAAAGTTAGTGGAAGACATGCGCAAGAGAAGGAAGCATGCTTCCAATGAATAGTGAAGTTCTCATCATTTTTTCTTCTTGAGAAGGGATCAAATGAAAAGCGACAATGTGTCAAAGGAAGAAAATATTTTGAGAGTATTAGATAAGGTAGAAAAGGTGTGGATTCTGGCTGGCATACCATCGTAATCCGTTAGAAAGCAGAAAGGTCCCAGAAAAATGTTGTGGGATTTGATAAAAGAGCATGAGAAGTTGGGTAAAACTATAAAGAAGAAATGTTATGAAACCCAAAAAACATCTTTTCTGTCTCGTTTAGATAACTTATTTGATATCTCAACTGAAAATGTATGTAATGAGATCCAAAATGATACATTGATAACTATACAACAGAAGAATGAGGACCTTCGCTTTTTGGAAGATTAGCGAAGTGCTAGAATATATTCTCTGGGTCCGATCGATAAAGCTTATGTAGCCAAACTGATCAAAAAGACTGCTAGAATAAAAGGTAAAGAGCGAAGAAAATTGAAAGAAAAAGAGCGAAAGGTATTAGAAGAAGAGACACACAAACTTGAATCATCTGAAGGCGAGTTAGTGGACTCAAGTAATGGTGAAGATGATTTTACTCCGAGCCCAGGCCCATCAAAACGTCCTAAGTTACTACAGTCAACATTAATATCTAATACAGCTGATCGTTTAGGACTATCATCCGGACAACGCTCGACATTTGCATCTGTGGTAGCAGCTGAATGTGGGCTAGATTTAAAAGAGATGTCATTATCGAAAAGTACTACTGCGCGAGCTGCGAAGAAGTCGAGGAAAGCTACTGCTGACACTATTAAAAGAGTCGTTCAACCCACCTCAATATTGTGTAGTCCACTGGGACAGCAAAATGACACTGAATGTTTCAGGAGGAAAGCAGGATCGATTGGCAATACTTATATCGGGAGAGAATGTTGAGAAACTTCTCTCGATACCCGATATCGGTGTCGCAACTGGATCGACACAAGCTTGTACTGTTTTTACACAATCCAAGAATGGAAATTACAGAATAAGGTTTACGGAATGGTATTCGATACTACTTCATCCAATACTGGCTGGATAAATGGGGCTTGTAAAGTACTGGAAAACCTCTTTGGAAAAAATTTATTATGGCTCGCTTGTCGCCACCATATGGCAGAACGAGTTTTGTCAGCAGTGTATCTAAAGGTATTTGGAAAATCTACTTCACCCGAAAACGAATCTTTCAAGACCTTCAGAGATGTTATATGGGAGAAGCTAGATACTCAGCAACCCTTCAGACATCTCAAGGACCTGAAAAAATGCGTCATAGATTTTATGACAGATTTGCTCAAAGATAACCAGAGCCTTCCCAGGGATGATTACAAAGAGGTAGCTGGAACAACTATGCTAGTTTTAGGAGAAATTCCTGCCAGAGGAATACACTGGATCAAGCCAGGAGCTCTCCATTACGTCAGATGGATGGCTGTCATATTGTATACGAATAAGATGTTAGCATTTTCAGACCAAGCCGGATATGATAATGTTAAAATAAAAAAGCTGGAAAGAGTATGCTTGTTTACATCGCTGATCTACTACAAGTACTGGCTATAAGTCACCAACCCACTTGAGGCTCCTGAAAATGACCTCCTCCTATACCACGAATTAGTTCAGTACAAAAAGATTGGTACCCTCAACACTCTAAAAGTTCATTACTGGTACCTATCTGAAGAACTTGTAACCCTTTCTCTCTTTGGAGATTTACCTCATGGTGAAAAAGACATGGTGGCCAAAAAACTTTCCTCTTTCAATCAACCACCAGAATTCAAACAGGGTAAGCCAATATTTCCCATCCTAAAAGAACGAATGAAAATTCAGCAATTAGTTGGTCCAAACTCATGGTTTGTATTCAAAGTCCTTGGTTCAACGGGAGATTGGATAAGGACTCTAGCTGTAACGTGGGACAGCAACAATGATTTTCAACGGATGAAGAGAATACGCCCTTCAACTAAAGTTGTTAATGACATTGCAGAAAGGGGTATCAAACTTTTGCAGGATTTTCATGGCTCATGTAGGGATGAAGGTGAATTTCAGGCATTACTTCATGTTGTAGAGGAAAACAGGCGTGTTTTCCCAAAGTTTTCCAAACAAGTCTCTTGAATTTGTAATTTCTTTCCATTTATAACTTCATTTCATTTACAATTTTTCATTATAATTTCAAGAATAGCACTTTGTTTCTATTTGATTAAAATTGTTTTGTGTTTGTATTTCATAATAAAAAAAAAAAAAAAAGATGGGGCTTTGCATGTTTTCTAGATTAATAAAAATTTAAGTCTACAGTTGTAATTTTTTTTTGCAAAATTTACTAATTTTAATCTACTGAACATGAACAAAGTTGTTCCCACTTTGAATCTCTAAACCAAAAAGTGTTACTCATTTAAGCCCATCTGCTTTTTTTATTTATATTTTTAAAGCCCATCGCCGCAGAGCTGCATTGGGATGATGCTCTATGGATGGCGGTGACATCTAAAGTATATAAGATAATATTTTATTGCAGTTCAGATCTTCCAAAGATATAAAACAGCAGCATTTTTCTCTTAGAAAATGCATCAAAATGACCAAAGAGATATAAAAAATTTAATAAATTTAACTCGAAGGTTAATAAAAACTATTCAAATTGGAGCGCATTATTATTCCCTACATTTTGGTAACAAAATTTTTTGAAATACGATGATTAGTAAGGAAACTATGACAAAAAATATCTCCAAAAATCACCATTTTTTGGTGTGAATAGGGGGCTTATTTTTCAAATGGGGGCGGGGACCCTAAATATTGCCCGATTGTGTTTTTTTGGTTTATTCATGGTTTTTGGTCAATTTGTCACAATATAAGAGGTAAGTACCATAACTTTTCAAAAAAAGTCCAAAAGTGACACCCTACTCCACGCAGCTCTATCACACAGCTCTACTTAAATGGGTGGAATCAAAGGCTTTTCATCTCATCAATTCCCTGTCTCTTACTGGGTGTCTTCAACCCCTCTCTCTTTGCCACAATGTTAAATCACTCTTTACTCTCACTATTATAATGGACACTGCGCTTTTGAACTCTCTCTGAGTGTATGCTTTATCCTTTATGGAGAGCATGCAGTACCAGACTTTCTACACATTCCTTTTCTGTCCAACTCTCTAATGCATGAGTTAATCAGTATTTTCAATCTTTCATCTACTCTAATTGCCAACTCTGGAACAATCTTCCTCAATCCGTCTTTTCCCTGTGTATGACCTCCAATCTTTCAAATGCAGAGTGTCTAGGCACCTCAAAACCTTGAACCTTGATTTTGGCCGTTCTTCTTGTATGGGAGAGGCATTTTGCAGGCAGTCGCATTTGGTCCCTCCTTCCAGTATAACCACAGTAGTGTGGGCGCAAAAGGAGAGAGTGCAATGCAATTGAAAATGTTGATCAATGTTGCAAAGGAATGGTGCATAAGGTTATAAAACAAGGGGAGGAGAATGTTGCAAGATGTTGTGCAACAAAGGGGGAGGGAGAATGTTGCAAGAGCAACAAAGGGTTATGCAACTTGGGGGTGGAGTTATCCCCCAAGAGAGAGAGAGAGAGAGAAGGAGAGAGAGAGAAGGAGAGAGAGATGAAGAGAGGTGTTCGCCTGGCAGGAGCCAAGCGCATATTAAGACTTTAGCCGAGCCGCCGTTGTCTTATAAGTTCCTAATCAGCCAGTTGGCTTAACTGGTTGAGTTGCCAGATTGCGCTATTTATTTAATTAAAGCATATATTCAAGCTTAATCCGCCAGTTGGCTTAACCAGCCTGTTGACTTAGAAGGCGTAAATGGCTTGTTCAGGTGTACATTATTAGTAGGCTGACCATATTTCCTTGAGACAAAAACGGGACATTGGGATGGCAAAAAAGGGACGGGGTTATGTAATATTCTGTATTCATGAAAAAGTAAGTACATAAACCGGGACAAAATTGACATTTTTATTAAAACGACGGGACGGCCAGGAAATATAAAACAAACGGTACTGTCCCGTTCAAAAAGGTACGTATGGTCAGCCTAATTTATTAGGGCTGATTTGCCAGATTGCGCTCTTTATTTAATTAAAACATATATTCTGACTTTGCCAGCCATTTTACGAAGAATACCTAGAAGGCAGATGTGTGTATATATATATATATATATATATATTTCCTTTTCAACTGCCAGATTGCGCTATCAAGATATTTTTGAAAGTTGGCTTAGAAATCCGTCAGCCGTTTTAGAAGGCAGCCATTTGCTATAATTAAATGTCGTTTACAACCAAAAGAATTAAGTAAAACACCCTTACATCATTCTGTTCATTTAGACGAATTAATGGATTCAATTTCACGAAATATATAGAAAATAAATATACACTCAAACAATGGAATATATATGATAAAAAATAATAATAGCATAAGAAATACGAAGGAGGACTCATATATATATATATATATATATATATATATATATATATAATATATATATATATATAATATATATACATACACAAAACGATGTAGTGTAACCATGAATATATTAGTAGAGGAAAAATATATATACACAGAGTTGTATTAAATAATTAAATATATTGAAAATAATAAAATAAAAAATAATAATATACAAAACGAAGGAGTATAATCAGCAGCATATTAGTACAGGAAATATATATATATATATATATATATATATATATATATATATATATATACAATTATATTAAATAATTAAATATATTGAAAATAAACATCCATCAAAATACTTTATGTTCTACGGCGCAAAACACTAAACTCACACGTGATCGAGTCTACAGTCACATCATTATTGCTTTGCACCACACGGTAAATACGTCCAACCAATACTTCACCGCGCAAGGTGTGCGGGCGCCTACAATCAAGATAAATGGCCTTCATATCGTTCAATACTATTTTTATGCCCACTTTACATTCGGTTGGCAAGTTATCTTTAAACACGGCTAGAATATAACCGAAAGCACGCACAAAGGGGTCATCGTTAGCCACGACATCACTATTAAATACAAGTTTATAAACACTCCTTTCCAATCGAGGGTTTTATCTTACCGTCCCGAGATTTTCAATCGTGAACTCTTCTTGACTCTGCATAGCGGCAATTGAAATAATCTTCTAAGTCGTAACTACAGCTACTCATTATATAGAGATATAGCTCTTCAGGGTGAACAGTGCAGGCGAGCTCTGCACTGTACCGCTCAAGTCCTTTGTACCAAAGTTCGGGATATTTCGAAGAGTCTAAACTTTGTAATATTGCATCCAGCTCTAGACCATTCTCGCCTTGTTCATTCCTACATTTGATAAATCCGTCGAGCAGAGCGGTGTATACATATTCAAGAACCGTGTCAAAATATATCATATCCGTATCACGAGCGTCTAATATAGGCTTCAGCTTGCGGAATCCGACGATTTCAAACATTCTGTCGAGGATGAATCGGTTTCGCGTAGGGACAAGAACGTTATTATCAGATGCATTCTTCCACATCAGTCGTATATCAATGCATGGCTGATCGTTATTTATACACAACGTACAAACTTCATTCGTCAGCCAGATTCTGTACTCATTCGTCAGCCAGACTCTGTACTGAACGGACGCATTTCCTGAGCTCTCTGATATTGCTTGTATTCTGCATATTTCTGACAACTTCTAACAGTTTTGAATTTTATATACTTGCGTTTATATTTACATTGTTATAGTTAAGTAATTGAATATTAGTGGTTTTTAGCGATTTAGAAGACTTTATAGCGTGCCGGCTTAGTTTAACTTAACTTGTGACGGTTATAAACTAATTTTAACGCACGATGCCGTCGCAGAAAGCGTCGTGTGTTAGAGGTGGGGTAAACCGGTGGTAGGTTGGATAGAGTTGAGGAAGGGGTTAAGGCTAGTCCGAGATTAGTAGATGGGAAGGGATTTAGAGAAGTTAAGGGTGGAGCTAGGCCACCTACGTTAGGTGATAGGAATCTCCCCCGCTATCGAGGTTTCGAACCATTTCGCCCATTTTGATAAGGACGTGAACGAAGGGGAAACTATTTTAACTGGGGACTCTTTAGTGCGCTATATGGACACAGAGTTCATTGAACGGAATCCAACCAAGAGGAGGAGGGTCTGTCTCCCAGGGGCCAGGGTTGACAGAAATAGAGACGAAGTGGATAGGATTGATGTTGCCTCCTGTCACTCGATGTTGGTGACAATGGTAGGGGTCAACGACTCGTATAGGCCTGATACGAGAGCGCCTGACCTTTTCGAGAGATATAGTGGGTTAATTAGGTCCCTGAAGGCGAGGTCAGATAGGTCTTTAGTTCTAGGTATTACCCCTAGGCACGGTTTGGGTCTTAGGATTACGTCAAAAACAATATTTTTGAATTCTAAATTAGAAGAGATTTGTGCTGAAAAAAATGTACCCTTCGTGAAGCTGTGGTCCGAATTCAGTGATCCTAGCCTTTTTATAAAAGATGGAGTGCATTTTAATGAAATAGGTAATGCTAGGCTAGGTAGGTTAATTGACGAAAACGTTCAAAAGTTTTATAGGTCGAAGCCTTCTTTAAACGTTGTTGGTCCGGGAAACGCGGGCCCGACGTGAAAAATAGTTTAAAACGCCGACCCCTTGGTAAAAAGTAACTTAAACGTCTTTTACTGTAACGCGCGTAGTATTAGAAATAAATTAAACGAATTTAAGGCGATAATTTATTCCGGGAACTACGATATAGTTGTTATAACCGAAACGTGGTTAAATACCGTGACTGGGGACTTGTTGGGGGAACTTGATATAGCGGGTTTTAAACTTTTTACTAATGATAGGTTACATAGGAGTGGTGGTGGCGTTTTGCTGTACATTCGTAATTCCCTTAGGGCTATCGAGGTTAAGATAGATTTTCCGACAGCAATTAATGCGATATGCGTTGAAGTTAGGGCGCGTAGTATCAACTTTAATTTTGGTGTTGTTTATAGACCTCCCGTTCAACCCCTCGATACCGATATTAGATTTTACTCCCTTCTTGGTAACTTTATTAATAATCGGGATAGTATAATTGTTGGAGACTTTAACTGCTCTAATGTTAATTACGAGACTTTTACTGGTAATGATGAGGGTTTGAGATTGATTGAGTTCATGGAAGTTAATTTTTTACAACAGATGGTTACGCGCGGTGACAATATTTTAGATTTGGTGATGACTAGGGCGGTCAAAAGTCAATAAAGTCAAACTGTTTCCTATGGGGCACTTTTCGCTGAAACGACTGAAAATGCAATAAAAACACCTGTAGGGGGTATATTACCAAAGTTAATAGGTCAACCAAAAGTCAACTTTTAACTGTTAGGTCTAAAAATAGCAATGAGGTAAATAAAGTCAATTTTTTTGAATAAATAATTAAAATAACTAAAAATTGGCATCTTTCTGGTTAACTGGCAACTTCGCTGCTCGTATTTGTCTTATTCAGTTATGTCCGTTCTGGTTTTGGATGTGGTTGTGTTGTATGTATTGTGGTTACTGGTTACCATTTTTGATTTGTGATTTTTTCTGATTTGTGATTTCACTCTAACCTCAGTAGACCTGAAATCTCACCAACAGTTTATGGTCAGCTTTTGCAATGTCAACCAACAACTGCCGCTGTAGAGAGATCTTTCTCCATGCTTAATAAATTATTAAGTAAGGATCGCAATTTTTTGCCAGAAAATGTCGGCAAATACTTCATAATTTACCACAATCGGTCAACTGATGTAGAAGAGCAAGAATAAGTAATTAAAGTATCGTTTTTATTATTGAAAGTAAAGGCAACTTTATAAGTCAATTTTTTCAATTCGTAAGGTCAACTTTCTTAATTTTTTCGGTCAACTTTTGACTGCCCTAGTGATGACGAACGGCGAAAATATAGTCGATAGTTTAGAAGTAGGCGAGAGTTTAGGATGTAGTGATCATCAAATTCTTAGGTTTAAGTTATCGATAGAAAACAAAGGATAGTAACGTAATAGAAGTCCCTGATTTTCGTAGGGCTAATTTTGATAGTTTTGCGGATAGGATGAGAGTAGTGGACTGGGATAACTTATTTATGGGTAATGACACAAATTTGCATTGGGAGGCGTTTAAAGAAAGTTTAATGAATATTGAAAGGGAGTTTATTCCTCGTAGGCCTAAGCGCACTAGAAATCATGGTAGGCCCAAGTGGTGGACTAGGGAAATAGGCAAGTTCATAAACGACCGTGACATTGCGTGTAGACTTAATAAGCGCAATGGCATGGCAGCTAACTTTAATAGATATATCGAGCTTAGACGTCAGGTTAAAAGATCAGTTAGGAATGCCATGCGTAATTTAGAGATACTTATAGCTGCGGATAGTAAACATAATCCAGAAACGTTTTTTGCATACGTCAATAATCGTAAGCCGATAAAAGATAACATAGGCCCTCTAGTGGATGTTAACGGCGCTTGGGCTTCTGACGCTCAGGCGATGGCGGGTATTTTCAATAACTTTTTTTCGACAGTTTTTACCGTAGAAGACGTAAATAATGCCCCCGACGTGGACGATATCGTTCCATTTAGTAGCGAGACTATTTTGGATGAAATAACTGTTTACGAGAGTGAGATTGTGCATTGTATCAATAGGATAAAAGTTAGCAAGTCTCCAGGCCCCGACGCTTTTTATCCCAGACATTTGAAAGATTTGAAAGACGTTATCGTACGCCCCTTAACGAAGATTTTTAATCAGTCACTCGAAACGGGGATTATTCCTGAAGACTTCAAATTAGCTAACGTCACGCCCATTTTTAAAAAAGGCGACCGCACAGTGGCTAGCAATTATAGGCCCATTAGCTTAACGTCAATTATCGGTAAACTTTTGGACTCTGTAGTTAGGGATCGTATCATCGATCACTTAGAAAGTAGAGATTTGATTAATAGTAGTCAGCATGGGTTTCGACGCCATAGATCTTGTTTAACTAATTTGTTAGAATTTTATAACGAAATAGTGCGCGAATACGATAGGCTTAGAGCGGCTGACGTTATTTATTTAGATTTTAAAAAGGCGTTCGATACAGTTCCGCATAGGAGATTAATTGTGAAGGTCAAAGCGCATGGTATACGCGGTCAGGTAGCTAACTGGTTAGAGGAATGGCTTCGTGCTAGGAGGCAGAGGGTCGTAGTTAATGGTAGTGAATCGGGGTGGTTGGATGTAGGTAGCGGTGTCCCACAGGGTTCAGTGTTAGGCCCATTGCTATTCGTAATTTACATTAACGACATAGATGTAGGATTGACTAGTAACGTGTCAAAATTCGCGGACGATACTAAAATAGGCGGTAAGGTTGGTAACGAGGACGATAGAAATAGGCTCCAAGACGATGTAAATGTAAAGTTTTGCATATAGGTTCTCGTAACAATAATTACACGTACACGATGGATGATAGGGAGTTAGCGAGCGTTGACGAGGAAGTAGATTAGGCGTACGCGTATCTAAGGATTTAAAAGTTAGGAACCAGTGCCTGGAGTCTTGCGCAAAAGCTAATAGGATGTTAGGCTTCATAGCGCGTAATTTCGAATTTAAATCGAAGGATATTATATTGCCCCTTTACAAGTCCCTAGTCAGGCCTCATTTAGAATATGCCGTTCAGTTTTGGTGCCCGTACTGGCGTGAGGATATTGATAGGTTAGAAAGGGTTCAGCTTCGTGCCACGAAACTAATTCCGTCATTGCGCAACAAGCCTTATGAAGATAGGATTAAAGAGTTAGACCTGTATTCACTCGAAACTAGGAGATTAAGGGGGGAGCTTATTGAAGTTTTCAAAATCGTTAATAACATCGATAACGTAAATTTTGACAAATTGTTCACTTTCAATAATAATAATACCCGTAATAATGGATTTAAGTTGCGTGACAGACGTTTCATCACTAATATCGCTAAAAACGTCTTTACGTTTAAAGTAACTGATAAATGGAATAATCTTCCCGCTTCAGTCGTTCACTCTACCAGCGTTAATATGTTTAAGAACCGTTTAGATAGGCATTTTAAAAATATTGACGTTGTTTAATATAATAATAAAACATCTCAGCCTCCCTTTTTTACCTCTCAGCCTCCCTTTTTTACCTCTCAGCCTCCCTTTTTTACCCCTCAGCCTCCCTTTTTTACCTCTCAGCCTCCCTTTTTTACCTCTCCCTCGTTAAAATTATTAACGTTGTTTAATATAATAAAACAATTAGCAACAGGAGCTCTAGGGGTGGTGATCGAGGATGAGCCTGTTGACAATAATGCCAGCTTTTGATATGCCAGTGTGATGCCAGCAAAAAAAAAAAAAATTAGACTAACACGATCGTAGATGTAGCTCGTAGCGTAAACTAACCCACTTTTTGTTTTACTTTACCTACTTTTTTTTTTCCTTCTGATCCTCTTCTTACTTGCATGTCTGTAGTTTGCATGGTATGACCGTGAGTTAAGACTGTTTGCATGGTTTGTAAGCGTTCTTATTTTACTTCTTTTCATCTTTCACTCCTTTCCTATTCTCTCCGACTATTTTTCTGACTTGTCGGCAGTGGCCGACTGATGATGATGGTGAGCCTTTCTTTCTCTTTTTCTGAGTGAATGTTAACCCATGAGTGATAAGTGTTGCTACTTAATTAACCCCTTATTCTCTTCTCTTAACCCCCTACTCTTTCCTTTCTCTTGGGCTAACCTTAGAGTGGATCTTAGGGTATTTGTTAGCCTTAGCTTCTGTAGATCTGTAGATCACTAATCTGTTCTCTTCTTGTACTTACACCTGCAGGTATTTTATAACGGTCCTCTCCTCATTTCTCAACTATCACGAAGACTCTATTCATCTCCTCAACACTTAAATAAATAACATTACGTTTGCTTGCTTGCCTACAAGTCGTTTGAAGTACATAGATAATGGCATCGGTTTCGCGCCTGAACACGCGCAATGACTTCGTCACGGACACATCGTACACGGCGTTGAGAATGCTTCTCAAAGGAAGCTCCATTGTATTCGCACGTCGTCAGTTCAAGCTCCGAGATGACCATGAGCCACAGGTGGGCGGATCGGCTCGACAGGCGGAGTGAGTCACGCCGATGAAACGTGTACGTGTTTGTCCGAACTCGTGTGTTTCGGAGGGGTGAGGTACACGGATGAGGGCGGCTCGATGGGGGCAGCGAGTCACAACATAAACTGCTGAAGCGTGTACGGGTTTGTTCCAACTTGTGCCCCATTATACTGGGTAAACAGGATTTTCCGCTACATGAAGCAATACCGGAATTCATGTTTTATCACTCACCAGACGTTCATTTCCACAAACTAAACATCTTCACAATCCGGTGCACTATTTGAGAGAAACATATGCCCATATTTATCCTTTTTGTTTAACAATCGGTACTCGTCTCTAAAGTCTGTAAACACACAGGCCATTAGCCACACCCTCACTACAAACCTCGTCATGATATATACTAAAATAGTGGTAAAAATACTTAAGACTCTCCATGATGACAAGATTTACATTCTTAACCGTAGGGTACGAGTAGTCGGTATGATGTAACATGGCGTAATATCGCTTGTCACATCTCTCATCAACAAGACTCGCTATCCATAACCGTTGCTTATCTTCTGAACGTGCTGTTTCTTCTACTTCGCGGTATATGTGAGCTTTATAAAGATTAGGTCTACAACATACTTCAGTACATCGCTTGTACTATGAAATCCTACAATGCTCTCGCCAGAATAGCCGTAGATTATTTGAACATCTTGGTCCTTCGCACGGTTCAATGTAGCCTTAAAAGTATCAAAGGAGAGTGGAATAGGGAGTTTTTCAATATCCACCACATCTTGAGACTTTGCCGAATACCACTACATAAACGTTGAACACGCACTATTAAAGGTAGCCATTACTATTTTTCGTCTACGCGGGAGAATACACGTCTGATCTCAAGGGTATGCAGAGGACAACTGAGCACGCAGGGATAGAGATATGCTCAGGTAGTGTAGTGGCAGGAGTCACGTGACCGATCTTACAGTGGGCAGAGCTTAGCTTTTTTCCTGTACACACACACACACTCACACACACAGACACACACGCACGCAAAGGAGAAAATGAAACCTTAATTGAAGCCAATATACGTGATAATTAAACATATCGTAAACAATACACATATATAAATACAATCAAGGATTAAGTTAGCCAAAGGGTACGGTATCATAGGTACCAGGCAGCTGGTAACGCTTCCTATGTGTTACGGCATACCTTCGTGCCACTAAGTTCCTTCACACACCCCAGTTTCTGCGCCCGAAAATTGTGGGTCTCCACAGTCAGTTGGGGTGGCTGGTCGCTCTCATCTTCCAAGCACACTAGATCCTTCAACGAGTCAAAGTTAACGATTCGACGGTTCGCATGGTTAAGGGTGATACCCTTCGCCTTCACGATATACTTCATATCATCCCCCACCCTCTCACGTACCCCATAGGTTTTTGACCCTATTGATACAAAGGAGTCTGCGTATGCACCATCATCATACTCATCCTTCATCTCGTCAGTTAACTCTCAGAGGAATTTCCCAAGAGCAGGCATGTATTCACCCTCCCTTGCTGTGAATATCACGCTATCTGTGTCAGCGTACAGCACCCTCCGTCCAAGAGAGTGCAGTAGACCCCAAAGTTTGATGCGGGTGTAGGCCGTTGTGAAGCTGGATACAGGTATGTTTGTAACCCGTGAGGTATCTGTGGCCAGTTCGGTGATGTTTTACTTTATTATGTAAGTATTACCTACATTCACGATCTCCATAAGATCTTTATCGGGACCGTTGGCATAATCCTAGACTTCATTATAACTTTGTGCCAAATGAACGTTCCTTTTGCCGGTATTCTGTGCAAATTTCACCCAAAGACTGTTTAGACAACTTTGCACAAAAGCGCTTGCCAGGATTCTTAACAATTTGGGAACGGTCAAGCTGTATACCTTCATGGGCACGGTAACGCTGAATATAAGCCGTTTTTTCATCTTCGGTATCAACCCCTCGCGGATATCCTGATACTTCTACTTTATCCTTCAAAAAAGCGTTTATATATGGTGTGAAAAGGTTGGGTAGTTTCTGAAACCTCCACACCTCACATATCTTCAATATTCTGTACCCATGCCGAACGGCTAGGGCCAGCTCAGGGCTTGTATATACACCTCTGATCTTACGCTCGTTGGTTGTATGGTTACAATCGCCGTTGTTCTCTTCTGCGCACTTCAAGCACAGGGGAAACATGAGCTTGTGATCTATAACGACGGGTAAGATCGGCATCCATAAATCGCGAAGGGGGAGCACGTCTACGAAAGTGAGTCCAAAGTAGTGCTCATTCGAGGTAGCTGAAAACTCCTCGATGGTTGGTATGGTGGGACCCACCAGTTTTTCAGGCACACCTACAGGGTACGGATTGTTCTTCATCACGTAGGGATATAAAGAGAAGAAGTCGTAGTAATTGAGTTTCACGCCCTCAGTAGGCGGAAAGTATAGCTTGAATGGGTTTGTACGTCCTCCAAACAAGCTATCGCCGCATTTGAGGGGTTCCAACTAGGGATTGTTTCCCGGGATCCCGGTTGATTTTATGTGCGGGATATATCCCGGGATTTTTTCGTTCATTCCGGGATATCGGGAACGATTCTTGGAGATAAAATCGCCAATAGAAAAAACATTGATTGATTACAAAATGAATAATCCAATATGTGAAGCAGAGTATGTTGCACTCAATGCCATTGTGCGTGCTTTGAAACCTGTCGAAATTGGATCAGAAAAACTTTGCAGCCGCGATGCGACACTTCTTAGTGCTGAAGGAGTTTTTTCTTTCATCATACAAGAACTTTCTGAGCAAGATTCTGGTTTTTCAAGAAAAGTTAAGGAAGCGTTAATTTCAAGACTAAATGAGAGGAGGCAAAAACCATTGATTGGATTATTGAGGTATATAAAAACTGGAAAAAAGCACAGTAAAGTGAGTAAACCAACCGCAGAGACCGAGTTGCAAGCATTACCAAACAAGTCTGTCTTATTAGTAACAGCAAAACGAATAATAACACGCCTTGTTGATACAAAGCATGGATTTTCTTCGTCTGATTCATCACAATCTGAGGAAGAAGAAGGAGCTGACGGCCAGAGTCACCAGACACTCTCAGAAATTGGAGGGTGCAATCAAAAATGCTTATTCTTTACAAGTGTTGATTTTCTTACAAATAGCTGTCTTGTTGCACTCAACTGTCTTTTAAGCTAGTTATTTCACACTCATAGTTACCTAATGGAATATGTTTAAATAAATAAATGATGAAATCTTTATAATTTTTATATTAATTCCTTTTTAAAAGTATAAAAAATTTAAATACATATAAAATAAAAATCCCGGGAAATCCCGGGATCCCGGGACGAAGACAGATTTTATCCCGGAATCCCGGGATAAACAAAATGACTCAAAACGACAATCCCTAGTTCCAACACCATTGAACGTTTCATGGCCCTTACTTCTTCACGGTACTGGTCATCTGTTTCCATCCGTGTATCATACTCATGCTCCCACGCGATCTTGTGAGTGAACTGGTAGCCTATATGTTGATCGCGGTTACGGATCCATGCGAGGCTGTCGGCGGGCGATCTTCCATGGAGGTCCCCTCTGACGGCACACTCAGTGCGCGGGCATCCATGCCACCAGCAGCCGTTAAAGGAATACAGAGTATTCTCTCCACTGGTTGGATCCTCACTTAGGCCATCAACCCAAAAAACACGACCATTGATCTTAATGGGTACTTCACCCATGTTGCGGGCATGTTTTATGTATACCCCGGTCTGTTGCTGTAGGCGTTTGAGCCAGTAAATAGCCTTGTGCCCATAACTGCAGGGTTTGTTTCTGTGAATGATGGCTAAGGTTTTTTAGGCATGAAGTTATTCTTGAACACTGGAAAACATAATGAAGCGATCGTGGTTGCGACTTGCAACGGACCGCATTTGAAACGAGCTATGTACATCCTTCTAAAGGGCTGGAAACATACCCTAAGTACACGCACATCATTCACGCAATAACGTTCACATTCATCAGCTATATTGTATGGACTAGCTTCATGAAAACTGTTGTAGTAGCGGTCAAAATCTTCACGCTGACTATCACTCATGTTGGTGTAGTTAAAGTAATGTTTGGATGGAGGTAGTCCTACGTAATTCAAAGTTTCGTTAGTGAGGAATGTGTAAGGGTAATACCCTTTTGAAATTTCAGAGGCTACGCCCATGACCTTGGGTAGCTTTGCTAATTTACAAGGTGTGAACAGCAGGATGTCTTTAAACTGTACATTACCTCTTATTTGAATCTGTATTAGTTTGTTGCCTCTTTTCAAGGGATCACCTGTAAATATCGCAGACGACTCGTGTTCACGCAACTCCTTATAGAGGAACTGCGTCAAATTTCGCCCCGTTATGGGCAAGAATATACACAGTCATTTTTTGGAACTTGTCCGCTAATTTGAGAATATAGGATACAAAGAGTTTCACAGGGCTGCCGTATGCATTAGGGCGGATCGAAAATGAGGTTTTTAAACTTTTTTTTGAAATTCAAATATGGCTAGTGCGGAAAATATGTGGGTGCTATAGATAATGACTGTGCATAAATATTAGTCCTGCGAAATTATATCTTCAGGTGCCACAAAGCCGTCGAAAAAAGTGAAATATAATGATTTTCTTATATTCTGCATTAGTACAATAACTGAAACTTACTTGTTATTATTATATATTAAGTGTTCCAATTACCAAAATAGTTACTGAATTACGCAGCTCTTAGTTTATTTAGATCAATGTTCTTTTGATTAATGATCTAAATAATCCAGAACTCACCACGAGGAGGTGGCTGCGTGTCGAGCTCCACCCATGCCCTCCCAACCACCCATCCTTGCGCATGTTTTTTTCTATTAACGTTTTATTTAAACTATATTCAGCTTTACTTTCGAATGATGGCATTTTTTTACGTGACTGAAGTGTTGATCTTATGAAGCCATCTCGCGCGTTCAATCCAAATACTTTTGATGATGCTTCAGTCACTAATTTTACCATTCTTTCTACTACTTGTGTATGACAAGGGAATTTCTCGAATGGAGGGGTACTCTTGTTTTCTATGAATTCTTCAATCTCATTTTCTGTCAGGTGTCTTGTCACAGGTGGTTCAGTGGCAATGCATTTTTGCCAATTAATTAAATCAGTATAATCAGTAGCTTCAAATTGAATAACAGGTACTGTGAAACGCCTCACAACTTTTTCCTTGTTTATTTGCCTTGCTTTCTTTATTTGCCTCCACGCTAATTCTCTTATGGCGCTGCGGTCATCATGAATCATTGATGTTAGAATATTTTCTGGATTTGCAAAAAATGCATTTCTTTGTATGACAGGGTTTACAATATCCTTTACTTCGTCATTCAGTGTTCTTGTTAGTTCAATAGTTTTGAAAACATGTTTTGAGCCATTGACAAAAGACGTACTTTGCTTAATAGAAAACCACATTGGGATGTAGACCTTCATTAAGAAGCAATGTTCATGAGGTTCTCAGATGGACTTACAGTTGAAACGTATAGACGAAGCAAACGATTTGCTGTAGTCAGCCATCGTGAATGTGCCATTTTGCCTGGACTACGATGAGCAAGATCTGGAGAGCAATATCCCTTTGTTATGGCCTGATGAATATCAATTAGATATTTTTGGTCGGTGCTAAGATCTTCACAGTCTACAGTTGGTTCCTCAGCATCAATCCTTTCAAACTCGACAATAGGAAGACTCTCACAGTTCTCTAATTCCCTGCCAATAGGACCGGTGAATCCGCGGGGGCCAGATGTTTTTCCATCCAGCTTTGCAACTAAATGGCGTAATGGCAATTCATTGGCATGGAGCTGGCACACTAAATGTTGAACTGGCTTCTTCAGCTTCAATTCTATAAGCCTTATAACGCCTCCCTTTTCTCCAGTGTTGACTGCTGCACCATCGCATCCAATGGCAACAAGGTTTTCCAGGTTCATGTCATTATTTCCAATATACTCAAACATTCCTTTACATATTTCTTCAGCTGATCCAGAATTCACAGAATAATGACCCAAATAATCTGAACCAGGTTCTCTCACTAAAGTGATATGTTCTTTTGTTACCTTCTTCTGATATACTTTGGACTCTTTTTTTTCTTGGAAGAGTGTAGAATCTTTTCGACCATCAAAATAGATTCCTCTGATTGGGACCTGATTTTGATCTTTCATAATTTCTGATCTCTTCTTTTGTCTTTCTCTTCTGATTTTACTGCAGCTCGATCTGAAACTGCAGTCCTGTCACAAGCAGTAGCCACTGAAGGTAGATTTGTAGTTTTCCTTTTCTTGAATAATTGTTCTTCAGGTTGTTCGAGCTTTCTCTTCGAGCTAACTGGCTCTGGAAATGTATCGTCTGATATTTCGCCAGATTCACTTTCACTATTTGATGTCGATGATGATAATTCAACATTTGTATCCTGCAATTTCTCCTGTGAAGATTCTTTGGTGAGCCTCACAGCTTCTTTTTGCTTTCTTAGCAACGTAGATGCTTTTTTCTTTGAGAGTGTAATATCTACTCTATCAATAAACAGTTTTCTTTCACTCCTTTGATCTAAGAGGAACGTCACTTCTTCCTTTGGAACCGTTTTTTCTTTGGGACAAGAACATTGTGTTAGTACTTTGCACTTGCACGCTGCAATGTCAAAAAGTTTCGTGTGTGCTTCTGTTTTGAACATATCAATCTTTGCTTTGTAAGCTTCAGAATTTTTTCTGCTTTGGTATGGCTTCATAATGACACGATACTTTTCGTGGTAGCTTCTGAACATTGTTTCAATTCGCCTGTCTGACAGAATTGGGACGGAAGCACTTTCCCAAATTGTTTTCAATTTATCAACAACTTGTTCTAATATTTGAGATATTGAAGGATCTTTATTAGTATTCTGTTTCAAATCGTTTCTTACAAACAAGTAATATTTAAAAACTCCTTCGTATGTAGGAAGATTCCTGTGCCACAAATCTTCCCCCATACCAAACATGGGGCACTCAGTTGAGTCCCTGGTTGATTTTGCACAAACTCGAGACATTTTGAAAGTATACAAATCTGAAAAAGAAAGCTAATATCAATTATACGTTAATTTCAGTTAATAGTACATGGCAAACTTAGGGCAACACAATACAGAAATGCAAAATATATAAGAAATATAGTTTAGACTATCTGAGTAACGCGAACAACAGAACACCCACCTGCTACGAAAGCGACAGCTACACTGAACCGAGGTACTCACGTGACAGCTGAGTGAGCTGACTATAGAAAACTGTTTTTAGAGAATAGAAACTTTTTTTAAAGGTTGACTGAGCTATTTTTATACAAGTGTGAATAAATTCTTGTCTATTGTGCATCGTGGACTCTTCTGTAATTATTGGTTAAAATCTGCTTTTTTCAATTTTTTTCAATATTGAAGGTCATTGTGGCACCTGAAGATATTAATGTTATGATTTTAAATTTATACCAGCTTATTTCCTCACTACTCCACACATTTTCCACACTAGCCAATTTGAAAATTCGAAAAATGAGTTTTTCACTCCGCCCTAGTATGCATTCGTTTCAAAAACGTTTGTCCGTTTTCCACATTTGTGGCACTCGCCACACTCGATCTCCATGCACTCATCACAGATAATCTGACTTACGAGTAAATGTGGAATAACCTCTTTAGTTTCAGCGTTCGTGTAAGTTTCTATATCGTAGTACACGGTTATACAAGGGTTATTTTTAGGCTTAGCATCTTTCGTATAACATACATGCTTCACTCCATCCACCTTATATTTTTCATGACATGTAGAGCAGTGAATTTAATCGCATTTATGTTTGAAATTCCCCCAATTATCCATCATGTGAAACATACCGTACATACAAATCCTCATTTTCCTGCAAGTACCAATTGATTTATGGAGTTCAAAACATTTATTATTGAAAAATGTACGTTACATACATTACATTCCCTCTTTTCGGTTTCAACTACACGACTTTCACATTTGGGGCTTTTACACTGCTCACATACCATGTAGCGCTCCTTACAATGTTTCACTATATCATCAGCAAACTCGAGACATCTCTTACACAAATCATGATGCCCTCCATATTTTTTACTTTTATCATACCTGGCGTAGAGAGCCCTTATGTTACGGATGGGGAGATACGATGTTCCTGACAATCCTAAAATAAGTAGAGGTCTTGTACGATCTCTCACGCAGCTTTTAAAAACATACACAGTCCTACGACGATCATCCATTCCAAATACGTCTGTACGTGTATTCATTTCCTGCTCGGCCCTTCTCAGTGCTTCAGGACCCATATTACACTCAAACTCAAGCTTACAATCTGAAGCCCAGTTTACGGGCACGCTGCACAACCGTAGGCAACCATAACTGGAAGAACTCTTGAAGCTACAAATAGAGAGTCATCAAAAGGAAAGGCGAAAATAACATCGCTACCTTCTCTAAGATCGGCCTCGGAAATTATTTTAGTTGGCCAACCGTCGTCCTCCATCAGTGGTAGCAAATTGCCAACAACACGGCAGGTTTTGCAATACTTCTTCAGTGTTATCCAGTACACTGCTAACAGGAAAGACGCATTCAAAGAAACCGTAAACAACGTCTTAAAGTTTTGGAACATGGCCCGCATTAAAACAATCACAAAGCTCAACTGCGAACGGAAGCTAGAGGCATTATGGAAAGAGTGGCAGTTACTCCAAAAGAGCAGAAAACGAGAAACTGACGCCGGAGGAAAACGGCAGAAGTTTTCGGACAGTGTGGACAAGCTGTGGGATATCGGAGCATCTGACGCTGTCGAAGATATAAAGAAGAGTCGACTGCTGTCCGACAAAGACAAGAAAGAAGACATTGACTTCTACTTCGATCAACGTGGTCCTCGGGTGGCAACGATGAGCGGGAACGATAAAGTTTTCGCTGTAAAAAGAAAGCTACAGGAAGGAAGAAAACGTCCTCGCCAGGAGCCGCAAACCTCAAAGTGTGCATACGAAACCGGAGATGAGGCCATGGAGAATGATGATACTGGCATGTCAGGAGAGTCGGAGACAGAACTAGCGTTCCCCCTGCCGAAAGAGCCAAGTGTGTCTGTCAATCTTCCTCGCCGCATCCTTAATGCACCTGCTGTCATGGAAGTGGCTGATCGTTTCCGCATGTCCAATAATCAGGTGCGTATTGTGTATAGTATACACAATACGCACGGGACGAAATCATTAAAGATGCAAAGAGAAAAATTTGTGATGGCGGAAAGAAGAGAGCTGCCAGGAAGAAGGGGTTACCATCACGTGGCGCTAAACGTAAAAGGAAATAAAAGAGAAGCGCTCTAAGCGTATGAAGCCTATGGCTGATCATTTTTTTAACTGATATAAGCTGAGAACACTACTCTCACGAATCATAGACTGATTACTAGTTGCCGAGAGAGGTGGTACTATTTCTGACTCGTCATGGCGCGTTTCATCCATCCGTGTAGTTCACAATGCTGTAAATCGGAACTGTCCCTCTTTGATATGCCCCACCCCCACTGAGGGCTCTATTTAGCATAGCGACTTTATTACAATCAACCCATTAAACACAATTAGTTCGCAGAAAGAATTTTCGAAGAATTTAACATTTATTCATTTGATATTATCCCTGACTTGTCTGCTAGTATAAATACACACTTAAGTCCACAACAGAGTGGGAATATCTCAGTCAAGTTAGAATTTGCCAACCCTATAGACGCGCCTATTAGTGTACTCGTGTAACTCGAATTACAGGCTCTAATAGAAGTTGATCGTTTCAGGAACGTTGTCACAGACTTTTAAAATGGAAGCGAATACACTCCAGAGAGTAATGAAAAGTGACCGATTCACACGCTCCAAATTTATCGGTGTGTTTGCGAAGAATGAAATATTGAAATTTCCAACTACGAGAAACTAGTACGAGGTTATCGTGAACACCGACATTGTGGGGGTGAGGGGATTCATTGGTTTGCAATCTATTTTAAAAATAGGGAAAGAATGTACTATTTTGATTCACTCGGCACTCAGCCCTGGAATGACCCTGTGGTTGTACAATTTATCGAGCAGATACATATGTAAAAAGTGAACAATGAACAATTCCTACACCATCATTATATGAATTCATTGTCCATTTTTACATAAGAACCAAAATCGCTTAACGCAAGTTTGGATAATAATTTTACTTGTAGCTTCCTATTTTTGTTCATGTCACAACCCTACGATCTACCCTTTCTCTGGTTTAGTCGTATCCATTATCCATTTTCCATTTGTTATAAAAGTTATTATAATTAATTATGAATTGTCTTGCATCTCATCCCCGCCCCCATACGTCCATATTTTAGCTTGACCATTATCGTATGTAATTTTTATTAAATAATCATCTTTACTCGTGTCAGTCATGAAATGCAAAAAAACTTTCGCAGTTCGCTCAGGAACGCGAAAAAACGTTCTCGTATTATTTTTTTCATTTTTACTTTCAAGTGCGTTCAACCCGCGCAAGATATTCATAAATGCTTAGTAAGTAGTTATCAAAAATTCCGCTCATCACAGCATAATTTGAACGCTTC
The DNA here is from genome assembly GCA_023014485.1 of Bathynomus jamesi. Taxonomy (NCBI): domain Eukaryota; kingdom Metazoa; phylum Arthropoda; class Malacostraca; order Isopoda; family Cirolanidae; genus Bathynomus; species Bathynomus jamesi. The sequence goes on along the minus strand of JAJOZX010000637.1, from coordinate 172,613 downwards.
TAAGATAAAAAAGGTCTCCTTTCGCTCTGATTCGAATTTATAACATTATAGCATATTATTTCGTAAAATAAATTATCCCGTAAGTGCCATGTACTTTGTATTATATTTCTAACATCTTAATTGTCTATTAATATGAAACACTGTAAAAACAAGACAAAGTTATAGTAACTGTTTAATTGTAATTAACTGTAATACTTTAAATTAACAATAACTTGTAATGTACTTTAATAAAACTGTAATGAACAATAACTTGTAATGTACTTCAGTGAAACTAATTAAATGTAATGATTTAATTTATAATGTAAGAATGTACTTTAATGGAATTGTAATTAAAACAATAATAAGTGAATATGAATTAATTGGTAGTTGTAATCCATAATTGTAATCGTAATTGTAATGAACCAGAATTAATACGTACTCAGTCATGTACTCAAAATTGTGCTTATGGCTATTACGAAATGATATTGCCGTCAAAAATGTAGAATCGGCGATTCATTAGACTATATTATACTTTACTTATAAAATTACTTCACTTCATTTAAGGCACTTCATTATTAGACTTCTTCAGATTAGCGCTTCGATTAGAGACTTCATTATTAGACTTCATTTATTGCACTTCATTATTAGACTTCTTCAGATTAGCACTTCATCGTTGCAATTCATCATTGTACTTCATATTAGCACCTTATTAGGAGGGGCAGAGGCCCCTTGCCTCCTTAATATATTTTTAGATTCCGGCCTGAGCTATGGTCGAAAGAGGTCGAACCTCTACCCTTGTAAATTCAGAGAAGTACCTGTATATTTTTAAGAAGTAAACCACACTTTAAGAAGTTTTTATCTTTTTCCTTCGAGCCGTGCTCTCTGCAGGAACTCAGTCAGTAAGTCGACAAGTTATAAAAGAAAAGTCGATAATTATAAAAAGAGAAGAATTAATAAGCGAGAGAAAAGAATTAGAAAGAATTATAGAAAAGTATAAAGAAGAAACATCCGTTGCAGCCTCCTAACTAGAACCCCCTTCGAATCCGAACCGACAAAGGGCCATAAAGGGGGGGTTAACAAGTTGCGACCCTATAGCCAGGATAAACAAAAATTGGCGACCCTATTAACAAGAAGATGTTTAACAAGAAGATTTTTAAGAAAAGGCCACTCTTTGGCCAAGCTAGAAATTACCCTGCACCAGGATAACAAGATTATTTTAAGAAGAAGATGATTTTAAGAAGAGGCCACTCTTTGGCCAAGAATAGAAATTACCCTGCATCAGGATAAAACCAGTCGACCGGCGTGTCACGACTTCTAGTTCGTAACATCCACCCTTGAACCGGTGTGTCACGACTCCAAGTTCTTCACGCCTAGTTTTCACCCAGGAACAAGTAGCCAGCAAGACGTCTTCAGGACACGTCTCAAGGATTTCCCCATAGAAAATTTTGTTAAGTACATTTTGTTTTTTTAAGAAATTTATAAACATTTGAAAAATCAGTATTATTAACAGTTAATATTTAGTATGGAGCCAGAATTTAACACAAAACACAGTGAACATTTCAGACACCAGTGATACATTTTTTTTTAGTGAAATAGAAATTGTAACACAGAGTTAATTGTAACAGAGTTAATTGTAACAAAGTTAATTTCAGAGAGAGAATTTCAGTTATTTTCACTGTTATATTCAGTATAGAATAATTTTATTTTATGTACCTTCCCGTACATTAGAGTGAAATGTTGTTTACCTTTTTTTTTATTTTTTGTTTGCAAATTTTTCTACAATTACTGAATTGAATTGACTTGCAAATTAAGAGAGAGAGAGTTTACAGAGTTTAGAGAGAGTTTATAGATTTAGAGAGATACTTGAAGTAATTTTGAAGTCATTTTTTTTTTAAGTCATTTTTTAAGTCATTTTTTTGAAGTCAGTTTTGAAGTCTGAAGGTTGCACCAAGAGGGTCAACCAAAACAGAGGTTAATCGTCTCCACTTGATAACGATCAAGTGCAGTCATTTTCCATTTTTAGTTTCATTTTCAGTTCAGAATACTTGATAAGAGGTCAAGTCAATAGGTTGCATCTAAGAGGGACAACCGCCCCAGAGATTTATAGAGATACTTGATAAGAGTTCAAGTCAATAGGTTGCATCTAAGAGGGACAACCGCCCCAGAGATTTCAGTTATTGTTATTGTTATTATTATTATTATTATAAAATTCTAAATTACAAGCAATCTTTTTTTAAATTAAAAAAAAAAAGAGCAAAGTGCTCACGAAAAGATGTAATTGTCAATTTCAAACTTATATCCCCCGAATGTCGTACTCCAACCTTTGTCTTTTTTTTTATTTTATTTTATTGAACTTAAAAGTTTAAGTTTTATTGTGTTTTACAATTAGATATTAGTAACTATAGTCACTTAAATGATCCACTTTTGGGTTAATTTTCCGACAACTAAACGATACCTGTAATTTAGAATTTTATAATAATAATAACAATAACAATAATTGACTTAAACTTAAAAAATTTTATAACCCATCTTAAATTATTATACATCATTTTTAAACTTTGTTAATTCAAAAAAACATTCCAAATCCCTACACATTTGACCACAGGTCTATACATCATCCACTACGTAATTCGATTTGTACCTACAACAGTCAATAAAAATGCATGCACACTATATATATACTATATATATATACAAACCTGATGCTAAAATCATTGAATATAAAAAAAAAACTATTTCATTACGTAACTGCAACTTCTGCTATTTAGTCTTAATCATTTTTGCTTACTATATATAAATTCTCGCTCATGCATTTATACAGTTAATTTAACAATCTGTCTCGAAATTATCAGCTACACACTTTATACCTAGTACACAAAAATACACACTAGACCACAGGTCTATACATCATCCATTACGTAATTCTATTTTTACCTACACTAGTCAATAAAAATTAGCTTATAGATTGTACGATTTATATTTTTCCCTCTTACCTATTCATTATGAATATAATTTATCCCACAGAAGAAAAAAATAAAATTTTGTAAAAAATTTTAACCATATCATTGTTTGTCTAACTTAATTGGTTGTCTAAATTAATGTATTAATCCTATTAAATGTTTGTCTAAACTAAAGTATTAATCTTTGAATTTTGATATTTTTATCATAGCCCTCTACGCGAGTGTCATGTTAAAAAATTTGATTACTCTGCATTGTACTCGACCACGCGAAATCGTTCTGTATAAAATTTGTATTGTATTAATGGTACCCTATTAAATTATTGTATAAATATCATTTTTTAAAAGGGGAGAGTAATGTAAAAAGTGAACAATGAACAATTCCTACACCATCATTATATGAATTCATTGTCCATTTTTACATAAGAACCAAAATCGCTTAACGCAAGTTTGGATAATAATTTTACTTGTAGCTTCCTATTTTTGTTCATGTCACAACCCTACGATCTACCCTTTCTATGGTTTAGTCGTATCCATTATCCATTTTCCATTTGTTATAAAAGTTATTATAATTAATTATGAATTGTCTTGCATCTCATCCCCGCCCCCATACGTCCATATTTTAGCTTGACCATTATCGTATGTAATTTTTATTAAATAATCATCTTTACTCGTGTCAGTCATGAAATGCAAAAAAACGTTCGCAGTTCGTTCGGGAACGCGAAAAAACGTTCTCGTATTATTTTTTTCATTTTTACTTTCAAGTGCGTTCAACCCGCGCAAGATATTCATAAATGCTTAGTAAGTAGTTATCAAAAATTCCGCTCATCACAGCATAATTTGAACACTTCTAAGATAAAAAAGGTCTCCTTTCGCTCTGATTCGTATTTATAACATTATAGCATATTATTTCGTAAAATAAATTATCCCGTAAGTGCCATGTACTTTGTATTATATTTCTAACATCTTAATTGTCTATTAATATGAAACACTGTAAAAACAAGACAAAGTTATAGTAACTGTTTAATTGTAATTAACTGTAATACTTTAAATTAACAATAACTTGTAATGTACTTTAATAAAACTGTAATGAACAATAACTTGTAATGTACTTCAGTGAAACTAATTAAATGTAATGATTTAATTTATAATGTAAGAATGTACTTTAATGGAATTGTAATTAAAACAATAATAAGTGAATATGAATTAATTGGTAGTTGTAATCCATAATTGTAATCGTAATTGTAATGAACCAGAATTAATACGTACTCAGTCATGTACTCAAAATTGTGCTTATGGCTATTACGAAATGATATTGCCGTCAAAAATGTAGAATCGGCGATTTGTTATTTTTATATTTTTTATTCTTTTTAGTTGAAATCATGTGTTTAAAAAAAGGGGGGAAACTTAACCTTCGATTGTCTCCCCCCAAACATTAGACTATATTATACTTTACTTATAAAATTACTTCACTTCATTTAAGGCACTTCATTATTAGACTTCTTCAGATTAGCGCTTCGATTAGAGACTTCATTATTAGACTTCATTTATTGCACTTCATTATTAGACTTCATTTATTGCACTTCATTATTAGACTTCTTCAGATTAGCACTTCATCGTTGCACTTCATCATTGTACTTCATATTAACACCTCATTAGGAGGGGCAGAGGCCCCTTGCCTCCTTAATATATTTTTAGATTCCGGCCTGAGCTATGGTCGAAAGAGGTCGAACCTCTACCCTTGTAAATTCAGAGAAGTACCTGTATATTTTTAAGAAGTAAACCACACTTTAAGAAGTTTTTATCTTTTTCCTTCGAGCCGTGCTCTCTGCAGGAACTCAGTCAGTAAGTCGACAAGTTATAAAAGAAAAGTCGATAATTATAAAAAGAGAAGAATTAATAAGCGAGAGAAAAGAATTAGAAAGAATTATAGAAAAGTATAAGAAGAAACATCCGTTGCAGCCTCCTAACTAGAACCCCCTTCGAATCCGAACCGACAAAGGGCCATAAAGAGGGGGTTAACACATATACACCTGAGATTGTATGGAAACCATACCGTTTTCGAGGATATTTTAGCAACACGTGCGGCATGTATTGCCTTTCATTTCTCCTGCAGGTGTCACGTGGGAAGAGATTTATAATTTTTTAAAAATTATTCGATTTGTGCGACACTGAAATGAATGATAAAACGGTATGCAGAGAAATAAAAAAGGTTCCCATATGTTAGCACCCGCTGTATTGTGTAAAGGTGTATATATAATTTTATCTATATTGTGTAAAGGTGTATATATAATTTTATCTATAATGTGTAAGGGTGTATTTGTAAAATGTCTCCATTAATGGACGCTGGTTCCGCTTTTTACATGTTTTCCACTATTTAATAAATTACTGTAAATGAAAATAAAAGATGTTTTGTTCTTAACCCCAAAAAATACTTACATTACTTCCTCGACGACCTGACATTCGTTGGACTGGATGTGAGCCAATACCTCGCCCTCTGTATTCAGATCGCTGTGTTGGCTGTGCGGTAAAGCATCCATACCATTTATTCCCCTTTCATCAAAAAGAAAAGTAGCTATAACACGTTCAAGTTCCGTTTCGTTCCTTTAATGAGAAGTTAACATTAGTAGTTCATACTGAATGAAATAAATTAAGTAAAATTAAAGTTTAATTATGCCGGGGTATGCTATGCTAGGTTAGGTTATATTAAGAGATGAATGGCAAAACGCTGGGTGATAGAATCCCCGTTAAACCGTAGGTCTAGGGTGGGATGAAAAGTTTGAACTTCTGGGCTAGGTTAGGCTCGGTTATATTATGCACGGAAAGAGTCGTGGGAATAATTTTTTCGTTGTAGAAAAACTCAGAATAAAGCTAGGTTAGGTTATATTATATCTGGTTAGGCGTTTAATCACGAATTTTAAAAATTATAATACTTGCAATTCTTAAAAGTTTCTAATATTTCTATTGTATCTATATTGTGTAAAGGTGTATATACATTTCCGCTTAAATCACAAACTAATTTTCAGCTATCTATAATTTGTTGTTATCGAGAAATGTACAATTAAAGTCACACCATATATATATATAATATATATATATATATATATATACGAAATAACCGCGAAGGAAACAGAACGGGACAATAATTAAAAATATTTTTTTAAGAGTTTTTAGAAATTATTTAACACTGATTGAAACGATGTATATAGACCGAGAATAAAGCAGAAACTATTTTTCAAAACGCATTTATTGTGGCCTTTTATAAGTTAACACTGAATGAACCGCTGTATATAATCACAAATTAATTACTTACATCTCTGCGAAGTCGTTAGCGGGAAAATCGTTCTCGCCGCCACAAATTTCTGTAACAGTCTGCGTTGAGAGAAGTTCATTCTGGTTTACAGCGTTGAAAAGATAAATTGTAGAGAGCGATGGGACATCTTCGTTTTCAAACAATTCGGGAGAGTTGCAGAGCTGGCTCATGGCGAGGTGTTTCTAAAGCACTCTTCGAAAAAAACGTATGAATTGAGGCCTTGAGAGGAAAGTGACCCCTTTTATAAATGGGGCTCGTAATTGTGATCATTCCCACAATACCCGATTCGCGAGTGAAGTTTGGGCGGGGCTTAAAGCATAGGCCCGCCTAGCCTCCAACCAGATATCCTGGGCTCCGCCCACAGGGTTGTGATTAGCTTCCCCGTGAAATCTGGGGCGTGTCAGATATACCCATTCGTAGAGAGAGAGAAACGCGCTGTTTTTGATCCTGCTTTCGGGGACCGACGAGTTGGTGGGAGATTTGAACGTATGATAGGCAACCAATTATATGAGGTGCTTAACGAGATTGGAAGATAAGTTTGTAAACGGTTTATGGTGCTCTACCTAAAATAGATTCGGAAAGTTTATCATTTCCCCTGAAAAATAAATCGTCACAAACAGGAAGCTAATTTCAAAACCAATTACCCATGAAGGAAAAAGGAAAAATCATCATTGCGCGAAGGTCTACAGCGTTATGTACTGGGGTATTAGTGACATTCGAAGATATATTCGGAATTCGAAACAATTCTCGTACTTTAAAACTTTATTGGGGTCCCAGATTTTGCGTACGATACAATAAAAAATTCTAAAAAATTCACAGAGATGCGTGGTGGATGCACGCCATTAAGCCGAAGTTTATTTAGCGTCTTCATCAAACTCACAATTTCAGAACGCTGTTTAATATAATTGTGTGTATATATATGTATATATATATATATATATGATGAATAAAACCACGAAGGAAAGGAAACACAAAATGGTGCTCAAGCGATTTCGTCTAATGACATCCTCAGGAACACTGAAGTACATAAAAAGGTTACAGCCTATATATAGGTTACAGAAAGAAAAAAATAAATAAATAAATAACATACATACACACACACACATATATATACATATATACATACATACATATCTATATATACAAATACATACATACATACATAATATATATGCAATAAACAGAGAAGTAAAAATAAAAAATTAAAATTAAAACCTTAAAGGATTACCAGTGAGGCGTACAGATTTGTAAGGAAAAATATCGATTTTTAGCACAAGATCAAATGGATTATAAAAATACAAATTTATACTGGAACTCTGCCCGGGTTTTAACACACTGCTGCCTATGGTCAGGTTTCGATATATATAAAAAAATAAAATGCAAATTAAAAGTTAATAAAGTAGCAGACAAGTTTAGCAAAGATTTAATGTTTTACCCTTCTTATCTAAATCTGTTTTAAAGGAATTCAAAATAACAGGATCGAGTTGAAAAAGACCTTTGCTTATGTTGAAGTTATTTGAAAGTTGGATAATGGCAGACTCAAGAATATTTCTATTAACAATGTTGCTTGAATGGATAGCTTCCTCCTTCAGTTAAATGATCAAGTCCCCTCCATTAAGTTTACTTTAGAAGTGGAGCAAGACAATTCAATCCCATTTTTGGATGTGCGTGTACATAGGGAAAGCCCAGGTTTTAAGTTTAGTATCTATCGGAAAACGACAAACAATTTGTCCTACGTACACTTTTACTCGGGACATGATACCCCCACTAAGAAGGCCATATTTTCATCAATGTTTCTCCGCGCCCTTAGGATCGCCAGTCCGGAATACATCGATGCCGAATTGGAAAAAATCAACGGTATTGGAAGTGATTTGTGTTATCCATCTGCGTTTATGGAATCTTGTCTCAACAAGGCAAAACGAACTTTCTATCGTGTCAATATTAACACTCGTACTTTGTCAAAAAATATTTTAGTACTTCCATTTTTCCCGGGCTTTTTAGGCATTGCTAATGTACTTAAACTTTTGGATATTAATGTAGTATTTTCATATAACAATATTGTGAAAAATATCATAATAAAAAATAGCCCTACCAATAATTCAGGCATTATCTATAAAATTGGCTGTAAACAATGTGATTCCTTTTACATAGGTCAGACGGGAAAGGATTTGCACACACGTATAAAACAGCATCAATATTCCGTTAGAACAGGACAGTTGTCCAGTGCCCTTTTTGTCCATTTGTCAGAGTTAGCCCACTGTATTGATTGGAATAATGCTTCAGTTTTATTCCATTCAAGCAACATTGTTAATAGAAATATTCTTGAGTCTGCCATTATCCAACTTTCAAATAACTTCAACATAAGCAAAGGTCTTTTTCAACTCGATCCTGTTATTTTGAATTCCTTTAAAACAGATTTAGATAAGAAGGGTAAAACATTAAATCTTTGGTAAACTTGTCTGCTACTTTATTAACTTTTAATTTGCATTTTATTTTTTTATATATATCGAAACCTGACCATAGGCAGCAGTGTGTTAAAACCCGGGCAGAGTTCCAGTATAAATTTGTATTTTTATAATCCATTTGATCTTGTGCTAAAAATCGATATTTTTCCTTACAAATCTGTACGCCTCACTGGTAATCCTTTAAGGTTTTAATTTTTTATTTTTTATTTTTACTTCTCTGTTTATTGCATATATATATGTATGTATGTATGTATGTATGTATTTGTATATATAGATATGTATGTATGTATATATGTATATATATATGTGTGTGTGTGTATGTATGTTATTTATTTTTTCTTTTTTTTCTTTCTGTAACCTATATATAGGCTGTAACCTTTTTATGTACTTCAGTGTTCCTGAGGATGTCATTAGACGAAAGCGCTTGAGCACCACCATTTTGTGTTTCCTTTCCCTCGTGGTTTTATTCATCATAAATATTTTTCACGTGTTACTTTCGTGAAATAATTTTCATATATATATATATATATATATATATATATATATATATTCCATAAATATTTACGAGTATGTCCTATTGTTCAGCTATTTACTTCGTTTAATTGGGAAATGTTTAGGAGGGATTTTGTTTATACCGCCTTACCTTCTCTCCATTTCCCTCAAGCTTTACACTCCCTCTTAGACCTACTTTTTAACGGGATATATATATATATATATATATATATATATAAGAAAGAAAGAGAGAGAGAGAGAGAGAGAGAGAGAGAGAGAGAGAGAGAGGGATCCCTGCTAGGATACCTTGGTTACCCATTTATCTACCAACCATGGAAGGACGCGCCACCACCGGGTCTCGCATATAATCGCGCATATAGGTGTATGTGCGTAATATTTTATGGGCGTATAGGCGGGTGTGTAAGTACCCAAATGAAGTATACACTGTGCCAACTGGCTGATAATGCCTGGAGGCATTGGCTGATTAAGCCAACTGGCTGATTAGGGGCCTATAAGACAGCAGGCGCTCGGCTGAAATCTTAATATGCGCATGGCTCCTGCCAAGCGAACACCTCTCTTCCTCTCTCCTTCTCCTCTCTCTTAGGTTAGGTATACCCCTTTGGGGGGGTGAGGTCGTCCCAACTTCTCCCCCAAAGAAGTCCCCCAGCGTGAGTTCATTGCAACTTGGGGGATAACTCCGCCTCCAAGTTGCATAACCCATTGTTGCTGTTGCAACTGCACCTTTGCAACAAGGGAGGTTGGCAATGGTGCTGGCCCTGGCACTCTTGCAACATTGATCAACATTCGCAATTGCATTGCACTCTCTCCTTTTGCGCCAATCCTACTAACCACTGGTAAATATGCTATAATTCAGAAAACCTTCGTGCGTAAGCATGTGTCCGGTTTCAGAAAACGTTCGCGCATAAGCATGGACAGACTAGTTGTCTCGGCTACTAAATGACAGATGAAGTTCAATGTTCGAAATTGTAAAGTCACATATTTTAGTAAATGTGTACGGATATACGAGACGCATTTATTATAAGAATTATAAGGAATTGTGAACACTCGTCAGTTTAAAGAAGTGATAAGTAATGTGAATTAATAAGATAAATCTGCAGATAATACAGTTTCCGATATATCACTAGGTTTGGCGAGGCAGACAATATTAAACAACTGTTGGGTATTTTGTTGTATATAGAAATCTTCTCTACTAACTGTATTACTTTTTGACTTGATTCGTATATATATATATATATATATATATATATATATATATATATATATCAACGTAAAGAACGACGCTTGTATAGGAGAATATTCCGCGTAAGATGAGGAGAGAGAACGAAACAAACGAAAAAATGAGGTAACCACCCGTGAACCGAACCCGGGATTTTCCGATTACCGGTCAGATATGATAACCATTACACCACGGGCCTCACTCGAACAAATGCCGTAATTCTCCTACATACGCGCAGAAACCAATGCCCCAAGGGGGCACCTCCCGCATGCCGTAACATTATATACATTTTAACTGCAAACACGCCGTATAATTAACGTAAAGAACGACGCTTGTATAGGAGAATATTCCGCGCAAGATGAGGAGAGAGAACGAAACAAATGAAAAAATGAGGTAACCACCCGGGAATCGAACCCGGGATCTTCCGATTGCCGGTCAGATATGATAACCATTACACCACGGGCCTCACTCGAACAAATGCCGTAATTCTCTTACATACGCGCAGAAACCAATGCCCCAAGGGGGCACCTCCCGCATGCCGTAACGTATGTAGGAGAATTACGGCATTTGTTCGAGTGAGGCCCGTGGTGTAATGGTTATCATATCTGACCGGCAATCGGAAGATCCCGGGTTCGATTCCAGGGTGGTTACCTCATTTTTTCATTTGTTTCGTTCTCTCTCCTCATCTTGCGCGGAATATTCTCCTATACAAGCGTCGTTCTTTACGTTAATTATACTGCGTGTTTGCAGTTAAAATATATATATATATACACATATATATACGGTATATATATATATGGGCTACGTCATGGCCAATGTCGTAACAATGCTTCCCGGAGATCAGCGAAGTTAAGCGACATTGGTCTGGGTAGTAGTTGGAAGGGATACCGTCCTCTGCGGCCAGATTATGTAGCGACCCGTGGTTCGGATCCCACGTAAAGAAAGCTGTAGGTCCCCTCCGTCATATGACCTTAGATGTTGCGAAGGAGGTTAAAACCCCAATAAAAAAAAAATATATATATATATATATATATATTTAAGTTGTTGTTGTTGTTTAGCCGATCAGCCCACCCTGATCGAGCAAGCCGGTGGCACGCAGGTAACCGATCGCCCTCTCCGGAGTGGACCAGAGGTTCAGCGCACGAGTGATGTTGTGTTGTGTTCTATATTGTGCTAGAGCGGTACAGTCTGTCATAATGCGTTCAATTGTTTGTGGTGCTTCCTGGCACAGGGGACAGGTGTCGTCTGTGGAGTTGCCTAGTCTGTGTTTATATGTCTGTAAGTTGGGGTGATGTCCACATCGGAATCGTGCTAAGTTAACTCGATCCGATCTGCTCAGCCTGATCTCTGACCTGTTAATGAGTGGCGGCTTCGCACCTAGGACCGCACTCGGACCGAGTCGTGTCAGTGCTTTGTGGGTTAGGTGAGTGTGTGTGTGTGTGTGTGTATGTTTTCTGTACTGTGTGATGTCTGTGCGGCGTGGTATGGAATGGAGTATTTGGTTATGTCTCTCTGGTGTTACCTTAATGGTGCGAGGTGTCGGTGCATGATTGTACATGTAGTGGCAAGGGTATTGTGGGATAGTTGTTGCTGCTGCCATGAATTGTGTTCCCCTCATGTCTAAATGTTCCCTAACTTTCAGTATTTTTGTTTCTGTGTGCAGGTGTTCTATTGGTGTTGGTTAAGTGCATTCTGTAATGATACGAAGTGCGTTGTTTTGTATTGTCTGTAAGGTGTTTATGAGTGTGTTTGAGATAATGGGTGCCCAGCATGGGCTAGCATAGTCATAACTGAGCGAATATATTGCTTGTATATGAGTGATGTTGTTTCCTGCTGGTGTCCAAAGTTTGTGCCTGTTAGTACCCTAAGCGTGTTAAGTCTTGACGTACATTTGTTTTTAATGTCCTGAATGTGGTTTGCAAAAGATAATGATGTGTTGTATGTGACCCCAAGTATTTTGGTCCTGTGAGTGTGTGGAATGTTGGTGTTGTTTAGTGTAAGCTGTGGAGTTATCTGGTGTTCTCTTGCGCTGCTTGTAAGCAAGTTGATGGTTGATTTTGTGGGCGCTACTTTGAGTCTATTGTGTGTGAGCCAGTCTTGTATACTGTTTATGTATATTTGTAGCGGTGTCGATGTTGTTGTGGGTGGATGTTAGAGTGATATCATCTGCATATGATGATAAGGTAAGCTTGTTATCTATGGGTGTTGGAATGTCATGCATGTATAAGTTGAACAGTGTTGGTGAGAGAACAGAGCCTTCAGGGACCCCGTTCGGGAAAAGCTTGTTTTTGGATGACTTGCAATTAAATGTGACATGAGTATCTTCCTGAAAGATAGTTGCTCAGCCACCTTTTGGTGTTATTGTGCATGTTTGTGATGAGTATTTTGTTTATGACAGGGAAGCGTGGGATAGCATCAAATGCTTTACTAATGTCTATTGTTGCTAATAGTGTACGTTGAGCTGGTCGTCTGGAGTTGATGCCATCCATGATGTGCTGCGTGAGGTTAGTGAGTAATATCGTGGTTGAGTGGTGAGGTCTGAATCCATGTTGAGTAGGTGATAGTCGTATGTGTGGGTTGGTGATTTGTAAGATTAGTGTTTCTGTTACTTTGGAAGGCGTGCATAGTAAAGTAATGGGTCTATAGGAAGCTGGTTCTGTTGGATTTTTGTTTGGTTTGAGTAGTGTAATAATTTTACCTTGTTTCCATATGTCAGGAATAATACAGTGTTGGTATGAATATGTGCTGATATTTGTGAGAGCTAGTATTCCCTGTGGGCCCGTGTTTAAGGTGTATGTTAGATATGTATGTTGTCTGGTCCAGTAGCCTTCTAATTCTTAATGTTTTTGATGATCCCTGGTCTGGTCTGTATTGAAGGGTGTAATGGTCGTGTCGAGTCTGTACGTTTTCTTGTATCTGGCTGTTTGTCTGTCTGCGTGTTTCTGGTTGTTGTCTCTGTTTAAGTGACTTATCTTTGCGTAGTGATTAACTACAATGTTAGCTTGTTGTGTGTATGTTTGAATATTATTTTGGCTGCGACAGATGGCCGCGTGTGAGGTGTGAATGCCGCTGTTAGAGTGGGTAATGCTGTTTATAGTCTTGTATAGCCTGGATGTATCTGTGGAGTGGTTTAGTGTTGTTATGAATTCCCTAAATGTTTCTGTTTGTTTTTCTTTGAGTTTATTGTTTATTTCTGTATTGAGCTGTTATATCTGCTGTTTTATGGCTTCTGTGTGTGGTGTTTGTGTGTTATGTTTGAGGTTGTTACGTTGCCTTATGAGGTTGGCTGTTTCTCTAGTGTAATTTGGGTTGTATTTCCTAATGTTGCCATTGGGTATGTATTTGTTTGCATTATTGATGAACTGATTAAATGTCTTGAGTGTTGTATTGATGTTTATGATGTGTGTGCTGTTTAATGTGGTGAATTGTTTCTGAGTCTGTATTTTGAACTGTTCCCAATCAGCTTTCTTGTTATTTCTGTAAGTGTGCCTAGGGCTGTTGGAGCAGAGTGTAAAACGTGTTGGAATGATGATGGGCAGGTGGTCTGATTACAGTTGTTTTTCTGTTCTCCAGTGTGTACGTGTTGCTCGTGAGGGGAAACAGAACGTTATGTCTGGGGAGGAGTTTGAGTATCCTGCTTGTTGTGGTATGTGTGTATGTTCTTCTGTATTGTTAAGAATGAAGAGGCTGTTTAGTTGTGTAGCTATATTGGCGCCTCTGGTGTTGCTTTCGTTGTGCAGGTACCAACTAGTGTCTTTAGCGTTGAAGTCTCCTCCTAAGATGACATTAGTGAGAGAGGCCAGATTGTATAACTGTGGATTGTAATTGGCTGGCACCTGAGGTGAACTATCTGGTGGGATGTAAATGTTGATTAGTGTGGTGTTGTGTTTTGTGCGTTTTAATGTTAACTGCCTGTATTTCTATCGTGTTATCTGCTTGGATTGTGTTTGTAATGTTTTGGGTGGCATCAGTGTAGCTAATGCTTTTACGTATGTAAGTGCTGAGTGCACCCCCGTGATCCCCAGTACGATCTTGACGGATCGCCGTGAAGTCAGGGATGGTGGGTGTTTTGTGTGTGCGTTAAGTAGCACCAGTGTGTAGTATTCTTGTATTTGCGTCTAGTTTAGGCAATATTATTGGTTCAAAGGCCTCGCTGGCAGCTTTATCACCAGCTGGTCGGGATAGTTGCCAGATACGCCGGTAAAAGAGTAGAGTTATTATTCTGTTCTTACATTCATTCGTGTTGCAACCTACTAAAGAAATTATACAAATGTATTTTGCCTGTATTTATTTCCCTCTATTTATGGTCTGAAATAAAGTGTTTGCTGCTAGCCGACTTTTTATACAGTAAAATATAGGCTCCGTCCAAAAATAGGGTATTCTCCGCATATATTTGTTTAGTAATTAGTTCGCATAAGGTTCCAAATCTTTGTCAAACAGGTAATTCAATTAAGTTAGTCTAAAACAAGTGTACTTTGTTATCGAGGTAAGTTATTTTCTTATACAAATCAACCAGCGGGTAGACCAAATAAGCGCTGAATGAAGGATATATATAATATATATATATATATATATATATTTCCATTTATTTATGGTCTGAAATGAAGTGTTTGCTGCTCGCCGACTTTTTATATAGTAAAAAACAGGCTCCGTCTAAAAAATAGGTTATTTTTATGAAAATGAGTAAGTTAGCCCTAAAACTAAAATCTGGATTAAAATTAAATGAATATTTATTTATAATACGCTTAGAAGTAATATTTGTTTATATTAATACAAAACTTATTTCAAATAATTGGCAGTATTATAGGATCTTTAATGCAGGGGAAAAAGAAGAAAAATAAATAAGTTATCCTAAAAATAAAATCTAGTTTTATATAAAATTATATTAATATTTTTTATAACAAGAATTTAAAGATATATTTTTATATTAAGACAAAAATTTTGTTTTTGCTTTAAATTTGATTTACCGTGTTTCAGTTTTTGTTTGAAAGAACAGACAGGATTCCAATACATCATAATCCTGACCTCGTGATGACATTCCGTCCGAGCTGATAATTAGTTTTGTCTTTTTATCTGTGCCGGTTTTTTGAGACCTTACTGGTCTAATGGGTGGTGGTATATGGCATGTTCGCATGTATTCTGTTATTTTTGATATGGGGCTAGGTATGAAGGGGTTTGCATTTGTTTTGTTATAATAGAACTGCGTTAATTCTCCTTCACGTGTGTACGTTATGTGTGTGTGTGTGTACTTTTGTGAGGTATTCTAAGGGTTCAGGTGTTTTTATGGGGGATAGAACTATGTTAATTCTCCTTTACGTGTGTGTACGTGATATACGTTGTGCGTGTGTGTTTTTTGAGGCAAAGCGATGCTAATTCTCCTTTATATGTACGTACAAATAGCTGTGTACGTCCTATACGATTGGCTGTGAGGCGTATAGGAAAAGAATGTTTCTCACAATACAGTATAACATGAGACACTACATAGAAGTATTTTAGGATAAAAATGTAGTTACATAATTAGAGGTGTATTTATTTATCAAGCTTAGGTCTAAGATTCGACGTGAGCACCATCAGTGTCTCTGCAAACCTCAAATCTGTCTACTGCATTGCAGAACACATTCTCAAGCATCTCTCTGGTTATTTTAGCGACTGCCGCGACACTGCGGGTTCACAGATCCTGCTGGTCTATAAATCTTGTTTTGTAAACCTCAGACATTATAAAGCCCCACACAAACAAGTCTAATGGTGTTAAATCCGGAGATCATGCTGCCCAGGGCCTGTTTCCACCACTTCCAATCCAGCGATTTGGTAGAAGCTCATCAAGGTACGCGAGTGATTTTTGTATAGTGACATGGAGCTCCATCTTGTTGAAAGACAACAGTGTCGAAAATAAAATCTGAACGAAGCTGAGGTTCAAGAAACTGTTGAAGCATGTCAAGATAAATTGGCCGTTACCGTAGCTTCTGCAGAGGATAAAGGTCCATAAATCTTCGATTTTGTCATACCAAACCATACATTAACTTTAGGAGAAAATCTCTTCCATTCATAGAACTCGGTTGGTTTTTCACTTGCCCAGATACGGCAATTTTGTCGATTAACCTTTCCGTATGTGTTGAATGTCGCCTCATTGTTGAAGAGAATGTGGTTTAATACATTTTCGGTATGATTTTTTTTCAATCAATTTTGTGCACATGGCTGCTCCTCTTAGATAATCCTCTTCGTGTAACTCACGTAGCACTTGAATATGGTAACTTTTCTTTTTTAATGTTGATTTTAAAATCCTTAGAACAGTCGTTTTTGGTATGCTCAGTCTATGTGATGCTGTGCAAGTTGACATTTTAGAATTTGTTTCAAAGGCATCTCCTACCAATTCGACATTTTCTTGAGAGGTATCTGGACGTCCAGATCTTGCCTCATCATAAACAGATCTTGTTCTTTTAAATTTATTGACCAGGTCGCGAATTGCTTTGTCTATAGTTGTTGGTTTGTGAAATCTCCTTTCGAATTTTTCTCGAATTTCTTTGCACTTCCCTTGGATACGTAGTGTTACTACCATCACACGTTCTTGTACATCCAACATCATCTATGGCCTGTAGAAAATAAAATAGAAATATCATTATTTCAGTAAAATAGATAGGGACTTCTGGACCACCCTGTACATAAATTGTGTGAGTCCCGTGTTTGACACAAAAAACTGGATCGAAGTCAATATTTATACGAAATGACAAAACTACAGTATTTGTATTTCTTGAAGAGTGATTTCAACGCCTCAAAACAACCAAACCAAATTTGGGTTTAGTCACAACCATCTTTCATCTATGTCACTCTATATAATTCTTTTGCGCTCAAATATTTGCTGAATACATTTATTTTATATCATTTTATCTGTTTCACTCTCACTCGTTCAATTTTTAGTTCCACTTAGTGTAGTGTTTAAGTTGGACAAATATACCGTAATTCACATATCTCTTGTGGGTATCAATCTTTCTAAAAGGTTTAATTGCATACCATATATACGTTGCATATATACACCGAATATATGCTCAAATTCCAATCCATGTATGTATTACATGTTGCCACGTAATACATACAAACTCAGCACGATCAAGTCTGTTATATCTTATTTCCCTATGAGAACAGACTTTTGTTACACCTTATATATATATATAT